>CM010315.2:15755250-16225250 GCA_001923025.3 Taenia multiceps
TTTCCTTTCCTTAATTCTAAACAACCTTGGATGCAATTTATTGTGTCGATGATTTCCTTGAGAAGGGGACTTAAGCCTAAGATGCGCTGTAGCATAGAGGGCTGCGAATCACACATCAATTGATGTTTCGTCGCTCAGGATGCCTTCGGATCGCGAATTAAGAGCCTTTTCCGATATCTTCCTACCAAACAAGCAGACACCAATCGACCATGCCCCATAATGTGTACTGCGTGTGAAAGGAGTGAGAAATAATTAAAGCATCTCACAGACACACTTGCAGATTCCTATTTCAGACTGAAAAAGTAGTACGACAAGTGAAGTTGAAGTATCGTCTGTCGCGGGAGTGAACATGTTCAAAATACGGGCCAATCCATACACAAGGTACTCGCCTTCAATTCTACCACCTTTGTAGCAGTGCACTACTCCAAATCCAGCCAATAACCTCGCAGCACTACCCGAAACGACCATACAAAGGTGTCTTGCTGGCCAGTGACAAAGAAGTCTAAACGCTTGTAGAGGACGAATACCTACCCGATGACTTAGTTATAGGCAACTCACAAGTGCAGCACCGGAATCGGTTCTCAAAGGACGAGGGGCTAGGTAATACATGGGTTTCTTTAAATGTGCAATGCAAATATGTCCTCGGGGAGTAAGTCAACTCCTCTGACGTCGATAGAGCACTCTTGTAACCTTCTTCTAATGCACAATTCATGCGCCCTCTTCTCTAGTACAGTTGAGATGTCTCAGAACAGGCAACTTTCCCGTATTAGGTGTAGTGGCAGGGAAGGGGAGGTGGGTGAATAAATGGCTGAAATGTTAACCGCTACTGCCACGTCTGACCCTAGTTGTGGCAATGATGGCGTATGGTAATGCAGCTTTTGTGATCCAAGAATCTTTGTGACTTGGATTGCATATAACATCCGAAATTGGGCAAATTTATCTTTATGAAATAATGTTTTGGCTAGAGAGCGAATAAACTAGAAAGCCTAATTTATGCAAATGGGATAATTGCACTTTGCCTTGCAATTCCTGCTAATTTTTACCAATTTTTATCTATCAGATGCACCATTAGCATATAATCTCTAATTTGTGGTAAAATCTCAATATTTAAAACTTCTTAAGTTGTCTAGTCATAATGCTGCGCACGTTATGAACTCATTTGTTTAAAGTTCATACAGCACACACCAACTTGTGTGATTTAGCAACATCAGCAATAAACTGACACATCTGCAAGCAGTTGACCATAAATAGCCCTCCTCATAACTTGGGGTTTGCAAGTGAAGTACTCGCAGCAAATTGAATCATAACTGACTTCTTTGACAATACTTTGGGTGATAGCTTAAAACATGTAGCAAGTATCGTGTCTATTCATGCAATCCTCCCCCTTCTGCAAGTTGTCATGCAATTGTGAAGCAAATTTTCGCTACAAATGAATAATTCAAAGTTGCTAAGCACATTATCACATCATGTCAGGGACGTTCAGAAACCTTTGAGTCCCTCGGGTCCTCCCTGTCGTGGGGTGATTCCTACAGCTACCCCCTTCGAAAGCCTTGTACCTTCTGCTTACTTGGCAAATGATGGTGGACTTATGTTTAAAATTACAGCACATGAATCGTAGGGACCGAACTACGTTTGTGGGTGCATAATATGTCAGTGAGATCTGTCACGGTCTCGGAAAGTTGAGCAGACATCTGCACCAGGCCAATCAGTGTTCCCTTCATCAATGATGATAGCAAATGGGTTTAATTTAGCCTTCTCTATAAGCGATTGTGTATTGACCACCAAGCGGTTTGAAAATCGTCAGCATTTAATGGTTGCAGATAGTGAATAGGGGCCAACAGATTAACAAATGCTGTGTTAGAAACCATTAAGCCATTAAGTCGATGCAGAATAACTGGAAACAAATAAGCAAAACTAGCTATTGCTAGCGAATCCACCCAGCATTCACTAGCGCACAACTGTACCATATTTCAATAAAGACAGCTTTGATGTTTAAATGTATCCAAAATAAATTTATTGCCATCTTGTCATTTCGGTGACATGTATATGAGACGGTGCTTTGTATTCCATAAAAGGGTAAGGAACGCATTTGATTTTAAGCAGGGTCAAACGAGTTGCAAAGCTAATGTTTTATCAGTTTTGCCAGGTGAAATCGAACTCATAATTGTCCACTTCATCCCGAAGATGGCTTACGTGGACTCCAAGCTTCGCTCCACTAAGATTCTACACAATAATATTGCGCGGTGCTTGGAAGTGCAGAAAATCTAACCGCCTTATCTTCTGCTTACACCAATTCACAAGGATAAGAGTTTGGCTTCCGCCTGATGGGCGATGTTATGCTACTCAGCAATGACTACTTCGAACCACTTAAGGGATTAATGAATTCTTATCGCCACAAACTCGATCGCAATATTGCTCCGGTGATTAATTAGCTGCAGAAGTGGAAGCATTACCTGCCTCCTCCTCTTCTCTCTTGTTGTATTTTACATCCTCATCAACATCGTTTCCTAATTTTTGCTTCCTAATAGGTGAGCAACATACCTTGATTCATATCATGCGACCAATAGTAGTTGTTCTTCTTTGTCACATTTTCCGTCAGCATTGGCAAAAGCCAACCAATTGGCGAAACTCATTGATCTGAACAGAACTGCTGAGTTCTCCCAATTCGTTCACGCGAAGGTGCCACACAGACAGAGCTAGGAAAGTCCAAAAACGCAGTGGTCTAGAGTTCTCCGTAAGTCGGTTACATTATAATAATATTCTACTGATGAAATAAACTTTTAACTTAGTCTGGCTGGTGTGGTTTAGCACACACGGAAGTAGCATGTATGCTCGAGCCTTTGATAACGGAACGTAGCAGCGTTTCTCTTTGGTCACCATTCATCTTCTGAAGGCATAACACCTTCAATAATTTGGGAATCAAGCGCCATTCCTGCTCCAAGTTACCACATGAACCAATGCAGCCATTCAGGCGTTGGCCTTTGAACGGAGTGACGTGAATCTAAAGTCGCTAAGATGCCGTTTCGATGAATGCAGAAAATAGCGCACCAACTTGTTTAATAAATGAGCATCAAAGCAACAAAATGTTTGATGCGTGCACATCGGAGCATCCACCCAGCTCTAATCTCTGAATAAATCCAAGCGCAAGACATGTTTCGCAGGCCTAAGGGCTGCATGAACTTGAATGCGATAATCCATTTAGGTCGACGTTTGTCTCCCCAATTGCCTTCATCTAAATTTGGTTGGAGGTTGCTGGTTGACACCAACTTCTAGCATACTCAAGCCTATTAATCCTGTTTATGTTTAAGAGAAACAGGTAGGGTTTGGTTTGCTTCATGATATTTTAATTTTCCATTCCTATTAAAATTAAAGCATCCCTTTCACGCGCAATAAGGAAAGTTTAATTGGGCAATAGAGATTTTAATGCACCAAAATCCAACATGAAGATGCCACTTGGAAATTCTCCAGTCCTTTAATACCTGCTGCTTTGGAATCTTAAGTGCACTGGGTTACATACTTCGTCAACTGGCTGCAGTCGTAACTTCTCCCTCTTCTTTGCCGTGATTTTGCACGTCCGCATCGTGCAGAACGTCTGACCACCCGATTTTCTGTTTTCGTCAAATTTTATGCATTAGCACTCGGCTTCTGCTCGTTGGGCAGCGTTAGGCTCTTTATTCTCAATTCATCCGCTTATCCGTGGTAAGGATTGAGGCCGATTTATGCAGTGCTGAGCATTCAGATTTTTCATTTTAATTGGAGGCATAGAAAGTGCTTGCATTCTTGTAGTAAACAACAATAAACTCATTCATATCACAAGATCCGCATAATTTGCATTGGACTCAAGCGCTAGTGAGTGCAATGCCAAGTAGTTTAATGCAGTGTTTGGTCACGTAACAAAGGAGAGTGTTGTCTCGTAGACGACCCAGAAATAACTTTAACGCAGCTAAAGCTAGTGACTTTTGAATACTGGCTAACATTATTTGCGGCAACTGGACGTGTTTAAAGCAGACTATTGTGTGACTGGAGGAAGCGACTGAATCGCGTTTAATTTAGTTGAATTTGGTCAGCTTTTCCTACTGGACCTGATTGTGACGATGCAGACGTTGGTCTAAATAAATAATGTACAAATGTAAACACTTGCTTAAAATGTTGCAAAATACCTTGGTTAAGAGAACTAACTGAAGTGCAGAAGAGAGAGAAAGGGAGGAGCCTCGACTAGGTAAAGGGGACTATAAGAACGCATGTTTAACAATGCATCTAACAAACATGAGTCCAACTAAACTCCCCATATTCAGGACCACAAAAACCTCAAAACCAATATAAAACGACTATCAGAATAATCATTCGTTAGGGTTTGTGTCGGGCGAAATGAAACTGCATTATTTATTTTAGGGAAAGCCTTGAATGCAAGAAATAACCGCGCTGACTGTAGCTTATGAACAAGGGCGCGAGTACTGCCATCTGTGGTGCTCATCACATCAACATCCCATGGTTTGCACGCATGCAGGAAGCCTGGGGATATTTTCTGTGATTGACGCAATACAGAAACACATAGAAAATAGGAGTACGTTTACATGCAGGTAGTTGCCTTCACCTTACTACCTAACCTCACATCACTCACTCATAACTGTGTAGTCTCTTCCATCGCACACATAAACCTAACACAAAGGACATATTATCCGCCAGCACTAATCTGCCCCATTTTTAGACTGTCGCAGAATCATGACTAGATAGACAACACATTTATTTATTTGTGAGGTAAACAAATTCATTAAGCAACGTTTGGGCTTGAATGGGTGATCCAAGTGATTAAAGGCGCCTTGAAACAAAAAATTACTAAAATTACGGAGAGTAGATATTCACCAAGTCTGTCGCCGTATTAGAATAATCCATAACAAATATTTCCAAAGTTGTGATCTATAATTATGGTTAATAATCGAGTGCATATGGAATCATGGTTGCAGTTCTTACTTATAACTGCACGTCCCATCAGTTAAGGAAATATTTGGTAATCCTTAAGACGGTCCTTTCGGCAAGTGATCTTAGAGCCAAATCAGCCGATGCTAACTTACCATCGTTAGTTTTGAGGAGAGACGGCCTATAATGTGTTTTAGCTTTTGAGAAAGGCCATTCAGACCTTGAGAAAGAAAAATCTAAGTGCAGTAAAATTTGGTTTACACAGCGAAGCAGAGCGAATGCTACGTTGGCCAAAGTCAGCTGCATGACCTAAAGGTAAGTGGAATGCGCAAGGTTCTCAGCATTTGCAAGGACATGGCGGTTTAAGGACACTGCAACGTGGAACATTCATTATTCATTGACACTGCTCGAACACTCTTCAGGTAGACATCAGTGCTTAGTACGGTTGGTGAGCTCGAATGATGGGTGCAGAGCTGTGGAAATAAGTTATATGTCATGATGTGTAGAGCTACTGTGAGGAAGATTGTAAAAAATAAGGTTAAAGCTGCAGAGAGTTTATGAAGGAATTGACGACCAAAATAAGAACGGCGGTAACAGAGAGCTTCAGGTGATTTGCACATCGTATCAATTTGCAACTGAATGAAGAAGACATAAAGCTCCTTTAAAGCTAACAGTGAATAAGTTTCAATACCTCTTGGAAGATACCAAATAAAGGCCTCAGACTTGAAGGAGGAAAATGCTATCGAAATGTTTGCCAAACACTTGCTACATAAATTGACCAATCTATTCATGAGCTTTAGTCGGGTCGGATCGAGGAGGAAAGCAAATCATGAAGTCAGCCACATCTTCGCCTCAGGAAGAAACTAGCATTTGTAACACAATAATCTCTTTATTACTACTTGATTTTAAGCACTTATAGGTGTGTTACACAAATGCAGCTGGAATGAACGGGCTGCATGCACGCATCAAGGAAGAGTTTGGGTCTAGTCAAACCGCAAGTGAATTTAGAGTTAAAGCAACTGACTGAATGCTATGCATTTATCAGTCTGCACCCACACCTACACTCGCTCTTAAGCACTGTCAAATTTGATTCGTTTCTGCGTCTTAAGTGGTTCTGCGCTAGGCTAGTAGGGCCTTCCTGCAGCCAGTATCAGTGGTCTTATATACGAGTCGTTGCTTACGTGCAGAATAAAGAAGCATCAAATGCAGTTTGTTCAGCAAAGCTCTACTTCCAGGCAAGACGGCAAATACACAAAGAACTCAGCCTTTTTAGAACGAAGTTGTATTAGCTGTCGTTAGGACCACCGCTAATTTCTATGAAATCTTCACTCCATATCTGTTGCATTGGCTCAAGCAATCTTAATACGTTCTGAGAGAGGATTGTGAATCTTTCAAGGAGACATCTAAATTGGCTTGTTTCTCAAACTGCAAAGGCTTTTCTCCGCTTACCGAATAGCTCCAAATGTGTGGGTGTTCTCCCATTTTTGGTGCGACTGCATGCTGCAACACTATCGAAAGCTTAGTGCACTAGGTTGTAGCACTTTAAATCCCTTGATTCGTGCGCGAGTAAAGAGTCAGTACTCAGTTAAAATGGATTTGTGCTAGGCACCACATCATTTTGAGGTATGATCTCACTGTATCACTTGTTTCGTGCCAACTCGACGAGAAACAACGTTGCAGGCCCCATCACTAGGAACAAAGAATCACATCGTTGAGAGAATATCTAGGAGGCCGTGCATGTGGCCAGTACGTAGTGCAGCGGGAAAGGAAACCATTGCCGTTGTGCTTACGGTCGCACTTATTGGGTTGGTAACCACACCGCAACGCAGTGAGTGCTGTGAAAGCCAATGTCTGCACAGTTGCTGGTATGACAAATGGACAACGGCCGAGAAAGCGTTTGATGCTAACGAGTTATTCGCCTTCAACGCTATTCCCACCAGGACGTACGTGAACCGAGTTCGAAGGTTGGGCACAGCTTGACGCGGGTCTCCATTCAAAAGATGCTTGCTTGATTTCCCGCCAACTACGAAACTTAAATGGAACACACTATGACAAGTCAGTCGCGTGCAATTCACAGGCTAGACTTCACTTAAAATATCACCAGAAAAAAGTTAGAATAACGAAGGCATTGTCGGTGATGGGCAAGCACAAATGTAGAACTAAAAGTACAGGGAGCACGAGCGCCACGCAGAACGAGTAGAGACGAGGCGACTAGTATATATGCGAGCACACATCAGCACGCAAGTTAGGTTGAAAGGAGGCAGAGACAGGCAAAGACATGGAGTGGGGAAGTTGGCCATGTTCGCATCTGTGGAAGTGGGCACCGTGGGGCGAGTTTGTGAAGGGTTCACAATGTGGGCTGAGGTCAGCATGGTGGTTTGAGCAGAAGCCGCAATAATGATCACCGTGTGCACAGCCGTGGGGATGGTCGCAGCAGTGGTGGTGAACAACAAACACGATCGAGGTTGTGCTTACATCGATGCTTGCGCAAAAGTCTCTGCATGCCGTGGAGATGAAGGAGCTGGTTGACAGTCCACAAGCTCTCCTCCACTATTGTCTTGCTTCAAACGAGTAATGATTGCTATTGTTCACAATTGTCGCTTGCAACCACTTGATGTACGATTAGATTTGTTTGCGTCAAGCTACATCAGTCTTCTTTTTGGGATTTTTTATATGGGTATGCGGGATGCGTTAGCGGGTTGGAAGTTCTCTGAGATCTTTCAACCCAAGGTACTTTTACGTGAGGGTTTTAAGAGTACTGCCACATGCAGTATTTACTCTTTTATTTTAAGGCCGTAAGCACAGCCTTTGACTTTGATCACAATATGTGATGAGAAATGTCTCACGCATGACAAAGCCGTGCTCTGAAACGAGAGTAGCATTGGGGTTTTTGTGCAAGTAAACACAAATATTTCCACCTCACTTATTTTGCGAATTGTATATAAGGGTCGTTACGCATTCCTAGATGGCGTAAGCAAGGCATTTGTAGTTTTCTGACCATGCTCACTGGATAATGTCTCTGTAATTCGGTGTGATACCCGTGTCAAGAATCTTAAATGAAGAGGAGAGCACAGCTACAGTTTGCCATTGTAGAGGGCATAGCAAAACACGATGTTACGTGCTTTCCTTAAGCTCATCGCAAATGGACCCACACAGTATCTTCGCTGACCCCTATTCTTGTCATCTAGCTGATTTTTTTCGCCTTCTTTGATATTTATATCCCTAATTGACAGTTTCGATGCCAAACGGGGAAAGTGCTGGCAAAGTGCCATGGAATACATTAGCCGAAAATGGCTAGTGACAGACTTCATCTTGTGCTTTTCCCACGCTTGACGTAATCAGTGCTCAGCCCCTAAATGCACTCTGCAACTTCGTGTGAAGGCTTTGATTAACTCAGTCTGTCTTACCCACAAAATATTATCTATTTTTAGCGTTGCGATGTGCCGTAGTGAGGAAAACCACTTACTCGTGGACAAAAAGGTGGTCATTCATCTTTTATTACGCATTATAGAATCTCCTCTGCTGGCACATATTTTAGTCCATATAATTATGTTTGATAGGAGTCGTCGTGCATTATTTCACCGAATGCATAGCCATCGCTTGACTTGGTTCCCACCAACGCCGCTGTCTCATCACGCAGTAGCTCAGACGCTGCCCAGTATTTTTCTATGGATGCAAAACAACAGCAAAGGGTGGTCAATGCAACTAACCTTCAGGTTTGATTAAAGGACAACTAACTATTAAGCTGTAGATCTTGGGGATGCCAAAGTTGGTAGTTTCTAATACATATCGAGGCTGAGAATGCACTTTGTTGACTTGAGTCTTACGTGAGCTCTGAGGCTTGCGCTGTCAATGTAATCCTTCCCCTTGTAATGCCTTACCGAAGGCAGTTGTGCATATTAAAGACAAGAAGGAAAGAAATTTGCTAAACTGACATGCGTTATCATCTACTCATCCGAACAAAGCCAGCGATGGGTGGAGTGGGTGCATAATTTAGCGAACCGTAAACAACCCACCTGTCGTTTGTATAGCGCATCACTGCGTGGCTCGGCTACATTTCTTACACTGCTTTCTCCACCTGCTTCTTTATTCAGCTAACTAAATTATGTTCTTTCAAATACGCCCATTTTGTTTGTATGCATGGCTGATTTCACTATTTTTATGGTTCGGTCAATAAGTGTCCGCAAGTTATTCATGAACTGCTGTTGCTAATCAATTTATGTTCCATCTAATTTGTTGTTTAGGCGAGGCAGGCGATCTAATAAAACCGAAGTTATTGTTATAAATATGGCTTAGATCCTCGTATGACCTCATGGCGTTTCTCAAGCGAACCTGCTTTATCGCTTGGGGCGTTCGTTTCCTGCCGTTTATAAACTTGGCTTAAGAAGAACATCGTCGGTTCACAGGTTGCTCCAGAGCATTTTAGGCGACCATCGTTCATTCGCTTTTATATGGTTTCCGCACGGCTTTTGCCACACCGACTGGTATTTACTCCTCCGACGAATATCGCGTCTGTTATACCAGGTTTTACTTTGTTAAGCCGTTTTGCACTTTGCATTCGGCAATCGCGCAGAGGACTCAAACACACTAATTCGGGTTCAACTTCGCAACGACTTGTAATTGCCCGACCTGCTGTTAACTAAATAACCATGTGATTAATTGCAGTGGCACCACCAAACGTTGTGGATCAACATCGGCACACTCACTATTAGATCCATTGAATAGAACGATAATGAGGTTGTTTTGTGTCGCTTAATTTGTGACCCATTTTCACGAACTTTTGCATAATTGTTGACGAAACACGGACGTTGGCTCCTCAAATCGCAGCATGCACTTACGAAATTCGCCGTGGCATTCCACGTGCATAACCATTGTTAATTCAAGCCGTCTATGAGAATGATAATACTTCATATTTTTTGTACATCACGCACTTTAAATCATGAATAAAATAACACACAGAAAATAACGCCTTCTGAAGCTCTCATGTTATGGAGGTAATATTGCAAAATATGAGGGCATTTTATCTGGGAAACAGATGATTCGCCGGTCAGCGAAGCGTGACTGAACCAGCAATCCAATGGTCTTTGTGGAAACCTGGACATTTCTTCCAAGGGGGTCTGGAAAAGAGCTCAGCAAGGGTAAAATCTTTGCACTGCTACAATGTGTTCCCAATAAAAATAGCAACTTCTTACAATGCGAGATCCAAGCAGTTAATGAAGTTAGAATAATTGCATTTCTGCTTTGTGGTTAATGCTAGGTTTTACCTATTTTTACTCACCAAAAGCGCTTTTGGCTAATATTTTTCATGCTATCATCTAAAATGTCCTAAATTTGTAAATTTTCCAACAAGTTGCTGAGTCACTATGCTGAGCACATTAACAAACTCCTTTGATGAAAACAAATGAGAAGATAACAATAAATGTTTATTTTGCTGATATTCTCTTTGATGCTATTGCAGTGACGGGATACATCCTTGAGGGCAAGAGAATACACAGAATACACATATATTTAGCAAAAAGAGGGATTGGGACTGCCAGAGTGGCCCGAACGCCAGCCAAACCAACTAGGACAATGTGGTCAACCAAGTGACCGAAACCGGCAGTCAGAACAAACAAAGCAGTACATAGTCCCTTTCTTCTTTTGAGCTTCGTCCTCAACGCTCATCTTGGCGAATATCCCGCGTCAGCCATCACGGCTTAATCATTGCCAGAGCAAACACTCACAAGCTAACCGTGCCAGTAATCGGAATTTGAGGAAAACAGAGGAGATGTTTGACCACCGCATCACTGATCCTCTTGACATTTCGACTGGACTTGGAGTTTGTGTGGTTTGAAAACCAAATTCAGAACAAAAGGTTTTACCAAGCATCGACTTGTCCATAGGGAGACGTTGAAACATCGGTTTCTTAAGCAAGTATGTTAGGGAAATCTCCGCAACGAAATGTTTCCAGGTGTGTTCACGGCTAGTATCGCTTCAGTTGTTAATGGCTTTCTTACAGAACATGGAGATGAGAGCGATGCCGGTAACAGATGCCTTCTCAGCCTTTCTATTATGGGATGTCAGGGATTCTCCCATCCGCAGTACGTGCACTTCTTTCGTACCGCTACAGTTTGTCACAAGTGGCACAGACCGGGGTGAATATCCCATAAATTTGGGTTCGCTTCACACTGCCACCCCTGCTATTGGAAGGCTATGTGTTCCGAGACATTTTCTATGATAGAGGCGGGAAAGAGGATAGTGGAGTACTTATGACGGAAGGGCCTCTGACGCTTAAGAGCAACCACAAGCGTCTACGACCAGGTTGAAATTGTCCTTCCACCTCTCACCTACAAAACGCATTTCAAGAACATAAGTATTATAGCAATGATTAAAATTACCGTTTGAAGATGTGGCAGTTGGGTTGCGTGAAACGCGTGCCTAGCTCGTTGCTTTGCGTATGTGAAAGTTTAGCATTGACTAGTTAAATGAAAGAAGGTTTCATTGTTTCCGTTTGTGAATGAGAAGGGTAGGGGACAAGTAACATAAAGTGTAGCGGTGGCAAATTCTGCCTTCCCAAGATCCCTTTTTTTTACTAAGCTCTTTTCTTTCGAGGGGCTTGTGTATCGCATTGCAAAATATTTACTTGTTATCTATAATTCATCCCAATTGTATGGTAGTTTCCAGCTATGGTGTACACTTTTCTAGATATCCTTGGAAGAGAGCAGAAGTTTCCACACAGACCGTTGGATCGTTGGTCTAGCCAAGCCTCATTGACCTCTGATTTATATGTCGTTCTGCCACAGTGGTCTCAAATTCTACTGCGCTGCCTTCATAACATGCGGACTTTTGTAGGCGTTATCTTTCCATGTAATGCATCACTAGTGGCATAAAATATGTGATAGAAAAAGTGCGGATTTGCAGTATTCTAATAGACGGCTTGGATTATCAGCAGACAAGCATCTATGCAATGCTACGGCTGATTTTCTAAGGAAGCGCGACAGTTCAGACACCAATGCTAGTGCACCACTACTTAGGAAGCAAAAATTAGTGAAAGCGAATCACGAGGTCATGTGGTACTACGCGACTTCATTAATATTGGATTCAGTGAATCTAACAGCGAATGTGCCGATGTCGATCTGCAGTTCTCGGCTATGCCATCGCATAAAAGTGTTTGATGGTAATGACAACATTGCTGCTTTACAAAGTATTGAAATCCAGTACTAACAAGGCTTTGCGATTTCAAGCTCAAACTAATGCGCTCGCATCTTCTTCACAATTGTTAATTGCAAAGCGCACGGACTTAACAATGCAAAATATGCGCAAACAGTGCCTCTTACATTGATTAACTGCAAACGCCAATTATGTGGGATGTACGAGGACCGCACAAATAGTTATGGTGTGGTCAGTAAGCCAAGCAATCGGTTCGGTAAAGAATGAGTGATCGATGATTGTGAAAGTGAAGAATCGGATTGGTTAATTGATAAATAGGTATAAGGCGGATGAGCGTGCAGTGGGTAAAGAGGCTACCCGGTAATCGCAAATGATGTTGATGCTACTTTTCTCTCTGGACCAAAGATATATGAAATCATATGAAATACACCTATTTTGTGTTTGATTGGGGTATTTTCGGGAACCGACTGATCACAAATAGGGTCGGTGTTGCAAGTGCTGTATAACGGTGGATAGATTACACAAACCTTTTTCAAACCATTCCGCTGTCAATTTTTTTGACTGTGAAATTCATTGTAATTGATAGCTGTGATAGCATGCTTCGTGGGAAATTTCAAAGTATATTCAACCCTGATAGCCCTAAGCACCTACATATGAACTAATGACAACAAATTGTCAGAGTGTATACTAAGGTGGACAGCCTGTTTGGATATAAAGCAGTTGGTTTGGCACAAAAGAACAGGCAATCAGTCCATAAGCTTCAACCCACATGCATTCCATAAAGAGAGAAGCGGCATGTTGGCACTACTCATTAAGGATGCAATACTTTAAACAGAACGAAAAAGAAATATCGGTGCAGGGGCAGAAAAGCCTATTATCTTGTTGTTGACAGTTGCCATTTCTCAATCGCGACCTCAGTCCTTTTTTAATCTAAAATACAAAAATATTTACCTGTTAACTACCAGTCAGCGCTACCTAGCGCCTCCATTACGGTGTCAGCTCTGTTGGCAATAATTCTCGATGAGGTCTCAAAGCATAGTTCTGCTAGTGAGCTGCGCTGGGCGCGCCATAGAAGTTATTTATAATTCTGATGTTGTTACGATGAATGGAGTGCAATATCCTCTAGTCATCATGCATGCATACATGCATTTTGTTCCACCGGATCTCACTCGTTTAACTTTTTGATTTCGCGTTGCACTTATTAAGTTTGAAACATCAATAAGTTGTGTTTTTATTAATTCGCCACACTGTGCGAATTCAAACGATCCACTTATAAAGTAGGCCATTCTGTTGATAATATTCAAATAATTGGATAATGCTCTCGCATGTGGGGAATCGCTTTCAGAAATCAGAAATAGACAAAGAGAATTTTATTAAACCCTATTGTATACCTAGGCTCCTCTCCTGCAGCAGACCATGCATTAATGGCTTTAAGATTAGCCATTGGACTTCTCATACTAAGGAACCTTTTAATGGCAAATGAATATCACGGTTGCCGAGCCTAGTTTATTTAGCCCCCTTTTTCATGCACAGCGATTAATCCTGGAAAGATTCATACGCATACTAAGACAAAGCACTCTTATAATTTACATGACCACACATCGTGTCCTTGAATACATAACCCACAATTCAATTTGTCTATTTGCTAGGCGGCTTAAGACGTATTAGATAACTGAATAGCACTCGTGAACATTGCAATGTAATCATTTCAAAGCACAATGGCCAGAAAGTCGACTAGCAACCAAGGCATTTGTGCTGCAGCAACTCATCTCATGTATATATGGGTAAAATATTAGCACCGAAGGCGAATTTTTGATCAAATTTTGTGAATGTGTTCAAGGTCCGTTTGCGGAGATTCTTTTTTATCACCTCACCACCCTGTCATCTGATCATGTTAAATGCTTTACCCTCAAATTGATACGGCTTTCATAAAAACGGCACTTCCACCCAAATAATCACACTGTAGTTGGCAACAAACTAAGTGGTTTTCAAATCCATTTCAATTCTCCAATCACTCAAACCCGCTGATAAAAGGACTTTTCCGTGGCACCACCTACAAATTCCCTCAAAGCTCTTAAAATCTAAGTGAATGCCATTTCTCTACTTATCATCCCCCATGTCGCATAACGTCATCTGCACAAGGTTAAGTTTAAAGCGTGAACTAGTTATGTGATGCAATACCTTTCCTTATTCCCACTGCATGTCAAACGAAGACGTGCTCCTTACTGGCTGCACAACACTTTAACCACTTTGCGCATCCCATTGGCTTGCCACCGCCAACGCCACTTGTCACTGCGTCTCTCATTCACCATGGCCGAGTCTCACCAAGTTGAAGTCATGGGACATTCGTCTTTAATTTAGGCTAAGATCAGTTAATCCCACCTCAACAGAGTTGCGCCCTATACGCATCTACCCAGTCACACTGACCCGGGTACACACCAAAAATTTGTCCGTCTTGCCCTTTGACCCCCATCCACATGCCTACATGGTCGACGATGTCCAGTAGCCCCCATATGCGTGCGCAATGCACTGGTTATTGCTGTTGTGTTGATTCATCACTGCATCTTACTAGCAACTAACTTTTCATTAACATTCCTATTTCCATAATTATAGTGGCATATAGTTGTTGGCATTTGCCTTATGCATCTCCAACGTCTTCTGCGCACTCTCCTCTACTGACTCAACTCCACTTCAACCGCCCGCCTACTTACCTTACCCTCGCACAGTTGAGAGAAGAAAAGTCGCTGTACATGGATTGGTTTTGTACATGTAACTGCAGCGACATTGGATTTTAAGAAGTACTTTCTATCAAATGGCTTCACTCTAGTGTCGAAAGCGATAACGTGATCTTTTGAGACATTCTGTTGTAAGACAGTGGTTAGGATCTCCATGTTTCGGATTTGATGAGCTAACTTCAAAGCCAATCTTCATTTCATCCTCTTTGCCCTTTGTCTCCTTGTAGGCATCATAAAAACTCGTATCTTGGGGTTGATTTTGATGAATTTCACAGAATATATTTAGCACGATATTTGATTTTGTAGATTTTACAACACCTGAAACTTTTAAATATGAGTTCCATTATTTATCCGGCATTTTTGTCATTTGTCCATGTATGTTTTGTAGCATTTTGAAATGCATTTGAATTTTGCCTGCTAGCTCAGTACATTTGGCCAACCTCTTTGATGTTGCAGCAGCAATTGCAACTTTGAGGCATGTTGGCTAGTAATTTCTCCCTTTCTGTAGTAAAATGTGTGCATTGTTTATTTCTTTATTAAATGGTCACTGTGACAGAAGTCAATATTTCTCTTAATTAAGGCAGCAGACTGGATAGTTATCACTCAGATGCAGTGGTGACTACAAGTTTTGGCCTAGAGAACACATTAAAATGTGCTTCAGCATGATCAAATGCCCAGAAATGGATGGCTCATTAACTAATATAGAATGGGAAAACAAAATAAAATCCACCTACGATGTGCCGATGAAAAATCGTCAGCCAAGCCTTCTTCTGCGCACTTGATAAATGCCCAAATGATTTAGGTCCACCAACCTTGCTGTGCCAAAGTGTCGTAAGCTTAAGTGACCATTTACTGAATGCTGTTTGTATCTCGTGTGCTCCATGTTCCTCAATCGTTACCCTCATCCACCATATTCGGACTCATGATGCATTAACTTTTATACAAACACAATCACATCTTCCCCCTCTCTCGTTCTTTACATACAAATCAGAGTTGCTGAAGCAGTTTGCAGTTAGCAGTCGTAAGTATTGGATGAAGAAGGAATTCTAGCCATGCGAATTGCACAACTACAACCCGCTCAGTAAAACATGGGAAATTTGGCTCCTTGATTCGATTGGAGGATTAGGGAAGGCACAGTGTCAAAATATTTATTGGCTTTGCAGCAAGTGAAAAAATAAAGCAATGGCAAATGCTTCCTTTACGTCAATTATTGGTAGGCTTAATGCATTTTGTATGTTACAACAGTTCACGGAGTGCGCGAAGTGCGATCAAAATTATGCATGGCTGCGTGGCAACATGATAAGGTTTGGTGTGAAACAAGCAAGTTGCGCAATCGGCTTTGCGTACATTTAATTGCCGCTATCACGATATCCAATAAAATGTGTAAGTGTGGAGGATTGTACCAGCCTTTGCCTGACCCGGATACTAACTCAGATTTTAATGTACTCTGATAGATCAAGACTTATTTAATGTGGCTATGCAATGCATAGCTCAATAAGAAAATAGGAAGAGGGAAGGTAGGCATTGGGCGAAGAATGGACGCTGGCGACCACATCACCACACCATCGAGGCCGTGCTGCGTTGGTTCGAGTCAGCACATACATGAGCAACGGTAGTGGAAGCTTAGGAGTTGCTACCTAGCACCTCACCATTGCTTTTCTTCTGTCCACACTCTTTTAGTTGCGCAGCTTAAGAATGTATCATTATATCGGATTAGGCAGCACTGATTGAAGTGGCAGTAGTGAAATCTCTAATGTGGATATTTTTAACGATAATGCCTGGAGGAACATTAGCATAGCTGCACATATGCTTCGCAGATATCAGCTGTACAGGCTGTATTTACAAGTGCAGGAACAACTACCTTTTACATTTTATTGTAGTCAATCTATCGCCCCATTCATCAGTCAGCAAATCGCGAAACCACACAGCAATGCCACCTTAGTCAAAACATTTGTTTGGTCTTATACATATGTGAGCTTACTTCGCCTCCTACCGCAAAGCGGCTATCATCAAACACTTATACGATGCTGAAGCAGCCGCAATTTCCGGTGCCTTTAATAAAACTTAGCAAAAAACATTATTTTATGTAACGCTCTGTCAGAGACGCTTGAGAATTTAGATTTGGAAGGGATCTGGTAAAGTGTGCGGCCCTTGCTAATTGGGAAATCATCAAGCACAAACTGAGCACCTTTGCCGAGGATTATCAGCCCCATTAAGGCTAGGCTTTGTGGTGATGTGATGTTTTTATCCGGTTTGCGAGCTTGAGCAAGAGCAATCAAGAAGGAGGGACAATCATAACGAAATGGAGGCAAAATTTTGTGTAAAAAATGGAATTTTCATCAGAAACTTTTGTGTGTAATCTATTAAAAATGCGTGAAAATAATGCATACTGGCAATTCACGGCTTTAATTAATCGTATTTAAGTAGGCAAAGATTTAATCAATTTTCTCCAAGTTTAAAGGCATGAGGAAAAGCTTGTAGCCTTGAATAAGTGAATGTTCTTATTCATGCAAATGCAACCCAGGTTCCGCGCAGAATCTGCGTCAACATGTAGCAGAAATAGAAGAAAAGATGACAAATCCCAAAAAAAAATGAAAATTCCAATAGTCATTTTTTAATTCAGCCCTTCTCACCCCATTGAATAAATCCGTTTTACGATTTGAGGCCACACTTTAATTCATCAGACTGACTCATTTGCTGCGTACCACTACATTCAATGACCCATCAATGGTGCAAAACCATTGATGGCGCCCTGAATGCTATGCACTTGTGCTTTTCTCGAATATCCACATTGGGCATCTGCTAGCTTGCAAATGAGGTTATTTCGACGCTTCTATTTTTGTGTGCTTTTGTTGTTTCTGCCTTCCGCCCTTAAATGGTGATAATGAGAATTCGACTTATATACCTTGACTGTCAAACCCACTTCAGTTGGCCTTCTACTCAAACAAAAATATCTTTCCTCATTTCCAAACGACGTAAGTGCAAACATTAACACCTTATTCCTGCACTAACTCCCCTTATTTTGAGCCATACTTGATGGCTTTTACAAAATAGACATGCTAAAAGATGAGCTCGCTAAGTAAACATTAATTTATTAAACATACATTAATTTATTAAACGTGCATTCAATATATGTCGTTGATAACATCGAAAAGGAATGAGAATCATTCATTAAGGTACTCATCTGCATGAGCTTGCGCATCGACTGTCTCACCACAACTATTCGGTTCCATTCTAGCATCAACAGGTTGGGGCGGAGAAGAGCCTGATCTAAGTTTGGAGACTCAGCCAAAAATTCACTCATTATGGGGCAAGAAAACATGAACACTGTCCTAAGTGTATTAGCTCTTCATGCAGGATGCTTGTCGAATTATGGTGCTGGTCCAATGTGCCCACATCACTATGATGCACATACCCAATGTCTGCAGAAATAAACAAACCAAACCATATCAGCTCTACTCGTTCCCTTTGCAGTGGAGTGGCAGTTAGGCAAAATTTTCTATGGATTAAAGCCTGAATCACATGTGAAGCACGAAGTCCCAAGCTTATGATATCCATAAAGGAATGTCTGAAATGAATTCATCGTAAAAGAATCATACTGCTACCTCTAGATATAAAAGCTTCGTGTTGGCAATAAGGGCATTGGCATGATGAAGTAGACTTGATATACGAAGTCATTATACTTATTTGATAACAATGAAGTGCTCTTTATGCAGGAAGAGTTTATTAACTCTACTCCAAGGTGTTGATGCTTTAAGACATGACTCGGGAATTTGTGAAAATATTCAAAGATTTGTCTAGTAAATTGGATACCTGCAAGCCAGGTAAGTGTAGTGGCAGTCGGAATTATTAAATTGGCCACAAATGAGAATGGTTTTTAATTTAAAGTCAGTACGTGCGGACTTGTATAAAACGGTCACTCAGTATTAATGGTTGTCAATCAGTTCCACGAATGTTGACCCTAAGATTAGCAATTATACACTGAAGCAATCTTATGAGGCCGGAATAAAAGTCTCAAATACGTCGATTAACCTGGGTGAGTAATGCCAGCTTAAAAGCCCAACAGAAGTGCCAAAAGGACGGGTATATGTGCAAGGCCACACCTCTCAAGTAATACGGACTTGGATTGAAGTGAGGAGATTTTGCATCACGGATAAAGGCAGGGCTTGAGAGCATTGACCGGCATTTTGATGCGCAACGAGGTTCATTGTGAACTCATTAAGCTATGTATCGAAACTCGGTGTGTTTGACAAAAGGACTCCTAGTAAGTACTTAAAGCATTGCCTGCCAGTGTGAATCAGGAGTATTTGATGAGCCTGGTTAGTGACCATCTAGACCAAGCTAGCAGCAGAAACTCCTAGCTTCAGAGTTTGCACACAACACTCGGTGTGGATTCACTTCCACTTTTCAAGTTGCTGTAAATCGAAGATGAATGAAAGCGCAAGTAACTAACTTAATAATGTGAAATTGTTTGGTGAAATCCAAAATTCCACCTTTTGCAATAAAATTCACATGCGGGGCCGAGTTCGTAATGCATAACTCTGGAAACTTGACGAATTCTAGCTCACATCATGACAGACTTGCAGCATGCGCAGCCTTTAAATTTTAGCATTTAACTTTTACGTTTCTTTCCAGAAATCAAGTGTCACTAACCCGCAGGCCTGTGTGATACCAAATGTGATATGGAAAACAAGATCTGGTCGTTCAGGTATTGAAGGCCAGTAGGACCTGCATTGATAAAGACCTAATAAGAAACCTGATTTCATTTTAGCTTAACTTGTTGGAAAAGTTGAGTTTGAAATGCAACTTCAAAATGCTGTTTTAAGCGGGCTGTAGGGTAAGGACTTAAAATTCCACGCCTAAGAGAGTCCGTGCTCGCCACAAAAAAGATCACTCGTAAATTGAGACAAGCTATTTAATAGTCCTTTAGATAGGGAACTAGTCTATGCACCACTGACATGGAGATGCATTTCATAATACATAGGTTTTCCTTTTAGGTTTGTAGCTCCAAAAGTAGCCAATCATTCACATGATTAGACTCCGATTAGTGTTTATTCTGTCAATGCCCACAAGTCCAGCTGTGCACATGAAATCTTTGGTTATAATTTCCACAAAAGTTTTATTTGGTGTAGGGCGCGAACTCTTAATAATTTTGTGTGGGCCAGAAGAAAGCGCTTTGTTAATATCCTGGGATGGACAAAATAGACACCTCATGGATTAGTTTACGAGTGTTAGCGCTAAAGTAGGCCTAAAACAATCGAAAAGATTCATGTGCAACGTTTACAGGCGCAGTAAAATTTTCTCCATCGACGTAGTTCATGCTTGCGGGCTCCTCTATTTCAAACAGCACGATGCGCGGAAGCTTAAGTAAAAGCAGAATTTACGTGTTCATATTCATTTCAACTTCACTTGCAACTCGCTTGCGATTATGTGCTTGTCGTTTGCAATGCCAAGAGGATATGAAAACCTCTGCCTGTAGCACTTAAAGATATTGCTGAGGATGCAGAGGAGCCGAGGATAAGGCGCCAGGGTTTTCACATCTCTAATCCCATCCTCAATTATAGGCACCGCCATCTGGTTTTGAGGCAGGGCGCACAAGTAGGACTTTCTTCGCCCTATTTCATTAGTCCTGGCTCTCTGCAGACGAAACGCTGTGTATGCGCACAATTGAGCTGTGTCGAGAATTCATCAGATTAGATGTATAACCCTCTACCGTGATTAGCGTTTGACAGTCGTCAAGTGAATACAAAACAGACCTAGTCCCCTAGAAGTGAGTTAATGTATTTCTTGGACGTGTGGGGTGCGGTTAATGGACTGCTTGGGCCGAAGAACACTAAGATTGCCTGGTACCAGCGGAAGTAGTCAGAAACCACCATTTGACCATCTCAGAGGCTTTGGTCATCCGTTCATTCACGTTGCACTTATTTTCCCAACTCTGGGATAGTTTTAAAAATGTTCTGCAGCTGTGCTTAGCTATAGAGTTCAAACTCATGGGGCAGACATACTTGGCTTAGGTCTCTAAATTTAACACAGTCGATATGCTGTCCACGGGTGTTCAAAACACGAGAAAGGTAATGAGTGTAACAAAGATTGAAGCACATTCATGCTCTGATATGCATGTGCTCACCTAATGGTAGGCATCTAATTTAGCATTGTTCTTAGTCTTTCAAAACCATCTAAGACCTCAGACGTAAAAATGTTGCAAAAATGAATTGTGAGAGGGCCTCGTGTGATCGCACCATGTTTCTCTGGTTATACTCCTTCCCTTTCCTTCGACATTTGTATGATCACAAGGGCGATCGTCGGCACATGTGGAGCTAGAAGTGAGGGTGGCTGAAGGCAGATTGCAGCTCCTAGTGACTGAAGATTCTGTGGGCGTGGACTTCGCACCAGCCTATATCTGTTTGGGAAGAAACATAAGTGACTCTGCTTATTATTATTTTGGGTAAGTAATGCTAGGCAGCCCTGCATAGCTACTTTACAATTGTTACGAAAATCGCGAACAGTTATTTGCTCATTCCTCTCGATCCACGAAGCATGCTTTGTAGAAGCACTTATGGCTTAAAGCCATGTCTTTAGTACTGCTTATTGGCAACATGAAAACAAAAAGGTTATTTGCAAGGCAAAACTAAGACAAGTTTATGATTCCAATCATGGGTACAATATTTTCAAGATGCACTTTGCCACCATCAATCAGCAGCCCACAGGAGCGTGTCCAAGAGTCGTTTGTACTCATGATTCCCGACGTGTAGTAGCATAAAAATATGCCAAAATATGCTCCTTTTTAGTGATTATTAAGAGAAATGAGGATTGTGAGTTGACATTCGAATCGATATAGAGACTTTTATAAAGGTTGTACAAGTGAGGTGATTGTGTGAATGTTTCCTGTGGGTTGTATCCAGGCTCTATACGCACCAAAATTCATCCAACCTGTCAAGTGTCCATGCAGTGTGGTGTTGATGCGACCCATCTGGAGTGGAAATTAGAGTTGGTACGTTGCTTTAGCTCCAGAATGACACTGCTTTAACATACTAATAGCAGAGACACAGGTAGTCGTGGGAGAAAAATTAATGGCATAACTTGCAGATCGGAAATGTGTAACGCCAACCTTTATTGTTTTCCCCAGACTAATTTCATCTCGTTTGTCGAGGGCGAAAAATTTATTTTCAAGACGGCTTTTGACCTCTCATTTTATTCTGTAAAGCATCGCTTAAGTTTCGGGCACTTTCATAATGAGACATTTACAGCTTTCCTTCGGGAAGTGATAGAGTTTCTGGTAAGTCAATTGCTATAACAAAGAAAGGTAATGCAGTACAGTGTATCGGCAGTCTCTATATATTTGCCTTAAACCTAAATAATTTACGAGTATGTTGCTAGATAACTGTTGTTACGTTGGTTTTAAAAATAGTCGTCGCATAAGGAATGTTGCGACTTTTCCTTAAAGCTCCCTTGAAGTCTACCCAACTCAACGTGACAGAATGCGTTTAGTTCTGCGAAATATTTTCTCAACCAAAGTACATTGAGGTGGTCTTTAGCGTATGAATGAATGAGGTATGAAATGTCACAAATCTGTTTGATCTTTCAAACACTGACAAGTGATCTGCCCATGTCCTATCACAGATGGTGCCAAATTTCTCCCTTCCATGGGAAGTAACATTAATAGAACTTTCTTCCATGTTACTTTTAAGGCTGACTTTGCTTCGCGGTGAGCTGAATCTCATCGATCAAATATTTGGTCTGCGACTTTTGTCTTCACTAACTGCATCTAATGAACTGTACATATAGACCGTAATCTTATGGTCGCATCTAGAATTAAAAGTTTCCATGATCCAAGCGATGCATAGACGTATTTCTTTCTTAAATTTCCTGCTTATCCTGTGTGCGCTTGGTTATAATCAACATGTCTGCGGCTCCATTTTTAGTCGTAAATTTTAGCTGCACATTCAGTCACTGCCTTAAACAATTTAACCGACTGCAGGCGGTGAAGCAATGCTTCTCTTTGAAGATCCTACTAATGGTTTTGGGGGTACTTTTAATGCTTAAGAAGGTTGGTTTTCGTTCAGAGACATATAGGGTAGACATGGGTACTTATCTGCGTGTGGTGGAAACACCAAAACTGCATCTAGCAATGATGTGCCTAACTAGTCCTCGCACTTTTGTCATTATTTGATGCCAAGTAGAGGCATAGGTGTCCTGCCTGACACTAACTGACAATTACTTAGCTTTCCGCGGATGTGCTAATTTTGCATTTTGTCAGCTTGACATGGGCAGAGTGTTGTACTCACAAGGATGTCATTGTGTCTAACCGCGACCTGAACAGCTTACAATAAAATGAGCCTTTGCAAAGACACGCCAGGTTGGCGTTCCCTGGCCTTACCTGACCTAAGACCACATCTCCGGACTCAGCTGTATATGTCACGAGGCGTGACCGTTTAATTTGCTTCGCTAATTCACTCATCCTTCCACCCGACCTCAGATAGGCAAAATCCAGTTTCACTGTTGTCACTATTGCTAATAAACGTGGTGTGGTGGCGCCTAGTTAGATAAGGGCGCAAGTGCTATACAGGATTCGATTTAAAGTTACCAATGTTAGCATCGAATGTATGTCATGGAAAGTCAAGACGGGTTAGTTAAAGTCTTATATCTGTAGGCATTTGAGGTTAGGATTTTGCAGCGGTCAGCCATTAACTCTGGCTTTAAGATCGGTCCTGTTGTAGTCAATAAAAGGGAGTAGTTATACATGAGTGGCCGAGCAAGTGGTGGATATTTACTAAAAGTGCAAAACAAAATGCAAGGTGAGCCACGTTGGACGGGAAATCGTTTGGTTAAAATAACATTCCATACCCCATCGTGAATATTGAGCGGAG
This sequence comes from Taenia multiceps, assembly GCA_001923025.3. Classification (NCBI taxonomy): domain Eukaryota; kingdom Metazoa; phylum Platyhelminthes; class Cestoda; order Cyclophyllidea; family Taeniidae; genus Taenia; species Taenia multiceps. Next base: position 15,778,919 of record CM010315.2, read on the forward strand.
TTCCTAGTAAGCAAGCCGCTATTATAATAAATTCAACGCTATATCCCGTCATCAAGGCTGGTGAAGATTAAGAGTTGTGCGAGCCCTCGTTTTGGCTTTTTGCATTAGGAGCAACCAGAATTCAGATGTTCGCTTCGTTTTGAAAGAATGCATTCGGCAACAAATACAACTAAAAGCATGCCAAACTGATCCTGTTTTTCTTCTAGAACTTGTAGGAAGGCTTATATGCAGAACGACATGTCACATCATTGCAATGCATAAATCTACGTTAGTGTATATAATCTCGCTACGTTCTCACTCTGGTCACATGATCAAGATAGATTATTCTACGCCAAAGTTTGGGTCTCACCATACTCTCGCTATAGTCGCATCATAGCAATCAGTAATTATTTTATGACTTTTATATGCAACATACTCCGTATTTAATATTTACTACATTCCCTTTATCCTCTCAATAGTTTTTCGCTAATATTTAGCGGATATTTTGCGCATTATAATGGAGGAACTACTTTTGCTGCATTGTCCTATGACTGTTTTGTTAGTTTAATGGCTTTCAGTGATATATTTTTGTTTGAAGGTGTCCTCATGCGTCAGAACATGCTAAAATTGATGTCTTGTAGTCTCTATGAAATTCTGTGTTGAAAGGATCTTCATAAAATTAACTAAAAGCCCGTTTGCCTGTCTCTACTATTTTCGCCCAACAGGGACGATTTGTCTTGCAATCCGTCAACCTTAATATAGCAGCCAATGTACACACAGAAGCGACTGTTTGCAGCAGATGATATGAACACGAAGTAACACACTCTTTTTTTAGCTCCTCCTGACGAAGTGCTGCCACCTTGCTGGGACAGACGTTTTGAAAACAACTGCAGTCATTAGTGCGGCAACTGTGCCTCTTAGTGTCGAGTGCTTCAGAATGGCAAATTCTGCACCTCTGCCGCCATCAAGCACACGTCAAACTTCGCCGTCGCTACCCCAATCCCCGTGATGTGGAATTGCGTATTATAGGTGGACTTGCAGCTCTTTTGCTCCGCACTGCAGTCTCGATGCACAGGCTGGCCCAGCTGGAGTTTTTCACGGCGGCATTCTATAAGACACTCTCACTCTAGCACCACCGATTCCCACCTTCAATCCTTGGATAGTGAGTAGCTTTAGTGTTGGCTCGTTTTTAGCGCAAGAGGCTCGAAGTAACTTCTATTTCTCTTTAAGACATGAATCACAAGACGGAAATAGAGCATGAGCTTACATTCAAGCCGCCATGTTCAACTTGGTGGTCTTGCGGACAGTCGTAACTTCACTTTGATTAGCTTATCATAGCACAAATGAATGAGAATTTCCTATTCTTCGTGGTGATTCAAAACACTTAGTTTGCTTGTTTGATTAAAAAGGGCCCAATTTGAAGTTCGAGCGGAACCAATGTGTGCCGCGATATGGAAGCACCATCTGTGCTTGAGTTCATCTGGATAGAGGCAGTGCGTCAGTTTCTCTATGCACCAGCTCACGCACTGAAGTGCTACTCATACATCTGATGGGAAATGCGCTTTACTTTGCACAACTGCACCACGTCCAACGAAACACGATGCATCAAAGCAAATGACGAAAGCCATTCTGGTTGCAGGCGTTATTGAAGTGGAGTTAAAATGGCAGTGATGGTGATGAGGGTGTGTGACGTGGAAAACGAAAATAGAATGGATGGAAGTGCAGATCGGAGTGGAATACACATGCGATGCTTTACCTTAAAACTAATATGAAGGCCAAAAGTTCACCCTCAATCCTGTTCTTCGCTTAACTACTCATCACACTTTAAATAGTTGGTGGAGCAAGAAAATAGTTACAATGCAATGACATGGCGTCATCAACAACCACTGCCTACAATTCCACTTCTTTACTTGAACAGAATTATTCAGCACTGTTCCTTCGGTTTTCACCTTCTTTACCCGCTGAAACATGAAACTTAGTCCTCAGAATAACAATACCACCGACTAACTAGCGATATGCCTTCGAATGTTTATTCAAAATGGAAGGCTCAATGCAGCGTATGCGCAAAGATAAGACCGCTAGATTTCCATTTCAGGCAAAGCTTGGACGCTTCATGGAATTTTACAGCACTTCCAGCTAAGTATTTTAGCGCGTCTGTGAGAATACTATCGATGGTGGAACCTGTGCAATTTCTGTCGGCAGGAGGAAATTAGAAATCTACCATGGGCCAGAATGGAGACGAGAAGAAGCGTTAGTAGAAACAGCATGCCGATGGGGTAGAATGCTTGTATGTGAAGGAAGTAAAGTGCTACTTTGCCCCATCAATTTTAGCTTATGTGCGTACTGTTTGGTGGGAGTGGTCGAGTTAGAAGAGGAGAGGAGTGGGAGTTTTAAGGGTCACATCAGACAGCACCACAATCTCGCCTGACGTCTCGGTCCCATGGCAACTTGCGTGTAGTGCCTGAAAAATCGTGTTGGGTAAGGCATGACTTGCAAAGTTAAAAAGTGAAATGGAATGGTCGATATGAATGTGTTTTAGTGATGCTACTGAATCTTTACTACTGTGGTTAATCTTCCATTATAAGCTTAACCTTGAATCTGTATAACGCCTCTGAGCTCCTTTGTATCGATAGAAATCGCTTGTTTGAAGTGTTAACAGAATCAGTGTGCGCTGTAACATCAGTTGATCCTCATTAAAGTAATAAGACGACTTAGATGGTGGAAGCGTTTTGTGTCGATACATTGCCCAATCCATGAAACTTTTAACAATCTATTTTACCAAAAAACGCCCTTTTTTGCAAGTGCATCACTTCCAACAGAGCTTGGTGTACAAAAGCCAACAAAGAGAAGTCAGTGGGATTGCTAATGACGGTAAATTTGAGATACAGTGGTACACAGCTTAACAGTGATCGTGCTACACATTGGAGAATTAGGAAGAATAGAAGCTATTCATGGAAGCTGAGTTCAGATTTCAAGATAGAATGGAAGTGGGGTAGTTACTAGATGTGACTAGCGCCTTCTGGACGTGAATGATTTTTTGTCAACACCGTTCCGCTGTAATGACTAAACTCAGTACTAAATGCACCCAATAATGCAAATGGCATCAACTTCTTTTGCCCCAAATAGAAACACATCTTCCGCTTCGTCAAAGCAAAACTCTACTCAAATGACTTGTTCCAGCACAGTTTTAAGGCCCACTTTCAATATTCTACTGAGCCATTATTCATTTGTCTGAGCACAGGCACTGTGCAGAGCCTCAACCGAACCAACCAAGAAATAGTGGGGTAAGATAAAAGTTTTTTAAATTGATAACATTCTTGTATATCTGTAATGGTTTGGTTCAATTTCAACCCATAGTAGCCAATGGTACACATCGTGTAGGCATTTGCAAAACAGGAGGGACTACCGAGAGTGCAGCGAGGTAAAAGTGCCCATTGTGGTGGCGCGATATGCACCATCATCGAGCGTGGGCGAAGTTGAACTGAATTTCACAGTTTTGCTCCATGTAAGTGGATTAACTGTTTTATGCAGAGACACACCGATCACGGTGAAAGCATTTGTAGAAAATGGAAACAATGCCTCTTTAATTGGTAGTTAGAAGACAATGCGGCATAGCGTCGACAATCACACCCAGCTAGGCAAACAGTGAGGTAGAAATCGGGAGTGTCCTGGCAACACTTTATCATATGGTTTCGAATGACCCACGAGTTTGTGCATCTAAGGCCACATTTTAGCAGGTATGGATGTGAATGATTGGGATTTTGAGTCCTAATGCCTGAAGCTAGCAGCAACCGTTTCTATTTTGGCAACAACCATCATACCAGTAGCTTATGCACAAGTGCGATGGTAGCGCGAAGTTTACCAGGCACTCGGAAGGTACTGCAAAAATAGCAGGCACAATTTGGTGACATAGCAAAACAATTACTAAAAATGCTTAAGTTATGAGTCCTCATTGCAACTAAATCAAATCGCAACCATAAGACAACCAATGACTAACACTTATTTGCCCACGATAAAATAGTAATGAGAAGCCGTGAGTAGGACCACGGGGAGTCCACAGCCCCCGCATTTGTAGACTCAACTACTTAGTTCTCTACACCTTTTAAAACACGAAGTCCTTCGCGTAAACCGTACTTTAACAACTAAACAGCATGGGTAAGAAGCAAATATGGGTAGAGTGCTTACCCTTTGGAAAATATTATTATGTGCTATCTAGTCGTCTTATGATGATGTACGCTGAGCAAGGTATAGATTGCAGGCATCTACATCCTGAGAATAGGACTTAAGTCTGTCTGGTACACACACTCCTTGCATGAGGTGATGACTGGCACTCAATAGAGGCCAATTTCCCTTCTGAGGGCTGTCTAAGCGGTCCGTGACAACCGTTATGGATGTGTCATGGCGTAGGAGATGACCACTGTGCGAGGGATTAGGGAGACTACCTGAATATCTTGTTATTGTTGCGAGTACTAAAGCACTTAGGGTCCTCTGCTGCTATTTGCAGGGCGTTTGCCACTCCACGAAGCAGATAAAAGTCGAAAGTAGCCATAAACATTCCAATCCTTAATGACAGAGTTACAAAAGCATTATATATTCATGCCAGAGTCTTGAGGTCGACGAGTGTAGCACTTGAGTTCTATCACTCTTGCAACAGTGATGGGAGCAATCCAAGCTAAAGACTGGCAACCTTCTGTGTGTAGCAGCCATCATTCAATGAATTTCATTTGTAATTTACAGAAAGTGCGTTAAATGTCAATCAAAAATTACCCATCCACCGCACCTGTTCATATATAAAAACTGAGGTGCACCCACAGTATTTAATCACTTGATTCTGAAGTGGTGAATACTTTTAGTAGTAGTCACACACCTTCTTATTTTTACCTTAAGCAATACCATTAAGTACCTCCTCTTACTGTGAAACAAACTTAAAGTTATCAGTCACATTTTAACGTCAATCAGCTCACGCTATTCCTTTTCCCACTAAACCAAGTATACCTAATGCACCATAGGGAAAATGTGATATTATACAGTTGATTTTTTGTTAAAAATGAATAGCGTTAAGACTTTAGCTAAAATAGCTTTTTCCTCATTGCCACAATTCACTATCACTTTGACGGCTTTGCTCCTCCAAGAGGATGCCTTCCTCGAGCTCGGAAATGAATTCGACGTCAACGCTTCCTGCCATATCACTGAGCATGCGAATTTGAAGGGCCTGGAAGAAGGCGAGGATGAAGAGGGCAAAGTAGAGGAAAGCGAGGAAGAGGACATTGAGTGCGAGGACGTAGGAGACACCGATGAGGAGGCGCACTCCACCCGCCTTGCCACAAGTCACGCCTATCACTGCGCTGTAAGCCGCGTGTGCCTCCTCACACAGAAACAGACTCGCAGTTAGTTCCGCGAAAGTCGCCTCTCCATATGCTTTCATGAAGTCTTTCATATTTGTGGCTAGTTTGTCGTATTCCTCCCCCACTTCTTTTTTCAATTTATCCCCTTCTGCTGCCTGAAAATCAATCAAGTATTGAAGAATTGGTTTTGAAAGAAAGAGGAAACACAAATGGCACGAGGGGATGCCTTTAAAATGCACTAAATCAATGACCTTACTTTATGTCACAAAACATCACAACGCCATGCAGCAAAATTAAATCCATCTCGTATTTAGAAAGGAGCAATTAAAGCAAAACTACCCTTAAGAGAATATTTAGAGGTAGGGGCACACATTTATGCCATCTAGGTTTTGCCATATTTGGCACACTTCACTAAGAAGGATTTTGCAAAACAGTGATGCTTTTGAACAACCGAAGAAAGGAATGCACCTTGGAGTTGGTAGCCCAACTTCTTAGGTGGGGAATGCTGTAAACTTACATGACGAGATGCATTGAGGGCCTTGATTAGTTCCCTAGCAGAATTTACAGCATCGGATTTTCTCGCGTCCAAATATTGGAGAGAGTGGTGTGTCCCATTGAACCTTGGCTTGATCTTGCGTATAGACTTAATAGCTTGCTTAAGGCCTTTATTCGGCTTCTTGAAATTTGTCCCTGTAGTGTTTTCATAGGCACTAAATTGTTCGACGTCTCCAAGTGTCTTCTCTAACGATGAAGTGTTCATGTTGTCGGGATTTGTGTTATTTATTAACTCCTTAAGGGATTAAGAGTAGAAGCTGAATTAGTACAAGCAATGCTTACAAAATGAAGTTCTCTTCACAGCTCTAGACTCCCACATCCAAGCTGAAGGAAATAATTTGGCAACAAGTGGGGTGGGAATTTTCTCCTAATCTCTGCTGTTCATGTTTCAGACTTTTCGTAAAACCTACATTCTACCAACACTGAAAAAGGATTAAATGTTAGGCGATCGACAAACAGTACACTTACGGTTAACGTGAGGTTGGCGATTGTTGTATTTAGCGCCCTTCCAAAAGATTCCAACTCTTCTCCACCGGGAAGTAATTGCAAAATATCAAGATCTCCTACTTTTGCCATAATAGTTCTGTAAAAGAATACAGACTGACTTGTGTTAAGGCCATTTATGGTTACTATTTTGCAATAGTGAGGGATTCTGTTAGCGAAGACATTCTCTTTTACCACTATGGTGGTACATCAAACGTTATTGCTGCCTAAGAAGGCAAAGCGGGGTGTTTTCTATAACCCATCTCTCCGTCTGAGATATAAGCCAATGATCTTGCTTTACTTTTAGTTTCAAGCCAAGCATTTTGCACCAACCTTAGCATTACGCTGAGTTACAGAGTGCCTTTTATTGAATAAGGTTAGTGAAAAATTACTCTTTTCCTTGCTGAATCGCATCTGTTACTTCTCGGCTGTCAACAAGTTTGGACACGTTTATCAAGCTGTAATAACCCAATGCGGAGAAAAGACCAACTGGACGCTGGCTTGCTTCACCACTGCAGGTCTGTGTCAGTGCAAAAATGATGTTTCTCGGAGAGGGTGTATTCAGGAAATCAGCACTTCCACCAACAGCACCGCTGATTAGTGCCTTCCATTGTCGAGCCACGTAGCCATTGATAACGAAGTCCGACATTCTAATCGCACTTTTCCACTCCAGGTATATGCATCCTTCACCTACATCATGAAGCAACAATGCACTCGTACACGATTTTCATTTCCTCAATCCGTCTTAAACACAATTTCCCATTAATTTGTCGTTTTACGTCATAAGTAACTTAAGAACCGGAGGTTTTGAAAATGCGCTCAAGTATCTACAGCGCGAGGTGAATTAAGGAATGATGAGTGGTGCACAAAAGAAGGCTTGCAACTGACTGGATATTGTGGTCAGCACGAAGAGGAGGACAGCAATCATGGCGGCGAGTACGAGCAACAATGGAATGAAGAGTGCCGAACAGCAGCACACCGAGCCTCTGCTACACACAACCTTATCCAGTTTGCTCCTTCTTGAACCTACAACCAAATGTTATCTGTAGAATGTGAGGGCAGCCGAAGATAATGCGTGGTCTCTAACAATAAAGAGGGAGACGAACCAACGAAAGCGGTATTGGGAGGAGCGAAGAGACGGTTGCGAATGGCTTGGTAAATGAGAAGCATTGCAATGAGTATTGCGATTATCAGCATGATCGTGAATACTCCACCCACAATGTAAATGGCGATTTGAATATCATGGACGTACTTGAGGACCTGGATTCCCACTAATTTGACTGCCTCATTGAGCTGTTTCAGTAATTTGTCTGTTCGGGACTGTGTATCATCCCAGAACTCCTCAATTTGGTCCAATATATGCGTTAAATTGAGTTGAGATTTGAGAGAATCCAGAAAGTCGTTTGTTGAGTTGCGAAGTTGGCTGATGCTGTCACGAACTTCATCTAGTGGACCATGTAATTCCTCAGTGGTATGATTGAATCCCTCGATGTAGGGATCTATCAAGCTTGCATTTAATTTGGCGGCAGAAACCGGAGAGGTTACATTTGCGATGGTCGCCTGAAAATGAGGGAACGAAGCAAGTTTGTGAGTCGTGCACTAACCTGCGCATTATTTGCCAAATCAAACATTGCATGCATCATAATGATATCTAATCTTAATCACCACACAGCCAGTGGTTCTGTTTTAGGTATTAACGCATTTTTATTAAACACGAATTGTTACCTTTACTAATTAAACAACGTAGCAGACGGACGTCTAAAAACAATAAATATGGATAACCAACTTACATTTAGCATTTTGCACAGCTGCCATTTATCGCAGTCTCTGACATTTCCGAAAGCTTGAGTGTAGGCGGCGCGAACAGCGGTCAAATTAGCTTCAATTGATGCAGTTTTATTGTGAAGAAGAGTGACCTTTCCATGCGCATTATAAGCATTTGTAGATAGTGTTTTCAATAATGATACAATCTTCTCACCCTTTTGCAGTGCATTTGTCACTCCCAAGTATTCCAGCAATCGGTCAAGTGCATCCATGACTTCCTTACGCAAATTTTCCTAAAGGAAACAAGAGGTTAGCGAGATAGAATGAAAGTGAATAGTGGCTAATAAGATGCACTTTTTAGTGAATTTCATTTGCTTTATTTTGAAGTTACTTGGTTTTATTCATTGATAATTAAGGAGTATCCTGCTTTGGTTGCGACATTGTTCTTTTGCTGGGTATCATGTCCTCCTAAGGTCGACTCTAAGTTGGCTAAACACACTTCTCCCCAGTATCATGACTTTGGAGGGTCTCGTAGAGCTACAACATGTTATAGCCTCATAGATTTAGGGGTTCATCAGGATTAGACATGAAACTCACTGGCAAATGGAGCACATTCTCCACCGGCTATTACAGGCCCATCTTTAGCCCAACTTACCACAGATGAGTCCTTTTACACCCAAATCATGTGCTCCACGCTTGCATCACAATGAACTCCAAATCGAATGATCATGGGACCAATTCTGATCGACAGCGACTTTATAATCATCGACCGATTCCCATAATCCCCAATGACCATCCAATCGGTATAGTTCATTACAAATACAACGAATGGTTAGAAAGTGGAATCTTTGCAGACTTACAGTAGAATGCCACATTTTACACCATCCATAGTGCTATTGGCACTGTAGTTTACAATCGCAAGTCACTTACATGAGTCCGGTCGACAAAATCATGGAGTGTCCTGTTGGTGAGGACACGACCCTCAGTGATCCCCTTGTGGACAAATGAAGAAGCATGTAATACTGTAGCGTGCAGTCCATCAAGTAAGGAAACAGGGATCTGATTGCCCACCGATGGCTGTGGATTGGTTTGCAGGTAGGAGACAACCAGCCCTGTACTGCTGAAGTACACGATGAGGAGGATGATGGAGGTTGCCAGAAAGACAAGTGTCAGTACCAGTAGCGCGATGTAGATGACACGGTAGGTGAACTGCTTGTTGATGGACTTGGAGTGCAGCAGTGCCATTTGCAGGGCATTCATTGCATTATGCGGCTTGGGGGGAAGTAAGAGATAGCTTCAAATGCCGCCGGCAGGAAATTCATAGCACAATTAAATGGGATTGACCTTGTGAGATTGAAGTGACCTTCATCCCAAATGCAAATAATAGCACCAGAGAATTGCATTCTGTGCTAAAGAAGAGCCATTGCGACACTATTAGTCCGAAAGCTAGGTTAATTCTATGTCTGTGAATGCAAGGAACTAGTTTTGTGGTATTTGCGTCAGCCAAAAAATAGATAAACGTACAGTTGAGTTTCTTTGATGTATTTAGAGACTTAACCATCTCATGGCACACTCGTGATTGTGGTACTGGCATGTTTGCACAGAATGCTGAATTAGTGCAAGCGCTGCCGTAAAGGTCACCCACCCACCTACCGAAAACATCAATAACTCACATCCTTCTCCCTGTAGCAACAACAGCAACCGTTGATGACCTGTATTATAATGATAAGCACAACGGCGAGGAGAAAGGCGAAGACAGTGATCCAAAAGATGTATGGACCACGATTGGGGTTGGCATGGGCACTATCAACCGCCGCCTGACCGCCACCCAATGACGCGGGTATAACTTGGAGAATAGGTAGTGGCAGGGGCCGTAATAAGAGCATATCTGTAAAAAAATTGACAACAGACTTATCCGCTTTGAGAATTAGGTCAAACTCCAAGTCATGGCCTGTGGAAGGCCGGACGATGCGGAAGAGCACATTAAGGAGACCTCCATTCTCCGTTTGGATTACCCATGCCACTATAGCCGCTACGGAGGCAAGCAATGAGAGGTGAAGGCCCATGTCTCAAAGAATTCTCCCTAAAATGAGATGGTTGTATGTTGAGTTCATGATGCAACGTCTGCATAGCTGTGAACGCAATCTGTAACCACGAACACACAGGAGTGTAACGCATTGATGGAAAGGCACCATTGATAGTCTCCCTTATATATGAGGGATTCCTAACAGAGGCACGGATGAAGGTCGGATCGTTCTCATTGGTTGGTGAACTCCACAAGTTAGAAATCATGTCGATCTTTCACATAGCCTCATCCACCCACCCACTCCAGTCACATGCACGGGGAAAGACAGATATGTGGTTGAATGAGATGATAGAGGGATGATCAATTTAGTTTTCCCATTTAATGAGTTTTGTCATTAACAAGTAAAGAGTGAGCTGAAGGGGTCAGTGCCCCTATTCGCATTAGAAGCGTTAAGGGAGTTAGACTATTTTCTGGTTGAAAATGTAAAACTATGGCCTTTTATCTCCTCGACAGCGATGCTCAAATGGAAGTGAATGTGTGCGTGTGTGTGTGTGTGTGTGTGTGTGTGCGATGGTTTGATGCATTTTGGATCCATTCTATCAACAGTACGGTAGCACTTGTGTTATAAAATAGCTCAAATGCACACCCGATTGTATGAGCAATGAAAGTTGTTTTCAATGGCCAGTATGCACACCAATACAGTGCGGACTGATGTAAACTGTATGATTTTGCCCTAAATTTGCCACTACAAATTGGAACAGATGAGGAGGTGGTGCATAGCCGTAGACAGGAGGTGTAGTATCTCTAGACCTACTTGAACACCGAAGACTGCATAACTTTGCTGCTGAATGCTCGCATTCGTCAGACAAAAGGCTTAGTACCACTGTCTTGGCAACGTGCATTGTGATGAAGCACCTAATTGCCCTTTTTTACCAAATCCAAGTGTTAAACGAAACGATGCCGTCTCAAAGCGGATTGCTGTGGACCTTAAGTGTGTCTCAACTGCCATCAGGCGAAAACAGGTATTTGAGCCTCTTTATTCAAATTTCGGAAGTAAGTTTCTACTGTGAATGCCTATGAATACTGCTGAACTATCGGTAGTAGCACCAAGTAAACATGCAGTCGGAAGTGCTTCAGAGGCATGATACCTAGTGTAATGCTGTTAGGCAAATGTGTTCACTGATTGTTTGTGAACACTAACCCGCATAAGCTACTTCCAGCTCAGTAGGGGTGGAGCAACTGATCACTACCTCCTGACGCCCTGTGATCATTTCATTTCACCTGGATTGACAAGTTTTTTCGAAGTTACAATTGGCTTCCTATATTTTAAATTGAAAAAGCTCCTACAATTATTGTCGCCAACAGCTAATTTATGCCTCTTGTCAGAGAGGAGTTTTATTACATTAGGAAAGCGAAAATATTTAGTAAATGAGCACAACATGAACAAGCATGCACCGTTCAATGTACACAATGATTTCATAAAACTCACTGCAGTAAATGCTTTTTCTGGAGTATCAAAGCCATTGTTTAGTAATTTTTCAGGTGAATTTTATCAAAAGCACGACATGGCACAACTGTTAGCACATAAATACTGAGGCGCACCCACGGTACTTAACTGCTTGAATCTGGAGCTGGAGTGGTGAATGTTTTTAGCAGTGTTCACACCTTTTTATTTCTAATATTTAGCAACACTACCAAGTCCTTCTTCCTGCAATTGAAGTGAATGGCACCAGTGACGATGGTGCTGATAATGATGGCAGTGAGGAGTCTGAGGGGTCAGTCAGCACAGGTAGTGTCAGTTGGAGGTGTGGTAATGAAGGTGACGACGATGTGTTTGTGAATGCTTGAAGACCAACTGCACAACGAAGTTAAACAATAAACTCCGATACCTTGTAAATTTATTGTGTATTTGCATCCACTCCACTTGCCACATCTTAGTCGTGAAGAGGGTACTTCCGCCAAGGCTGCTTCCTGTTTCCCCTCAAAAAGGCGCCTATGCACAATAGGCATTGTTACTATGCCATGTTAAAATGCAATGTCATCAGCATGCCAATACGTAGTCATTTACATTGATAATCAAAATGGGAAAGTTGACAGCATTCGAAGCAGGAAAATCAACCTTCTCAGAGGTGGTTGGTGATTGAATGAAATGTTCATGCTGTTCAAGAGCACTAGACAGTTAGTAGCAGCAAGTTGATAACGATTTTTCCAGTGGATCTGAATGGCCAGCACCAAAAATGCCCAAATGCTATGGCCAAAATTGCTGACCCTATTGACGTCTGCAATGCCTGTGGTGGCAGTAATTGACAAGCCCTCAGGTCTCTGAGCAGGTGACAAGGAGTAGAATGGATATGAACGAATAGAGTTGATATGAGTTAGGGGGAATATAGTTGTCCCCAGACTTGGGTTGGGCATGCGTTGGCACATGGTTGTTGTTGTTGATTTTATTGATGCTGCTGTTGTCGTTGTTGTTTGTGTTGTCATGAGGAATTGTTTTTGATCATGGGCAGGAGAGTAGTGTGGGTGTCTGGGCTGGTAAACCGCAAATGATAGGGAGTTTGAAATGGTTGCCAACCGATTGCTTCAGTCCAAGGCCTTTGTTCTGACGAGTGACTCTTCCTGTGGAGGTCACACAATCCACATTACTGCGAGTTGTTAACTTCTGGCAGGTGTAACGCAAATCGAACAGCTAAGACTGTCCACTGAAAGTGTTGTTCAGTGTCAATGCAATCTCTTCTTAGTCCTCACCGATTACGTTTTGGGCAGAATTAAGTCTAATACATGGTGTGTTTAGATGATCTGAGTCCAGTAGCAGCAGTTGGCAAACTCAAATTATATTACATCATTACAGGTTCAAGAAGAGGCGTCGTGGGGCGTAGAATCGAAGACTGAACCTTAGTAAATCCCTTTGATATTGTCTACAGTAGGATGGAGGCGTTGCCACTTTTTGTCTGACTGTGATGCGCGCTAGACTCATCGAAGGACAGAGGCATCCTTGAATTCTGTGCGGGCTACTGCATCCTCGTTGCCTGGACCCTGTTGATTTCCTAATTGGATAATCGGCAGAGAAGACTTTGAGGCTGATGTCATCATCGCCTAGGTCGTAGTGTGCTTGACGAATGATCTTCAAATATTTCGGTTCAGTGTATTTCAAAATAAATGATGCTCCATTATCGTTAAGTGATCAACAGTTCCAATGATGTAAAACTCTGTTAGATGTAGAGAAATTGGAAAGGGCGGAGTCAAAGCCCTACTTCCAAATGTGATTGACGACTAGCCATCAATTAAAACGTGTAAAAGAAAAGAAGAATGTCATTGTTACGGATTTGCAGGTATTCCAGGAGCATTCCCATCAAACTTTTAACAAGTTTTATGGGGATACATCCTTAACCACAATCAACATTCCTATCACATGTTAAACGAACTAAAATTGCTGGAATTGCGTGTCTGTCAATTGGTAGATACCTTAGTGTGTGTTGTCTGCTGCTATTTATTAGCTTGAGCTTCGTTCATGTGGAGGTCCCAAACAGCACCACTTTTAGTCGAGGCTTCTTTGTGCATCAGCACGTATGACCAAGCAAGAGAGTGCTGTCTTCGCAGAGAGAGTAAGCGGCTGGTCGTTGAAGTACTGAAGACAAGGGAGAAGAATATTTATTGAGTCTGGAGACCTCTCTAGCCCTGTTGTAAAAATTTCACACAGAAGAGGACCGCCAATATTTTACCTACCTAAGGAAGGCACAGCGAGGATGTGTATTTTATTTTCACGACAGGATGTGTAGGTAAGTGTCTACTTTGCCTCATTTAATTATAACCCCTCTAATTAATCCCCTATAATTATTCTCACTGCTTCGGCTTAGCATGGCCACCGGTTAAGCTGTGTTTACTCCTCTATGCTATGTAGCTTCCTCTAAATATCAACTAATTCTTATAAAGAGACGATGTGCTTATTAGTAAACTAGGATGGGTAAAATAGTGTAAGTCAGAATAACTCTCTTTATCCTAATTTATAAAATTGATTGGAAAGTCTAACACAAATTGTGAAAAATTTTACCTCCAATTTTACTGAAGTAAAGGTAGGTTGCATTAAATCGCCCCATAAATGACATGCCACACATCAGGTGCCACGTCGTCAAGTCAACGTGATTGGGTATACACACAACAAGGCGCTAAGGAAGATGCATGAAATATAAAAAATAGATCCATGTGCCATAGTTTGCAATGCTGGCAAAAAAAGAATCCAACTTGCCTGCTATTTTAAATGCAAAATCGAGGTACTGTCCTCTTCCTCCCACTCTTCAGTCGCTTGATAACTTTGGAACCCAATAAATGAGTAAAATAAGTGGGTCGTATTTGCCAGGCAGTTTTCTGGCAATCCGTTTGTCCAATAATCTGCCTTTCCTCGTTTGAAGGTCCTTTTCTACTTACTGTGACACAAGCTAGTAGGTGTATGAGCTTATGTGAAAGACTGGCTCTCCGAACTTCATTTGTGGCTACGTTGAAAATTCCCTGCATGAAGAAGGGTCATCCCATGGTGCCTTTCCATCACCGCTTTACACTCCTGTGTGCTTGTTTTTACAGATCGTGTTCACAGCTGTGCTGATGTTGAAATATGACCTCAACATACAACAGTCTCATTTTAGGGAGGATTCTATGAGACATGGGCCTTCACTTCTCACTGCTTGCCTTCGTTGTGACTATAATGGCATGGGTTTTCCGAACACAGAATAGAGATCTTCTTAGTGTACTCCTCCACATCATTTTGCCTCCAAGAGCTGGATTTAATCACCAAATTGGATAGATCTGTTGCTGAGTTTTTCAAACACATGCTCATCTTTCAGCCTCTGCCACTACCCATTCTCCAAGTTATGCCCTATTCATTCGGTGGGTGTCAGGTGGGTGCTGATAATGCCTGCGCCAATCCTAACCACTGTCTTTACCTTTCTGTTCTCCGTCGTGCTCATCATCCTAACACAAACATCAGCTGCTGCTGTTGTTGCTTCAGGGAGAAAGATGTGAGTTGTTGATGTTTACGGAAGGCAGGTGACCTCCTTTTCGACATCGCTTGCATTGGTTCTTCATTCCACGTAAACATACCAGAACTACAATCACGTGTGTGCCATGGGATGGTTGAGTCTCCCGAAATATCAATGAAGCTCAAATACATGTTTATTTAACTCTTGACTGATGCCTACACGAACGGCTACAATACTGGCTTCACAGATATTAAAGAATCTAGATATTTGTCTGTTAATGTCACAATAGTCGTTGTATTGGAAGGATTGAAAATCTGTGATGTCGCAAATTGCACTTAAGTTGGAGGTCGCCCGTACTCACAAATCGGTTCAATCAGTGCCAAGAGGCTTCTCCCAACAACAACATTTAAGTTTGCCTCTTGCTTCCCCAAAACCGCATGATTTAGTGATTGCCCTACAGATGGCGATGCTGTGCTCCAAATTTGTTAATAAGCAGCTCATCCTCCACATCTTATCCACCACGCTACCTATGCTGGCACAATTACAAGCATTGCTGTTTCATTTTCTCCCACAATACACCTAGCGATGCAAAGGCAATTCGTGCTTTCATTTAGTCAATTGCTGCCATTCCTTGACTTACTCGACTTAGGGTAGATCAACACTGGGGATGTCAACCATTTGATAGATATGCTAACAGTCCCTCATGTTACCAATGAAACTTCGAACAAAGACGACTTCTACGTGGCAATAGAGTCGTTTGATTGAATGGTCAGGATTATGGACAAAATTTAAAATGATCGCAACTGAGATGCAGTAATCCATTCATAGCACTAATGGAGGGTTGGACAAGTCGATCATCTCGTTTGACTTAGCCATATCAGCTCTCTTGGACTCTCTTGACGTGATCAGCCCTTAAAAACTCTCAGTAATTGTACACCATCAGTGAAGCCAACATTTGCTAATTACTGAAAGAATCCATCTGTTGTTAAGTCGGATGTTTAAATAAGGTTAATGAAAGGTAGAAAACCCCAAAGAAACCGAAGTCATGCATGCAGTACTTACACCATTCTTGATTTCACACACCAGTTTGAAAGAGACGAGTCCACATTAATGGCAGAGGTGGAAAAGTAGTACGATGCACTAGCGGTGCACCTGATAGATTTCATAGAAGTTAATTGTGATGGTCTCTTCACACAGCTGACGCAGGACCTACTACCCTGCAGCAAATCCCATGCGGCATACACTGTGGTGACGGAAGTGAATTGCGTCAAGTTCTGGGGAGTGACTCGGCTCCTCGGCCTCATATGCCTACTTGTCTCTAAAATTGTCTTTCCTGCCCTCCTCCACTTTGGCATTTTCAGCCTCGTCCGCATCCACACCCTCGAGGCTCGTCTTCTTGCCGGTGAAGTTGTTAGCAGAGGTGGCTAGAGTGATGTAGAGAATTCAGCTGCCATAACCAGTGGCTACAATTACTGAAATTCACTGCAGAAAATAGTCTCAAATAATCTCATTGTCTGGAATTATTTGATGTAAACTAGCATGCATCATCACGGCATATTACCATTTATGACACATCGTTTATGAAACAGCACTTTTGTTCTCGCGATAAATTACTACAGCAAATCATTACTTCTGTTTGATAAAATTGCACTTGAGCACTAAATCAACTGGATTTTGTCTAGATGAAAGGTATATATGTTACTGATCATGTTGTAATGGTGCAAATGGCAATGCCTAGCTTTAGGGTCAATTCTGCAGGTACATCATTTGTCCCCAACCGTACTCATGTCAAGTGGCTGTGCAGCAGGATAGGTGGCTACAAATGCGCCATAATTTGGTACTGGATACGGGAGTTGATGTAGGTCAAACAGTCTTTCTTCGCTTGCTGATTCCTTCATCACTATGAGACATGCATCATCCGAAATCACAATGGCTATTAGGCAAGGTGACCACCCATTTGCTTTTCCAAAAAGCTGACCAGTTTTAAAAGTGAATGCTACCCGCACTTGGGTTGGCTGACTGCACCTATTATTTGAGTAGACGACTCAATTTGGTGTTCCCTTTACTATTAGCAGTCTTGGATGCTAATTTATCTTCGTATGGAAGGCCAGGTGGTTTAATCACACGTTTTCGTGTAACTGGATTCCGCACACAATCCTCTAAAGGTGAGGTGAGTAAAAGAGGATGTCACTCAAATTCTCCCAAAGCACTAGAGAGAGGCACGTAAACAGCACTACGGTAATAAGAATCACATTGGGTAGTAAACATGACCCCAATCACCACACATTAAACGGAATCACAGATTTCTGGGTAGGTGGTAGTGCCTTGGAGGTAAGGAGAGTGTGGCAAATGGGTAAAGTAGAGTAATAAGCATTCCATTTTGTCACAACTCGTCTCATTTGGGACGTTTTTACAAACTGAACGAAGTGGAGGGTGAGTAGTTGGCTGTCGTTAAAATCCACTAACATCTGTGAATGCGCGACATGTCACTCTCATCTGTTTAGCAGCCCCCAGTGTTACCGATTATTCCATCATCACTCGAGTTAAGTACTATTGAGGTCTGTCCTCCACCCCTTCGGTTCTAGTTATTTGATTGTTAGCGCGCACAATTCTTCTTCATGAATGGTAGGGTGTTCGCTGAGCATGATGCAGCTACCCTTGGCGACACATCGTCAGAAACGCATTGGGCTGCAGCACCTCCTCCAACTGCTCTAGAGAAGAAATAGCACCAGCATTTGGAAGACTGAGTCATTTTCGATTCGTCGAAATGAGGACAAGCTTGAGTTGAGCTCATGAGGTTTAAAAAGCATTTGATGATACGAGAGTTTGAAATGACAAAAAAGGCGGTGTGGAACACTACGAAGTGCCCTCTTCCTGATGCAGCATAAGAGGTGTTTACAAATTCCTACAAGTTTAAACAAGTGGCTGTAGGAGGCCATAACGAAGAGGCGTCAAATTAATCCTCCTAAAAGTCGGGGACCGGGCTCAATGGCAAGGATGGATGACAACAGTGATTAACTACTACACAAGGGTAAATGAGGGCAGTATGTTGGATGGAAACAATAAGCGTCAGAAATTCAAAACGATGCCATTCATTGTTCTCTTTTTTCTGGTTTGGTGACTTAACATCTTGGCTAGTAGAATTGCAAATGTTTTATTTTTTATTCCCACGAAAGTCTGATGAAAGAATTAAGTAGTGGAATGCCACTGGGCCGAGTTTCTCATGCAGAAAATTAAGGAGAAACTCCACAATCCAATTTGCGATACTTCGATCTAGACTTGATACCGCATCGTAAAACAGGTGCAGGGAAAAGGTACCGTCGATTGTAGACGATTGCGGTGCCTTCGTTAATTGGGGTTATTTTGCAGGCAAAAGGTGAGCGTTTAGCACATGAAATTAAATCCAACGCAGTTTTGCGAGTTCATCCCTACAGACCAAGCCTTAGGCGGAATCGGAACTGTGGCAGCTTTAGCCCACCTTTTTGTTTTCATTACTCACAAGTGTTACAGTAGAGCATATTTTGCCCTCATAAGGAAAGTTGTTTTGAGTTGTGGCAAAAGAGGGTGACAAATGATGGGCAATGCTAATGTATAACTCCATAAAGTAGGAAGCTTTTGGTGGCTGATCTTGAAATTTTTACTGAGATCAAATGACAAACTGAGGGCACTGAATAATTTCAGTTGAAGTAGTGGGATTTAATCGCACCTCTAACTTGACTAGCATCGTATTATTGGTCAGTTTTAGAATTAAATATGCAAAATTCCTGCCACACAATACGCGATAGTCAAGTCCTCTGAGCGTTATTTCTTAAAATAAAATTTTCATTGCGTATTCAGTTTGCCACTTCCTACATAACCTGCTATGCAGCACCTTCTCATCGGTAGGAATTAGCAACGGCAAACATAAGATTATCTAGCTTACCCGAGTGCTCATTGCACTAGTGTGTTTTTTTTTGTCGGCCACAGTATCATGTGAGCTTTTAAATCGTTGAATTTGTCGCAGCTTGTTAGACAATGCATTTTAAGGTCAACATTTGGATACGCTATGGATTCGTTAATTTTTATCCTTGTGTCGCGCAAATAGCAGTTTGATATGTTTGTGCCTAATTCAACAAAGATATTGCATCCTAAAACATGACCACATTATTTCGAAGTAGGCGGATCCTTTTTTGCTTTCAATTCATTTTAGAGATTTTGGGACACGTCTACTGCATGCATTCAAAATCACAAATATCAATAAGCACCTTACTTATTACATTACCTTGCCCGAGCATTGTAGCGCTTTAGCATTTTATTCAACCTGTCGTTTGACTACGCTACATGCGATGGACCACAGATTGTACCTCCACTCGCCAGCATAACTGCTAAGGATGCCATCAGACTTGGATCATCTCATTGGCAAGTGCGCTTCTCGACTGATACAGAGTGCTTTGCTAGTGTACTCATGTGCTTAGGGTGGCTCGCATTTGTGCATAGCACCTGCGGATGGTGCAGTCGTATGTGAGAATTATTCTCCTTGTCAGTAGCTAAAGTGACTGAGGAAGTGAGGTCGCGGGATTGAGTTTCGTGGTCGCCAAAAGGTTCTCTTTATTGTGGTGATGAGTTCTTTGCACTCATTGCACTGCAAGTGAAGGCAATCGGGGTTTTTGAGACGTCGCATTTCAAGCCGGCTTCTAGAACTCTGCAGGTGCTTTAATCTTATACTTGTGCTGCTCAAATGGTAGCTTAATGGCTCTTGTTAACTCGCATTATTTCCCAGTCATAATGGAGAATGTTAAAAAGAGGAAATCACATGGCGCTACTCAAGATCTGAGCATCCTAACAAGGACTAGCTCCATGCAGTGATTCTCAAGAAAAATTGCTGTGTTTCCAATCACATAACAAACCAAAGTAAATGCTGTAAACGTGTTCCGCTATTTGATGATAAAACACAATGACTGAAAAGAGAAGGACAAGCAATCGAAAAGTTGTAGATGGTGAGCGGGCAGCCTCTGGTCAATTTCAGGGGTCTCGTAACAATTTCAGTTCTAACAGTGTTCTCCTCATAGACATTTTCTGCCATTACTCTGACAGCAATGCTACTCCAAGAAGACGTCACTTCAACATTTGGAGATGGAGTCGTTGTCATCGCCCTTGGCCTTATCACTGAGCATGCGAATCTGAGGGGTCTGGAAGAAGGCGAGGATGAAGAATGCAAAGTAGAGGAAAGTGAGGAAGAGGATGTTGAGTGCGAGGATGTAGGAGAGACCGATGAGGAGACGCACTCCATCCGCGTCCCCACAAGTCACGCCTATTACCGTGCTGTACGCCGTGTGTGCTTCCTGGCACGGAAATAGACTCGCAGTTAGTATTACAAAAGTCTCTTCTCCATCCGCTTTCATGTAGTCCTTTATTATGGTGGCTAGATTGCAATGCGGTTAAGCATAGAAGGTGTGGTATTAAAAGTGAGAGAAAACACGAGCCGGCATATGAGAATGCCTTCAAATGAAACTACATCAATGAACTGGCTGTAGGTCACACAATGTCGTAATGCCATGCAGTGTAAATGCAAACAACTCCCACTTTGGAAGAGAGCATGATGAGTGGAAGGACTTTGCATTTCCTGAGCAGTCAAAACCACAGTGGATGCTGGAGAATGCAGCTATCCGTCCAGAATGTATTTAAACTATCTTTTTCGGAAGAATTGCAATTTATCAAGGCAACAGACCTCTTTAATTTTGAAGAAAGGGGAGTACGTTTGGGTTAGTAGCAGCAGTTTGCTAAGTGGATGATGCTGTATGCTTACATTGCGGGACGCATTGAGTGCGCTTATTAGTTCATCCAGAAGATCCAAAATATCCCACTTTCTAGAGTCCAACTGCTTGGGAGATTGGTGAGTTTGCTCCGAGTCTGACTTGATCTTGCGCACTGACTCAAGAGCTTTTGCAAGGACTTCATTTGGCTTTGAGAAAGTACAGTTTGTAACGTCAGCATAAGCAGTGAGATTTTTTATGTCTTCAAGTATTTGCTCCAAAATTGAGGTGATCGTAATGGCAGGATTTGTGTCATTAATTAACTCCTTGGAAGAATATGAAAAGGGGATTGAATTAGCGCCAACGATGAGTATGAACTGAGTTCCTATTCACCACTCCAGAACTCTGGCACATAAATTGTTAACAGAATTTTCGAATCTCTCCTATCCATTAAACTACAATTTGTCGTTCTTCATTTAAGACAGCGCTTTGTTTCGAATTTTTGGAAAATCTGTGTTCTGACAAAATTACAGTACTCTCAACTGACAAGAATTTGGCAATTTTTTCATTTAGTTCCCTTCTCAGTTCTTCTGTCTCTGCGCCATTGGGCAGTGATCCCGAAACATTAAGACCACCTCTTTGTTCCATGACGGCTCTAAAAATAATTAAGTAAGTAAGTAATTAAGTCATTTTCGGTTACTCTTATGCAATATCGTGCACTCATTCCCTCTAATCGCTGTGTAACATTCATCAAAAACATAACACTTATGGCTGATGCATCGAAAATTCGCGGCATTTACAAATTTCTATGGTATGCTAGTATTTAGCTGGAATAAAAGAGTACATTCTAAAACCCCTCTCTCTGTCTCAAGTGCAAGTCAGAAATTTCGCTTTTACATCAGTACTAGCTGTAACGTTCAAAAATAACCACAACATGGCACTGAGTGACATAGTCGCCGACACTGAGCTGTTGACAAGTTTGGGCACGTCAATCAAGCTGTGGCTACCCAATACGGAGAGAAGACCAACTGAATGTTGACTTGCTTCACCACTGCAGGTCTGCGTCAGAACATAAACCATGTTTCTCGGAGAGGAAATATTCAGGAAATCGACGCTTCTATCAACAGCACTACTGATGAATTGCTTTTATTGTCGAGCCACGTAAATGTTCACAATGTAATCCGACATTCCAACAGCACTTCTCCGCCTCAAGTATGTGCAGCCCTCACCTACATCGAAACGCATCATTACATTCGCCTATTCCTCTCTCCTTGAACTCGATTTTAGAGTCGTTTGTCGGTTTATGCCGTGTATAACTTTGCATCCAAGCCTCTGCAGCGGGGACTGGAAGAGAATTGATAAACATGGTGCACAAAAGAAACCTCGCAACTGACTGGATATTGTGGTGAGCACGAAGAGGAGGCCAGCACACATGTCAACGAATACGGGCAGCAATGGAATGAAGAGCGCTGAACAGCAGCACACCGAGCCTCGCCCACACACAGCTTTATCCAGTTTATTCCTTCGTAGACCTACAATCAAACGCAGTCAGTGGATTTCTAGAACAGTTGGAGCAGTACATGGCCTCTAACAATAAGGAAAGTAACAAACCAACGAAGGCGGTGTTGGGAGGAGCGAAGAGACGGTCGTGAATGGCTCGGTAAACGAGGCGCATTGCAATGAGTGTTGCGATTGTCAGCATGACCATTAACACTCCACTTACAACAAAGTAGCCTATTCGAATATCGTGGACGCACTTGCGAATCTGGGTTTCTACTGACTTGACTGTGTCTATCAGTTGTTTCAGTGATTTGCCTGCTTGGCACTACACACCATTCCACAACGCCTTAATCTGCTCCAACATGCGCGTTAAGTGGTGTCGAGATTTGAGCTAATCCAGAACGTTGTTTGTTGAGTCGCGAAGTTAGTTGATGCTGCCACGAACTTCTGATACCGAAGTGGATAAGTTTGCAATGGTTTGATTTAGTCTCTCAATGTAAGGTTGAAAAAAGCGGAGAGGTTATGTTTGCGATGGTCGCCTAAGAATAAGGAAATGACGCGAGAAGATTCTGCTTGGCATGCACTAACCTATGCATTATTCGCTATCTTCAACGTTTCATCCATCATAATTTTTTTAGCCATAATCGCCACGAAGGCAGTAGTGTCCTTTAGTCTAACCAACATCCTTTTGAAGAACTACTAACCATTACTTGTACTTGGTCAAATAACTCAGCAGACGGATTGCTAAAACCGTGCTGGTGGACAGTAAACCTACATTTATCCTTTTGCAGAGGTTCCAATGACTGCATTTGCTGACACTTCCAAGGGCTTGAGTGTAGGCGGTGCGGTTTCATTGTAAAGAAGAGTGACATTTGCATAGATATCAAGCAATGAGCTTAATAAAATTCCCATGACCTCTACAACTTTCTCACCCTTTTTCAGTGCATTTTCGCACTCCCAGGTATGCCAGCAATCGCTCCAATGCATCTAAGGCTCCCCCATGAGTTTTCGCCCAAAGGAAACACTGGATGGGCAAGATGAATTTAAAGTGTTACACGGCGACTCAGACGCATCTTGTAATTTAATTTAAAAAGTTGCTTTCTATTTGATTGACTTTATACTTTTACAGATATAGCAATGCTCCCTGTCACGCTTACGCCTTTGTTCTTCCGCTAGGCAACATGGCCTCTCGATCAAGCCAGTAACATCTCAGACCAACTCTAAGCTAATAAAACAAATTCCTATCTAGCACCATTACTTTGAGATAACTCACAGGGACACAAGGCTTCAAAGCTGGTAGATTTAGACAACCATAAGCCTTTAGCAGAGGGCTCACTGATAAAGATCGCACATTAATATCCACTAGCTACCATTGTCCCGCTTTTAGCCCAACATACCATAAATAAACAACCCACTCCGAAAATTATATAAGATATGCGCTTGAACCACAATGGACTTTAAGCCGCACGAACGTGAAATAAGCTTTGAATAAAAGCGACTTCTTAACTACTGACCGATTTTCGATATCACTGACGACCTTCCAATGGGTAAATTACACTACTACTACTGTGGGCCGATAAGCAAACTAAGCGCAATTAATGGGGGGAGTGGGCGGAATATATGCTGAGTCCCATTACAGCCCGTGAGTCACAGTTGCAAGATTCTTACAAGCCCGATGGTGAAAATCATCGAGCGTAATGTTGGTGAGGGTACGATCCCTGGAGATCCCCTTGTCGACAATAAAAGACGCGTGAAATACTGTGGCGCGCAGTACATCGGGTAGGGAGACAGGAGCTTGACTGCTTACTGATGGCTACTGATTTGTCTCAAGGTAGGGACAATTAGTCCTGTACTACTGAGGTACACCATGAGGAGTAGGATGGAGGCTGCCAGGAAGACCAACGTGAGTATTAGTACCACGACGTAGACGATACGGAGGATGAACTGCTTGTTGGTGAAGTTGGAGCGCAGCAGCGCCATTTGCAGGGCATTCATTGAATTATGCGGCTTTGGGTGAGCAAGAAACAGCTTTAAATGTTGTTGGCAGAAGCTTCATGGCATTATAAAATTGAACTGATCATGGGAGTAGGGGTGACCTCTGCCTTGGATACAATTAACAACACCACAGAATTTCATTCTATGCAATGGGAAATCCTCTGTGACTGCTAGTCTAAAAGCTGTGTTTACTTTCTACCTGCGAATGCAATAAAGTAGTACTTGATGCAAGCGTCAGCAAGCATTGACTAAACGTAAGTTTGATTCCTTTGATGTTTGTGGAGACTCAACCATCCATGGCACACTCGTGATTGTGGTTCTGGTGTGTTTACACAGAATGATGAGCCAATGCAAGCGATGTTGTAAAGCAGGTCACCCACCTGTCGAAAGCATCAATAACTCACGTCTTTCGCCTTGTAGCAACAACAGCAGCAGTTGATAACCTGTAGTAGGATAATGAGCACAATAGAGAGCAGAAAAGCAAAGACAGTGGTCCAGAAGATGTGTAGATTACGATTGGGATTGGCGTGAGCATTGTTAACCGCCGCCTGGCTCCCGCCCAATGACCTGGGCATAACTTGGAGAACAGGTAGTGGAAGGGGCTGAAATGAGAGCAGTTTTCTAAGAACTCAACAGCAGGTGCATCCACCTCAGAGATTAAATCAAACTCCAGGTCATGGTCTGTGGGGAGCGAAGCGATGTGGAAGAGCACATTAAGAAGACCTCCATTCTCCGTTCGGATTACCCATGCCATTATAGCCGCTACGGAGGCAAGCAGTGAGAAGTGAAATCCCATGGCTCGTAGACTTTCTCCCTATAATGAGACGGTAGTATGTTGAGGTTTTAATTCGCGATTTTGCATAACTGGGAGCGCACTCTGTAACCACAAACGTACGGGAGTATAACTTGTTGATGGAAAGGCACCACGGATCGACAGCCACAGATGAAGGTCGAAGTGCCCTTATTGGTTGGTGAGCATCACAAGTGAGGATCCATGTCAATCTTCCGCACAAATTCATGCACCCATCCACTCAGGTAACAGCGAAATTGAAAGCACCTACATAGGAGGGAAGACAGATTGGTAGACATATAGATGGTTGGAGAAATAACTGGCAGAGTAAAATGACCAGTATATTTAGACAATTTATTTTGCTGCAGTGTTATCAAGTGAGTGAAGAGTGTGTTGAGGTGAACGGTGCCTCGATTCGCAAGCTAGAGTATTGCTTGAGTAAATTGCAAGTCCTGACGTAAATCAACTCTTTAATTTTTAATTGTATCCCTGAATGTGCAAATTGAATCACATGCCTTTGATAACCAGGCACCAGGTGAGTAAAATTTTACCGAGAAGGCAAAATAATGCAGCCTCCTTTTCCTTCAGTAAAATTAAAGGTGAAACCTCTGACTATCTGCTTTTAATTTTTCTTCATTTTATTTTACCGTTGAGGTCAAATGCAGGCATTCTTATCAGATGTAGTCTACTCACTCTAGTTTGACTGCGATATGCTGTGCCACGATTCATCATGTTCACTTCCCTGTAAGCAGTATCGCCTCAAAAAGATTTTGCCAACACTAAGGAAAAGCCCTTTTTCCTCCGCACTCCTGCAACACAGCTAGAGCTGGAGTTAAACTGGCACCATGTTAGGCTCACGCCACTGTCAGACCAAAAGAACCAGTTCTTCGATTCTGTTGTGGACAACATCACAGGATCCACTGCTGTTCACACTCCTGTTCTGCATTTCACGGCACCTCCTCCAGCAGCTGTGATGATGTCATCCTATCTGAGTACTCCCATTTCCACTACAGGACCTCAAAACTGCCAACACAACTATTTACTTAGCATAAGTCTACTAAAAGCCTAATTGATCTGGACTTAGAAAAGATTGTGTTGCCACTGAAAGACAAACACAGGTGCCTTTCAACAACTTGAACGTGTCAACCAATCAAAAACCACCCTTGAGATGTCAATAAGGAGACAGTTCTGTTTTGATCGCTGCCACCTATCCCACTCTGAGCGCCAAAATAATTGACGACTTTGTGACATGCCCATGATATTAAATATTAATCTCACATGATACCGCTCACCTTTGTATGTTTTACTGGCTCATGACTCCATTTTGAGAGAAATGTTGGAACAGCTTTGGCGGGAGTACCTCTCCCATGGTTGAGATGCAGTGGCTAAAATGGAAGTAAATGCCCAATTTAGTTCTTTATCTTGGGTTAACTTTAACACATCGTGCTCACGAAGGTAACAGATAGTTGGAGGCACCATGCGACGTCATTTTCTTTATTTCTACAAAACTAAAAATCAAACCGACGAGTTTATGAGGTATTGGTGTTAATTTTCAGATTTGCGATGCAATTCGCCTTCACAAAATCACAACCGGATTATTATCATCATCTCCATCGCTTTGAATGGCATTACCTGTGCTGCATGAAGTTTTGGACCCCCAGCCATCATTATCAACATAGTCAGAATTTTTACTAGCAGCAGCATCACTGCTGATGTTCTTCTCCTCTATCCGCTCCTCTTCTTCACTTGTTTGTTTGGGAGAACAAAGGGAATGCTTGAGTAAAATTAGCGCTGGAACGTGGCTGATAACTGACCTCTTCTTTTACAGTAAGAGGAGACACTTAACGGTATTGTAGAAGGTTAAAACAGAGAGTTGTGTGACAGCTGCTATAAATCTTGACCCATTCGGAATCAAGTAGTTAAGCTCCAAGGGTGTATCTCAGTGCTTCTGAGCTAACGATTGCGATAGATAGGTATATTGTGGACTTCATCTTCAGTGCTTTTGGTAAAATGCACACAAAAAGTCATGAAACAATATCTTTGACACGGAAGATTACCAATTCTCGGCTTCAGATGGGAGGGTTCTGGGCTTCCTTTGGTTCCAATCACAGCCTCTCATCATGAGTTTATTGTATGCAAGCTATTGTCAATCTTTGGTGGTCTCATAATCGCAATTGGGTTCGCATTCAAAGACACCCAGCATTCAGACAGGTGCCACGGCAAGGCAGTCGGAGTCGGCTCAAATATTTTTAGTAATTATTTCACTAAGTTATGCCTGCTATCTCGTCAGAACCTTCCAAATGCCTGGAGAGTTCCACACTATCATCGCAATCGTGCATAAAACCGGTTTTATGTTTATTGTCAAAGCAGATTCAAGTGAAAGCTATTTTTGGGTACTAAGACCCCACACCTTGGATATCTACTTCTTTGCCCACCGAAATGTGGTCTCAACTGCGCAGACTGGCAGTTACAATTGGTCATCACAGATACATTTAATGCTGAATCCACACAAATGTAGTGCCTCTAGCATTTGCTAAAGTTGAAGGCATACAGGACCTGCTCAACTTGGTTGCATGTGTTCCTCCAGCTACCTTGCTTACAATCTAACTTCTAGCCTCCCCTTCTCCCTTTCACTTACCTCCGCCAACTTTTCAATGTCACTGCAAGCTATACCTCATCCTGCTCGTTACGCTGGCCAAACCCGTGGTGCGAATGCAGGAATAGACATAGTTGAAGTGAGTATTTGTAAAATACACGGACTGCTGTTCGATGCAAATAAAGCGGTGAGTAGGCGACAAAGCAACCAAGCAGAGGCACGAATCAAGTGCCTTAAATTCTTTAATTCCACACTTTGCCAGAAATATAGTGTGAAGCTTAAAGACGATTCGTAAGGCTAGCGTTTAGTGTCCATCCTACCCTACCATTGTGCTTTCACTTCAATGCTGCCTAGCCACGCCTATCAAGTTTGTGGTTAGCTGGTTGTGAGGTGGAGGAAGTATCTCATATTCACATAACTGGTGTCTGTGTAAAGGTACCTGATGGTCGGTAGACAGCAATATTGCTTCTTTAGTTGTTAAATCTCTCCTACGGACCACAGCATTAAGGAAGTTGCAAAAAAGACGTTCTCCTGTCCTTCCAGTAAGGAGTTGTCAGAATTCCCCATCCACAGCTAATATTTTACTTACTTTACAGTAGGAACGTGACCACAAATCGACTTGACCCTAATGACCATGAGTCTCTTGAAATAATTGTGATGGAGCAGGCCATGTGAACCTTGAAATACACTATCGTACAACTCCATACTCACCTAAACCAAGTCGACCCTGTCGTTGACGCTACCCACAATTCAACATGCGACATTCTCCTTCCACTGGAAAAGGAAATCAACTTTGACCAGTTCTTCGTTTTCTTTGACAGCTTTTGGACGGATGTTGATGGGCAGACCGACGACATCCTCAATCGACTACAACTTGCAGCAAATTCATTTGAATAGCATCTTGAGGAAACAAGTAGGTCTAGTAGAATTACATAGCATTGTGCTGGTGGATGTCTCACCTTCATCACGCCCGTGACGACAATCGTCAACATTCGCATGATTTATCAAGCAACTCGGCGTCGCCTTCCATCCGATCCTGGGAATTTAAGCAGGAGTTTGTTACACTTCACTTCGAAATGCCTTGTTCGGCACCGTAGATTGCATTTATGCATCTGTTTAGTACTGTTCAAAACCTAAAATTCAAATGAACTTAAGATTCAAAAATTAGAAGGATGCAAACTGAAATACTGCTTTTAGAGGTCAAAACTGCGAAGAATGTGTGTGGCAGGTGCTCCATTTGCCACTGCCTTCGGCGCTGTCATTGCTTTTCTCTCTTCGCACTTACCATCGCCTGCGACACCAAGTTTGTGGTTCTAGTGATTTTAAAAAGCCGGGGAATAGGGTTTATAAAATGCCAAATGCGATTAAAGTTCAGCTGCTAACCACCTTTAACTAAACAGCTTGACATGACTATTAACCTACTCCACAACTTTAGTCATGTAGCTTTTTTATGGTCTGTTCACGAGCTTAGCATTTGGAGTTCACTGTTCCACTAGGTTTAGAATTCGTCCCAAGCCTGCCGAGCATAGACACAACTTCAGGCAGGACCCATCAGGAATTGTACGAAAAAATTATTAATGCTAGCCATTTTACCACTCTCGTGATTTGTTCTTCCTCCAAGATACCGATGTGGGTAAATAGCCGAAACGACATAATAGCGTGCCACTAATATTTCATAACACAGATGAGTGATGCACGTACGTAATGCGTGAAACTGCTGTTAACAAGATGGATTTCGTTTTGAATGGCAACGTTGTGATGTTAGTGGTAATATGACCCAATTTGTTGTCACGACCTCACCGAAGAACTTGCTTTTCGCACTGACAAAGACCTGCAACACCAAGACGAGTCATCGTAGAGTGGGACTACTGCCTGCTCTTGGGTGCTTAAACATGTTGAACACGTCGCGGGTCGTCAGTAGCCCAACAGTGACTCAAGCAATCGCGAGGGAAGGGAAAATGTGATTAAGATGACGACAAATATTGGTCACCTCTTACTGGGATATTGGATGCAGTAACTTACATAATCAGTAGTCCCTTTTAATCAAGACGATTTTACTATTAGTTTCAGAATTATGCTACGAGAATTGGAAAGAATAAGCATAACTGTGGGTCTGCTGGACGCTGCTCTAATAGTTCTAGCGATGGCGGGACTAGTGAATGCAACGATAAACTTTGGTTTGGCGGTGATATACATTTATGCTGCAATAAATTTTATTGCCGCTTGATGAGGAAAAGTGAGGATTCAATGGGAGTGGTGTTTGCAAAAATGCGCTATTATTATGCAGTGGATGGATTCATAGCTGGCACTTCCATGCATCCAACACTTTTGGGCGCATGCACTGTCGTTTTAAGTCGTTCTGAAATTTGCCTAATAGGAGAAAACAAATCATATTTTAATGTTATCCATTGCAGCCATTCCACAATGTACTTGACTAAGCGTGAATCAACTTCTCGGAGGTCACTCATTTGATAACCGCGCAAGCAACCAAACAGCCAAACAAACAAAGACTATATCCACGCGTGCAAATGGAACCAAAGAACCTATTCTCAGAATTAATGGAGGTAGAGACAAATCGATTACCTCATTTGATGCAGCTACGACAGCTCGCCTAGACTCTCTTGAAGCCAGGATTCTTTCCAAACTTTTAAAAAAGAATTGTGCATTATTATACAACCTAGCACTCAACAACCGATAAAAGATTCGTATGTTGATTAAACCTCATGTAACCATTATTTTGAATAGGTCCGAATCAGTAAGGAATACTGCCGACAGCAAGTGTGGAATCGTAATGACACAATTGTGCTTGTTTTACCGTTGATACAATTGTGGTTGTTTTATATTTGCGGTATTCTAATTGAGATACGTAGACACACATGTCATTGTCTTTAAAATAAGCGTTCTCCTCCCCTTTATGCGAAAACGCAGAAATAAAAGTTCCTCCCAACACAACGCGAAGCAATTTGCTGCCACATTAATCTTAATTAAGCTTTATAGTTCTAATTCTATAATGTGGTACTTTGGGACTTAAATAAAAGCCTGAAATGGCATAGACCTTGAGGACAATCCCGATGATCGTATTTTAGTGGTGAAAATGGCACTCTGGATTTAGAGTCCATTCTAAGAGTACTTCATTTGTCTTCATCAGTACTCTAATTAAGTGACAGGACAAATAGGAGGGCGACCACACCTGCATCATAATTTTGTACTGAAAAGGGGAGTTTATGTAGGTCAGGCAGTCGTTTCTTGCTTGCTAAATCCTCCACCACATTTTAAAAAGCTGGCAAACTTTGAAAGCATGCTTTTCTCGCACATTGTTTGACTGACCGCTTCTACCATTAAAGTGGTTGATCCTATTTGTTACGGGAAAACATAGGGGTTGGCCCCACATCATTATGTGACCAAAATCCCACACACGCTCATCGTCAAGGTGAGATGGGTGATAGAGATGTTTGCTTGAATGCTCTCAAAGCACCAGAGAGAAGCAAATGAATAATGATGTGACAATTGGAATCTCATTAATTGGCATCATCAATAAGGATCATGTTGAAGAATTGAAATGCTTTTGCAAGAGAAGGTAGTCATCAAGCAACATCAAAAAAATATTTGCCAAAATAAAAGACTACACCATTGCACACTGCTGGTGAATCGATGAGGTCTTCTACCACCATTTACAACATAAAACACAAAACGCAGCGTACCACTAGTTACCTGACATATCCTTTGAGACTTCACAAAAACAGCAACCAAGTCTCTGTTGTTTTCAAATTCTATTCCAGCACTTGGTCATATCTTCTAAAAATGAACGTTTGCTTCACGGTACTGTTCTGTCTCTATGAGTGCGGGTACATCGGGAGACACTACAATATGCAGGTCTGTGTTTTTTTAACAGCAATTCCGTAGTGATTGCAGGTAGTGTTGCTAAGAGAAGTGACACTGCCATTAGTGATGAAGATGACCATGATTTGGTTGTGAATGTTTGAAGACTAACCGTATTGCGAATTTTTAAAATAACCACTGACACCTCTTGAAATCATAATCACTTTGGTTTTCCCTTTGTAAAATAAAGGAAATGGTGCTGTGTGATGCCTTGAACTATCCATTACTATTGTGACCAAAATGTGCTAATTCTAGTTCAAGTCGAGGAACATTATTGTGCATCTACTTCTATTTTGGCTACCGCGTCTCAGCCATAACGAAGGTACTGTCGCCAAAGCTGCTTCCTCCTTTCTCTCAACATGAAGTCATTTTCCAGTCAAACATACAAAACTCAAGGTCACCAGGCTAGGTTACCGCTTAATGTCATAAGCATGTCACAGATTATTGGTTTAATTTGATACCCAGAATGGGAATGTTGATATGGTTTAAAACAGGAATTTCGACCTACTGACTTCTCAGAGGTGGTAGGTGGTTGGATGACATGTTCAAGGCGTTCAAAGGCACCAGACAGTCAGCAGCGAATTGATGGCTAGAGCCAATCGGTCGGCGGTTGAAAATGCTCACGCCAATCCCAATCGTGGTCCACACATCTTTTGGGTCACTGTCTTCACCTTTCTGCTCTCCGTCGTGCTCATCATCCTAATACAGGTCATCAACTGCTGCTGTTGTTGCGACAAGGAGAAAGATGTGAGTTGTTGATGTTTTAGATAGGTAGCTGACCTACTTTACGGCATCGCTTGGATTGGTTCTTCATTTTGTGTAAACATGACAGACCTACAATCACGAGTGTGCCGTGAGATGGTTGGGTCTCTAGAAACATCAAAGAAACTCAAATGTACTTTAATTCAATTCGTGGCAGGCACTCACACCGAAAACTAGATCATCATTATTCTAGGCAGGGATTAAACCTAGCTTTCAGACTGGTGATGTTGCAATGTTTTTTTATCTTACATAGAATGTAATTATTTGGTGCTGTCGTTTGTATTTGAAGTATGATGCCACCCAGTCCTCAGAGGATCAGTTTGATTTCATAGGGCTACGAAACAATTACTACTCACCTTTGACTTTGTTGTGTTTGCCTTCGTCCAGATGGTTTTGTAAACTCAATCTGTGTTTCTAAATATACCTTGCCGCTTCGCTCGACCCTTACAAATAAATGCGGACTAGAAGAGTTGGCATCACGACTCGGAAACTAACCATCCCTATGGGTATTCCAACAGATCCAGTCTAGGCGAAACGAGTGATATTCAAAGCGAGCATTGGAATGCTACAAGATTGCCTCTTTTCCATAAGCATTTAAGAGACCAGCATTTGCCAATATAGAACAACATTTTACAGAAATCAAATACACTTTATAGGAGCATAAACATGACCACCCAATTTTAAGGACAGCATTTCATCGAATTGATTTAGGATGCAATTTTCTGGTTTGCCGAAGGGTTCACAAAACGCCGCGGAAGAGAGGAAATCGAATAGATATGCTTTAAATCTGGGTATTAGAACAAGGATTCGCTTCATGGAGCACCTATCAAGATAACTGGCCGTTCTTTAAACCATATAACAAAATAAATGCTGACGTTGTAAAAAAGTTTTGTTAATTGATTATAAAACACGACAATTAAAACGAGGAATGCATGCAATCAAAAAGTTGCAGTTGGTGAGCGATGATCTCGTATCTTGTGTTAAAATAAGATCAATTTTGAAAAGATTTAAACCTTTGTTAAAAGGGGTAACATTACAGTTTTATCTAAAACAGTTATCTCCTCATAGGCATATTGCGCCATTGCTTTGACAGCAATAGACATTTTGCTTCTTGACTCCCTATCGCTTGAAAAATATAAGTCTATTGTCAGCTTTTAAAGGTTATTTGTATTTTGGTTCATCGAGACATTTAATTCGTGACGGTTTGTGAGCCGCTGCATTTCAAGCCGGCTTTTATAAACCCTGCAGATGCTTTAAGCTTATCCTTGTGCTGCTCAAATGGTAGCTTAATGGCTCTTGTTAACTCGCATTATTCCTAGTCGTTATGAAGAATATTGAAAAATAGGAAACTACGTGTCGTTACTTAAGATCTGAGCATCCTAACAAGGGCTCGCTCCATGCAGTGATTCTCAAGAAAACCTGCTGTGCTTCCAATCACATAACAAACCAAAGTAAATGCTGTAAACGTGTTCCGCTATTTGATGATAAACACAATGACAGAAAAGAGAATGGCAAGCAATCGAAAAGTTGTAGATGGTGAGTGGGTAGCCTCGAGTCAATTTCAAGGACCTCGCATTTTGAAGTTGGAACAAGATCATTTTTACAAAGAATAAAGTATTTGTTTTGCAGCAGTTACGTAACAATTTCAGTTCTAACAGTGTTCTCCTCATAGACATTTTCCGCCATCACTCTGCCAGCAATGCTACTCCAAGAAGACGTCACTTCAACATTTGGAGATGGAGTCGTTGTCATCGCCCCTGGCCATATCACTGAGCATGCGAATCTGAGGGGTCTGGAAGAAGGCGAGGATGAAGAATGCAAAGTAGAGGAAAGTGAGGAAGAGGATGTTGAGTGCGAGGATGTAGGAGAGACCGATGAGGAGGCGCATTTCACTGGCCTTTCACAAGTGAAGCCGATTGCTGCGCCGTAGTCCACACGCGCCTTCTCACAAGGAAACAGGCTCCCGGTTAGTTTTTACTAGAGTCTTCTCCCCATACACTTTCATTTAGTCCGTCATGTTGGCGGCCGGGTTGTTGATTTAGTCCCTTCTGCCGCCTGAATTTAAATTAGGCACTTAAGAAGTGGCTTTGATGGGAAGAGGAAACACAAGTGGGCTTTTGAGGATGCTTTCAAATAAAACTACATTGATGACCTCTCTTCATGTTAAAAAACATCATAACGCTATGCAGTGAAGTTGAATTCATTTCATATTTGGAGGAGAGCATTTAAAATTAAAATCACCCTTGGAAGGATACAGTGATCATCCAGAATGTTGAATGTTGAGGCACACATTTGTACTGTCGAGGTTATATTACACTTAGTGAACTTCAGCTAAAAAGATTTTTTAAAAGGCCAGTAGTGCTTATGAACAAATGAGAAGAAGGAAGCATTTTGGGGTTGGCAGCATCAATTCGTTAGGTGGGGAATGCCGTAAACCTGCACTGCAAGATATATTGAGGGCCTTGACTACTTCCTTAGAGAATCTAAAGCGTACGATTTCCGGAGTCCAAATTTTGGAGAGATTTATGAAATTCCTCCAGTTGTAACTTGATCTTACGCACTGACTCAATGGCTTGAGCAAGGGCTTCATTTGGCTTTGAGAAAGTCTATTCGTGGCATTTTTGTAGGCACCAAGTTGTTTGGTCTCTTCAAGAATCTTCTCAAACGATGAGGTGCACAAAGAAAGCCTAGCAACTGACTGGATATTGTGGCCAGCACGGAGAAGAGAACAGCAATCATGGCAGCGAATACAAGCAACAGTGGAATGATGAGTGCTGAATGGCAGCACACCGAGCTTCTGCCACACACAATCTTGTCCAGTTTGCTCATTCTTGAACCTACAACCAAATGTAATTAGCGTAATGTGAGCGCAGTTGGAGAGTGCATGGACTCTAACAATAAGGAGGGAAACGATCCAACTAAAGCAGTGTTGGGATGGGCGAAGTGACGTTCGTGAATGGCTCGGTAAACGAGGCGCATTGCAATGAGTGTTGCGACTATCAACATGAACATGAACACTCCACCCACAGTAAAGAAGCTGACTCGAATCTTGTAAACATACTTGTAAAGCTGAGTTTCCACTGAGTTGACTGTGTCACTCAATTGTTTCAGTAAGTTGTCTGCTCGGGATCAGGCATCATCCCAGAATGCCTTGATCTTCTCCAATATGTGCGTCAAATTGAGTTCGGACCTAAGGGGTTCCAAAGCGTCGTTTGTTGAGTTACGATGTTCATTGATGCTGCCTCGAACTTTGACAAGCAGATTGGATAAGTCCGCAGTTATTTGATTCAAGCCCTCGATGTAAGGTTTTATCAATGTTACATTAAGTTTGATTGAAAAACCGGATAGGTTGGGCTTGCGATGACTGCCTAAGAGAAAGGAGAGAAAGTCCATCCTGATCATGAAGATTAAAATCAAATATTTTTGGGTTCTCTTAAATCGACTTTACTGAATAAGTGCTAACCTATGCGTTATTTGCTGCATCAAACGTTGTACGCATCATAATTATCGCTAGTCACAATCACCACAGAAACTATTTCTCCTTGGAGCAAACAGCGCCATTTGAAAGCTTTATAAAATATCACAAGTACTTAGTCAAATAACTTGGCAGACGGATTGCTAAAGCCCTTTTCTAATAAATTTTGCACCCCCAATTATGTTAGCAATAGTTCAAATGCATCCATGACTTCTTTGTGTACTTTCGTCCAGAGGAAATAGGAGGGTATCAAAATGAAGTAAAAGCCTTTCATGACTGCTCAAATGCATTTTGTGATTAATGTTGTTTGTACTTCTTTATCCGCTAAACTTTTTTTACAGGTGTGGCAATGCTCACTCTTATGGTTACACCCTTGCCCCCTCTACTGGGCAACATGGCTTCCTGACAATAACCAATGGTCTCTCAGGCCGACTCTAAGTTGACTGAGCGCTCTCTTCCATAGTGTCATGGCTCTGAAAGATCTCATAAAGCTACAGCATGTTATAGTCCCATAGATTTGGGAATTGATTAGGATTTGGCCTAAGACTCACTGGTAAATGGCGCACATTATTCTTCACTAACCATTACCAACCCGCCTTCAGCCTAACTAACCACCAATGAGTCCTTCATGCCAAAACATGAGTTTTGTGCTTGTAGTACAATAAGCATCGAATCGCGCAATCATGAAACAAGCCTTGAATGACAACGACTTCATAATCATCAACAAATTTCCAGTATCATTGGCGACATTACAATGGCTAAATTTCACTACACATATGGATCGGTGATCTGAACGTGTACAATGAGTGGAGGGAGTTGGCGGAATGTATGTTGAGTTCTATGAGAATTCCACTCTTAACACAATTCCAAGTGTTATTGACACTATTCTACAATCGACAGACGCTTGCATAAGTCCGATCAACAAACTAATGAAGTGTTCAGTTGGTGAGGACACGCTCCTCGATGATCCCCTTCCTGACGGAAGAAGGCGCATGCGAATTCGTGGCCTGTAGTCTATCATTTTGAGAAACAGGAGCTTAGTGGCCCACTGGTGGCTGTGGATTTGGCTAGAGGTGGGGGACAACTAACTCTGTGCCGCTGAAGTACATGATGAAGAGGATGATGGAGATAGTTAGGAAGACCAGCGTAATTTTTGCCACGATGTAGACTATGCAGAGGATTTACTGCTTAGTGATGAAGCTGGGGTGCAGCAGCGCCATTTGCAGGGTATTCGTTGAACTGTGCGGCTTTAGAGGAAGCAAGGGGCAGCCCTAAATGTTGCTGGTGGGCAAAGCCTCATGGCACCATGGAATTGAATTGATTTTGTGAGAATGGAGTGACCTTCATGCTACCACACAAAGGAAAACATTAGAGAGTTGCATCCTGTGTGAATGAAGAGCCATTGCGACACTATTAGTCTGAAAGCTAGGTTTATTATGTGTCTCTAAATGTATTAATTTAATTTATGTGTACGTTTCTGCCATGAATCAAATGAACCGTACCTGAATTTCTTTAATGTTTCTAGAGAAGTAACCATCTCACAGTTCTACTATGCTTACACGTAATGATGAAGCAATCCAAGTGATGTCGTAAAGGAGATCATTTGCCTTCCGTAACCATCAATAGCTCACATCTTTCCCCTTGTAGCAACAATAGCAGTAGTTGATGACCTGTATCAGGAATATGAGCACAATGGAGAGCAGAAAGGTAACGACAGTGATCCAAAAGGTGTCTGGGCCACGGTTGGGATTGGCATGGGCATTGTCAACCGCCGCCTGACCCCCACCCAATGACTCTGGTATAACTTGGAGAATGGGCAACGGCAGAGGCTGTAATAAGAGAATTCGTTTAAAGAACCCAACAGCAGATGCATCCACTTTGGAGATTAAATCAAGCTCCGGTGCATGGCCTGTGGAAAGCGAGTTGGTACGGAAGAGTACATTAAGCAGATCTCCATTCTCCGATCGGATAACCCATATCGCTATAGCCACTACGGAAGCAAGCAGTGAAAATTAAAGTCCCATGTCTCGAGAAATTCTCCCCAAAATGAGACAGTGGTATGCTGAGTTCATAAGGCAGCATTTGCATAGCTGTCAGTGCAATCTGTATCCACAACCGTAAAGAAATGTAATGCATTGATGGAAATGCACCGTGGATCATCCCTCTTTTATACAGAGACTTTCCAGCACAGTCACGGATGAAGGTCGGGGTGCTCTCATTGGTTGGTGAGCATCACAAATGAGAACTCACGCCAATCCTTCAAATAACCTTATCCTTTGCCCACTAAGGTCAAACGCAAGGAGAAAGACAGATTGGCAGATGAATGGGCTGACAGAGAAATAGCTGGTGAAGAAAAATATTCGATTTATTGTGCGCATATATTGTGTTCTATTGTTGTTAAGTGAAGAGTGGGTTGAAGAGAAAATTACTTTGATTCGCACCAGAACTATCAAGCAAGTTAGATCGCTTCCTGATCAAATTTAGAAATCATGGCATCAAATCTATTCTCTTATTTTTCACGCATTTTTCTATGAACCTTTATTGAGCATGCCCAATTACGTGCCCTCGACGATGTGGCACCTAAGGAGTGAATGGCTTTAAGAAGGCGAAATAATAATACCTGCTTTTTCTTTAGTGAAATTGGGGGTGAAATATTTAACTATTTGATTTTTATTTTTACTAGTTAATATCAGTAGTGCTGACTAGAGATATTATGACAATCCATTCCACCCAATTTTATTTAGACTGTGATATAAAGTGTAACAACTTGGTCTTGTTCACTTCAACATGGGTAGTATCGCCTCTTTAACAAAATTTTGTTAGCACTTGAATGAAGCTGTTTTTTCAACACACTTCCTTAACCTAGAGGAGTAGATAGATCTAAGCCGGTCACCATTTTGAGCCAAAATATTGGGGTTATGTCGAGGAAGAAATGACAGTCAGCTGGTGGTGTGATTGAATGGGACAAACTGGGCACGCATCCATCAATCCACCCACTTTGCTGCCTTTTTTCGAGAAAATAAGGAACTCTGTATTCTGTGAGCTCCCTTGGTGTGGGTGGGAAATTGTCAGTGCTCTTCTCTGTAATATTTTTCAATAAGGCTAGAGTTCTGCGGCCTCAATAAGCATTCTCCTTCCGTGTCTTTAGTACCCTACCGACCAGTCGCTTACTCTCCGTCCGAAGACAGGACTCTCTTGTTTGGTCATACGTGCTGGTGTACGAAGAGGCCTCGGTTGATATTGCCGCTGTCTGGGACCTCCACATGGACGAAGCTCAAACTCATAAATAGCAGGAGGCAACATACACTAAGGTGTCCGCCAATTGACCGATACGAGAATCAAGCAATTTTAGTTGGCTTAACATGGGATAGAAAGGCTGAGTGTAATTAATGATGTATCCCCATTAAACACTTGTCAAAAGTTTGACAATAATGCTCCTGGAATAGCTGCGTATCCATAAAAATGGCTTTTTCCTTTCAACTGCATGTTTAAGATGACGGCTAACCATCGATCACATTTGGAAATAGGGCGTGGACTCTACCCTTTCCGGTTTCTCCACATCTAACAGAGCTTCACGTTATCGGAACTGTTAGTCACTTAAAGTTCGTAGAATAGAAATTATTTGAATTGCGCTGAACTAAATTATTCGAAGTCTAGTCATCAAGCCCACTACGACGTAGACGATGACGAAATCAGCCTCGAAGTCTTCTCTGCTGATTATGCAATTAGGAGCTCGATACGATCCAGACAACAGGGACGTAGAAATTGTCAGTGATTTAAAATGACAATGCAGTAGCCCTCACAGAATTCAAGGATGCCTCTCCCCGTCGATGATTCCAGCTCACACTGCTGCCAGATCAAAAAGTCAATGGTTTGGTCCTGTTGTAGACAATATCGAAGGGATCGACTAAGGTTCCAACTCCGATCTTGCATTCCACGACGCCTTCTCTTGCAGCTCCAATGATGTGATAGGATCTGAGTTTGCTGACTGCTGCTACAGGGGCTCGGGTCATCTGAGCACAAAATGCATTAAACTTCATTCTGCTCGAAACCTAATCGGTACGGACTATGAAGAGATTGAATTAACACTGAGCGACACTTTCTGTGGACAATCTTAGCTGTTCAATTTGGGCTAAACCTGTTAGAAGTTGACAAGGCGCATTAATGTGGATTGTGTGACCCTCACAAGAAAAGTCACTCATCAGACCAGACATCTACACTCCTCCTCTGCCCGTGATCAAAACAATTCCTCATGACGACACAAACAACACCAATAACAACAACCGAGTGCCAACGCTTGCTGAAACCAAGTCTAGGGATAAATGCATTTTCCCACGTTTGTCGACTCTACCCGTTTAAATCCATTCTGCTCCTTGACACCTACTCAGAGACCTGAGAGCTTGTCAATTACTTCCACCACAGGCATTGCAGACGTCGATAAGTTTAGCATCTTTTGTC
Organism: Taenia multiceps; assembly: GCA_001923025.3. NCBI lineage: Eukaryota > Metazoa > Platyhelminthes > Cestoda > Cyclophyllidea > Taeniidae > Taenia > Taenia multiceps. The sequence goes on from CM010315.2 coordinate 15,819,231, forward strand.
ATAGCAGTTGGGCACTGTTGATGCTGGCCATCCAGATCCAATAGAAATGTCGTCATCAACTTGCTGTCACTAACTCTCTGGTGCCCTTAAACAAGCTGAACATTTCATCCATTCACCAAGCACCCCCAAGGAGTCAGCAGGTTGGCATTCCTGCTTCGAACGCTGTCAACTTTCCCATTCTGAGTATTAAGTTAAATGACTACGCATTGACATGATGATGACATTACATTTTAAAGCTACACGGTAACATTGCCTATTGTGCACAAGCTCTCTTTTGAGAGAAGAGAGGAAGCAGCTTTGGCGGAAGTGCCCTCTTCATGACTGGGATATTGCAACTGAAGTAGGTGTAAATGCACAATAGAAGCCTTCTTCTCGGATTACCAACAATGCATTATGCTCAAGGTGGCTTTACAAGGTATCGGGATTTATTGTCAAACTTCGTATTGCAGTTGGTCTTCAAGCATTCACAAACGAATCGTCACTGCTCCAACCGACACTACCTGTGCTGACTGATCCCTTGAACTCATCACTGCCATCATTATCAGCATCATTATCACTTGTACATTCATCTTCCCCATCCTCCTCTTTAATTACAGGAAGGGAGGCGTAGTAGTGTTGCTAAAGATTAGAAATGAAAGGAGATGTGACCGCTACTAAAACATAATACCACTCCAGAATCAAGCAGTTAAGTATTGTGGGTGCGCTGTCTGTCGTGCTTTAGACAAAATTCACATATGAAACCATTAACAAAGGTTTTGACATCTCAAAAAATACCATTCTTCTGCTTTGATGACTGCACTCACTGTTGTGAGAGTGCTGAACCCATGTGGGATCCTCGTCGATCTCATAACTCTAGTGTGAAAGTGCAATGCTTTTGCAATCCTGTCACCAGGTACCGGGATTCTTGTTGGCCGTTTTTGCCCTTAGTCCCTTAGTGGATTAGCAAATGCCCTGCAGATGGCAGCAAAAGGATTTTAATTGCGTTGATACTCAAGGCAGCTAAGTAATAATCATACAGCTTCTATTATCCTTCTCATCGCGGTCGTCTCCCATCTCAAGAAACATCCTCAACTCACACGCACTCCGCGCCACGACATCGCATGCATCAACTACCCTTTAGAGAGGAGATTAATACCGATTGCTTCCCTGTCATCACTTTAATCAAGCAATTTGTGTATCAAGCACATTTAGGTCCTTTTCCCAGGGCGCAGGTTTATCCACTTTAGTGGTTAAATCCAACTCCAGTTCATAGCCTCTTGGAGGCAAAACAATGCAATAGATCACATTAGGGAGGCCTAAATTTTCCGTTCGGATAATCTATGCCATTATAGCCGCTACGGAGGCAGGCAGTGAGAAATAGATCCCCATGGCTTAAAGAATTCTCCCTAAAATGAGACAATGGTATGTTGGGGTCATATTTCAATATCCGCATGGCTGTGAACATAATCTGCAATCCCACACGTACAGAAGTATAACGTGTTGATGAAAAGGCACCATCGATCGCCTCTATTGTATAGAGACTTGAAAATAGAGCCATGAATGAAGGTCGGAGTGCTCTCATTGGTTGATGAGCCTCACAAGTGAGAAATCGCACCAGTCTTTCACACAACCTCATACCCCTACTCTCATGCTACAGTAAGTAGAAAAGAACCTTGGAACGAGGAAAGGTGGATTAATGGGAAAACGGATTGCCAGAAAACTAGCTGGCAAATGCGACCAATTTTACTTTACCCATTTATTGAGTTCCATTGTTATCAAGCGGCTGAAGAGTGGGATGAAGATGACAGTAGATCGATTCGCATTGGAGATCTCAGGCACGTTAGATTCTTTTTTACCAGCATTGCAAACTGTGGCACATAGATCTATTTTTTTATTTTTTACACATTTTTCTTAGCATCTTGTAGTGTGTATACCCAATCAAGTTGCCTTGACGACGTGGCGCCTGATATGGGGCATGTCATTTATAGGGCCAAATGATGCAACCTACTTTTACTTCAGTAAAATTGGAGGTAAAACATTTCACAATTTGATTCGGGCTTTTCACTTTATTTTATAACTGAGGTTAAATAGAGGTATTCTGACCTAAACTGTTCTACCTACCCCAATTCGACTGTGCTATAAAGTGCCACTATTTAATCATTTTCTCTTCACTATAAGCGGCACCTAAATGAAGCTGCATTACATGCAGGAGTAAACACGGCTTCGCTGGTAACCATGTTAAACCGAAGTGGTGAAATTAATTTGAGGGATGAAATGTCAGTCAGGTGGGATTAATTGAATGAGACAAGGTGTGCACGTACCCAACCACCTGCCACGTTGTCGCCTGTCGTGAAAATAAAACACTTGTGGACTTGCTGCGCCCTCTTCAGGTAGGTGTAAGATTGACGGCGCTATTCTGCGAAATTTTTGCAACAGATTTAGGGAGATCTGCAACCTCGATAAGCATTCTTCTTCCGTGTCTTGAGTACTCCACCGACCAGCCGCTTACTCAATGAACAGCCTGTTGTAGCTCATGTTTGCCCATACATGCAGGTGCACGGAGAAGCCTTGGTTGATACTTGGTTGGTACTTCATAGGAACCAAAAACACGCCCATGAATAGCAGAATGACAACAGCTACATAAATTTTCACCAAATGGAGGACATACTATTTCAGCGAATTCAACTTGTTTAACTTTAAATAGAAAGATGGAGCGTGAATATTGATAAAATGGCATAAAACAGTGCCCATAATTTTGACAACAATGCTTTTTGGATTGTCCGCAGCTTCATAACAATGATCTCTGTCTGATCTTTTGCATGTTCCAAATGATGACTAATCGCCAAGCACATTTGGAAGTGGGGCTTTGACTTAGCCCACTCAAATTTGTCCACATTCAAGAGAGCTCTACATCAACGGTGCTGTTGGCTACTCAAAGTTTGTGGCATGTTAATTATGAAGAATGCAGTGAACTGAAGTCTTTGAAATCTTTTGGTGACGAAGACAATAGCCTCGAAGTCATCTCCATCGATCGCTTAATCAAGAGGTTGATAAGATGCAGGCAACTGTTAGCCGTTAAAACGGCGATGTATTAACCTTGACAGAATTCAAGGATGCCTGTCTCCTTAGATGAATCCAGTACACACCACCGCCAGACCAAAGGTACCATCCCTTCAACCCTGTTGTCCACAGTGATACGGACTGCGGCTCTACATTCCATGACGCCTTCTCTAGCAGCCTCTGGAAGTTGGACTTAGAAGACATCTTTGGTAAAAATAGTCTCCTCTTTTAATCTGCTATGCGACCACTGAAGCGCAGAGATTAAGAATACGTAACCTCCGCAGTTTTTAGCACGATTGCCTTAGAATAAAGCAGTCGCCTTACAACCAATTCGATTCTTTTATCCGCTGCGGTTTACCAACCCAGACATCCACACCCGTCCCCTGCCCCTGATCGAGAACATGCCCTCCGTGACGACACAACCAGCAACAACCGAGCGCCAACGCTTGTTCAGCCTTTTTTTCAAGAATAAGTACACATCTTGATCCCTACTGAGGGACCTGACTCATTGTCAATCACTGCCTCACGAACATTGCAGGTATCGCAAGGGCAGGTACGTTGGTCATAAGAATTGGGCATTGTTGATTCTGGCCATCCAGATCTAATAGGAACATTTACAAGTACTGAAAACGTAGCCATCGACTTGCTACTACCGGCAATCTGGTACCTGTGAACAACCTGAACATACTATCCAGTTGCTAACCACCTCTGGGAAATCAGCAGGTCGACATTCCTGCTTTGAAAGCTGTCACTTTTCCCATTCTGAGTGTTAGGCTAAATGACTACTCTGTGACATGCTTATGACACTTATGCTTGCATGGTAACGCTAGCCGTAATGTATTATACTGGCACATGTATCCTTTTTGAGAGAAAAGAGGAAGCAGCTTTGGCAGATGTGTCTTCTTCATGGCTTGGATGCAGCAGCCGAGGTAGAGGTAGGTGCACAACAAAGTTCTTCATCTTGTATTAACTTTAACACAGTATGCTCACGACAGCAGTAGACAATTCAAGGCACCATGCGAAGTCCTTTTCTTCATTTTCAAAAAATTAAATTAGCGTTATATTTATAAGACATCGATGCTTGATATCAAGCTGCGCGATAGAGTTGAACTGCTGGCAATCACAAAAGAATTGTTGTCCTCTTCATCACTGGTGGCAGCATTACTGATCCAACTAAATGACTGACTGACTCCTCCCTCCTTCTCCTTCTCCTCCTCGTCAAATGGCACACGAATGCTCGATTGAAGGTAGCAAAGTGGATAAAGACTGAGAAGGAGACACTGAGTGCAAGGACGTAGACAAAATCGGAGAGGCAATTCACGCCATCTCAAATGCCCCCCATTACCTAGTTGTAGGTCTCGTGAACCTTCCGACAGAGCAGCAGTTCGTGGACCAGCTGTGCGAACAAGTGACCGCCTTCACGCCCATAAAACTCGTCAACTCCTTGGCCAGACTGTCCTACTGGTTGTTCACCTCCGCTCCCAATGCACATTTATCCCTTACTAACTGTACGGGAGAAAACGTTTCCTACATTATCGTGCTTTACTATTGCTTGCTCATTAGCGTTGCAGAGCTTTATGCCTTTGCTTTTTGAAATAGCGTCTTTGGTTAGGTAGGCTATTCTTGCTAGTTGATACATTGCCTTATTATGGCCAGTAATGTTAGAGAATCTGATCAAGTGGATTTATCCTGAGTAAGTAAAGTGTGACATTGGGCAAACTTCCCTACACACTGGGGCAATAGACAAAGAAGTCGACACTACCCAGCCAAGAAAGCTCACTATGGCGATGCCAGGTAATTATGTAAACATGAGACACTTCTTCCACCACTAAGGTGAGAACAAAGTGTCTTCGATTATACGACCTTGTTTTCGGATCAGCGTTTCTGCAACTAGCGACGGATAGGCATTGCAGCCACCACAATCCCTTATTTCCACAAAACTCTACATCCCGCATAATTGCCAATCGCATCAGCAGCACTGCGGTAGGATGTCCTCTTGATCGCATAAAAGTTCGAATCGTAGGTACTCTTCATGCGGGATGTTAACAAAGGAATGTCCAGGGATAAATTTTAAAAGGGGGAAGGAGCTATGTAATACGTTACTTGCTTAATTGACTCTCGGTTTTGGTGGCACCTTACAAAGGGCTCCACGAATGCAACCTTGCCAGACGGCCTAGCATCAGGGTATATCAGTAGCCTTGAACCCCAGTGTACTTCGACACTTTATATTCTTCTTTAGCATTGCAATTTCTCCTCACAAAAGTCTAAGAGCCTTTTAACAGCATCAAGGTCTTTTCAGAGGCCCATTTCCACCCCATAATCCCCGACCAGTTATTTGAATGCTTTTCACTGTTGATTTTATCCCGTACCTTCCGGCTAGTAACAAGCTTGTGTAGATCCTTAAGTTCTCGTGACGCATGGCTAAAAAAAGACCTAGAACATTTACGCTGTAGCATAATTACAAGTATTAAGCAGGACAGTGAGTTGTGTAGAAGAGAAGCGTTCAGAAAACTATCCTCATTCCCAGCGGTAGCACCCACGATCGCGTCCCATTATTTAGCCATGAGACTATTAACAACACAGTCTGTTTAGGAGGTGGCGCTTTGCTGCGCCAGGTATCTGCATCCCTCACCTTTGGCATAGAATATTTACCCATCAGGCATTTTTCATTAGGATAGACCTATTAGGTCCATCAATTAAGAATGCACTAATCCATTTCAGCAGAGTGAGAAGGAGAGTCAGACTCGTTCCAGCATCAAGTGAAATTATTAACAATGCTGCACTCTTGATCATTAGCAGTGCAAACGTAGGCTAAAGTGGTTAGCAAGAAGAGCAGAAGGCAAAAGATGGTGGCAACAAGCAGAAAATTTGCCGTGGGCAAGTTTATCTGTCCACTGCAATAAGGGTCTAGGAAAAAAGGAAAAATTAAGTTTTATCTGACATTGAATTAACGAATCGATGCTGAGAAGGTAAACACTTCATAAAATGGTCATAAAATGCCTAATAGGGATGCTATCACCATGAGTTGCCGCAAGTCTCTTGTGGACATTGTTAATCAAGGTAATGATTTTACAGCTTCTATGCATCGGTTCATAGAGGCCAAGTAGGCCACTAGGTTGGAAGAGTATTGACCGTGGTAGGTCAGAGTTTACCCGACCTCTAAAATCGGAGTGTCAGGATTGCAAAGTGGTGTCAGCGCTGATGACAAAGGGAAGTACACTCTCCTTCGATGTCTTGCTCTTGCTACCTGTAGTCAAAACCGCCTCCTATGCATAGGTGGACATAGAGTTGTGAATATTCAGGCGACAGCACTAATCCACGTCTCTCATCTTGTCACTATCAGCCACAAGCTCCGCAAACACTTCCAGACAGCTCTGGATTACTGAAAAGTGCTGAGTGAGAGGTGTTCTCACCGCAAATAGTCAATTGAAATTAATTATTACTAGCCCATATAGTCCTGTGAAATCACTGTAATTTCTCGTGACCTACTTGCTAAAGTATCTTCAAAACGTACAGCTGACTTGTGACGCTTCTAAGAAGACGAGTGCAAATAAGTATTTCCATTATTACAATGCATGCGAAAGATGCACCGATGGGGTTGAAGTAACTGTGAGCGATTTTAGTGCCCTGTGGAATTTGCGTCGTCACAGGATTAATCGCATTTTGTATGCTCTGCGATACCTGGCATGAGCGTGTCCCAACTTGTGGTCAAAAGTCATTGACTGCGCCCAAAGATTGTTGCAAGTTAAGCATTTCCTTCAGCAAGACCATGATTGCGTCTGTCGAGCCTTGGGTCTCATCGAGTGTGGTTCGAAGTTTTCCTTGCTGTGTGTTGCCAAATTATAACGAATGCCATTCAAATCCGAAGCAAGTTTAACTACAAAGGTATTTTTCACTTTGTTCGAGTTTTCACCTGCTCACACCTTTAGGCCTAATTACCTTATTCCCCACCTTTTCAATTTTTTCTCATTCATGATTCCTGCCTACTTATTCTTCCTGATTTGTAGCATTTGTAAACAATAGTAACCGGATTGTATACCGATGGTTATACCCTGTTTCGCAATCTTCCATTCAAACAAAAAAGCAAACCTACTTTTGAAGCTTCATAAGTTGCGTCACAATTTGTAGCTTTCGCAAATTCCCCTTCATGAAGTCTTCGTGTATGAGGATGTTGCGTTGTCATTGCATTCGGCGACAATTCGAAGCTATAAATAATCCGGCAGGTTGGAAAGGATTTTACGGAGATTGGCAGATGTCTTCTCCTAAAAGACCAAATGACTTGACCGCTGCACCAACTTCTTTTGCTAAAACTCCTTTTCAACTGTCGACATTTGCACACAGTCAATTGACGCAACAATGGAAAACAAATCTGTTTGATTAAATAAGGTCTACTGCTTTAGAAATATAGCATGTGGCCTATGGCAACGCTGGTGATCAGATGAGTCAAGTTTGCCCAAAAAAAGAGCGGACTTCTAGTGTTTTATTCCAACAAAAGTAGTAGAAAGTCGAGTAAAGTGATTTGTGTACCGGTGTAGCTAAGCATTTCGCAATCAGGTATCGGTAATAGGCAAAGTGGGTGATCTATCATTGCTTAATTGCCGACTAGGCTGGCATCCGAGCTATTCAGTGGTACCATGCCATATTCTAGATCGAATGTACGCATTCTTTCACAAGAAAAGAAGTATCGGGATGCCACCTTTATAGAGTTTGAGTACCAACCGTACACGGATAAAAGGAGATTGAATTAACTTCTTCTGGACGCTCAGGCAATGCTCTTAGTAGAGCTTGTTTTACCCAAATTTTTTGGTACACATTCAAATTTTTCATGGACTGGTGTTTATTTGCCTGGACATAGGGACGATAGAAAGCTCAATAAGAGTAATAGAGAAGTAAAATTAATATCGAAAAACGAGGTCTTTAATGCTGACAGAGTTTGCTCAGTTGAACGCCACATTTTACTCTAACATCCAGCTGCTGATGTGCTGAATCCTAGATCATTTAAATTCCTTCGCATCTATGACAGTCTGATTTAATTTTACTTCACAGTGGTCATTGGAAAACACTTCCATGTGAGCGTTCACTGAACAGGAGGGACTGCCGACAGCACCGTCTTTTAAGCATCCCAACATTCCGCAGAAAAGAAAGTTACCATCAATTCTGGAGCTTAAAAGCAAACACAATACTTCTGAAGTCACGGTCAGTCAATTATGGGACCACCAAGGATTGGGCCTACTGCCTCCCTATCTGCATGGTCAACCACTTGCATAAACTTTGTCTTAACAATGAAATTGCGTTGGTAGGATGCAAATGTAGGTAAAGCCCACTTCTTTCAGGGAAAGCTATCACTTGCTACATAGTCGTCACATGACGCCAAGCACAACTGCAATTTCATAATGCACATGATCCGGTGGAACATAGGATTAGCAAGATCCTGAGAATTGCTTTGTAAGTTATAATCTGGTTATTTGGTAAATCTACCTTTATAAATGCAAGGATCAATGGAAGCAACAGTTCTATAGCAAATGAGAGAATTCTGCCTGAATTATGGAAGAATGAGCATAATTATCGGAACGGTTCAATGCGACATCAGACAAACTGTTTGTTTTTCCTCACCTATTTACACATTGAATGGTTATTGGATGGCAAAACGCCCTGTAATATTCTTGTAATTAACTGACAAGACACAATACTTTTAAGTTCCCCTTGTCTGCCTCAGACACAAGCCAGCACCCTTCATCAACCCCAACATGACGCTAAGGTACATGGTCCCTGACACCGAAAAAGAAAAGTGAAGCATATGCTTTTCCCTATTGAGAGGCATTTATTACTTCACGACTTCTGAAAGTTTTTGGACACATCTATCAGGTTGTAGTAATCAAGTGTAGAAAGAAGACCAGTTGGATGCTGACTTGTTTTGAGATTGCAGGTCTGCGTCAGAGCAAAACGGATGTTCTTTGGAGGAGAGGTGTTTAGAAACTGAGTTAGTACCCTGCAAACTGGCCTTCAGCACCTTAGAGAGTGCTAGCGAACTCTTGAGGTGAGGCGGCCTCGAAGCGACTCTGCTTGAGTGGAGCTTTCTTTTGATTGTGATTAAACCGCGTAAGTAGGCCATATCCTGTAGCTTTGCGCCTCCATATTGACGACACAGCTTCCTGAGCAAGCTCCATTTCATTCGTTATGACTGCCATCCACGAACCATGCGAATTTTATTATTTTCTTTCCCACTTTAGAATCCTCGTTTGTTTTTGTACACTGTCAAATAATCATCGGTAGATGTGGGCAAATAAGGGTGGTTAAGTGAGGTGATTTTTTAGCTCCAGATCTTTTTCTCTCATCATACAATTTTGAAAACGCTGGCGAAGAGAAAGTGACCAATTGTACAAGAAGCCATAATTAGTGTCCCAAAGCGGCCCTCTTTCCTCAATCTGTCATGGATTTACAATGCTGAATTCAAACATGAATTTCCACTTAAGCCGCGATGTCCAAATTTTGGTCGTGCACACAGGCTTGCCTTGACTACGGTCAGTTTTTCACAGTACAAGTGGATACCCATTTCCACTGCTTTGCATTTATTTAGAGCACCAAATTTACCCATTTGATTTAAAAATACCAAAATTGAAGTACCGATGGAATTAGTGTGTGCTGTGGCATGGAAGCATTGCTTCAGATGCTCTATTCACCAATTCACCCATAAAGATACTACTCACCATCTGCTGGGGAATTTTACCATATTTTGTACAACTGCACCACTCCAAACATTTGATAATGCACCAAAGCAAATGGTGAAAGTCATTTGGGTTGGAGGCATTATTGAAGTGGAGGTGCAGTGACACAATGTTACATATTCATCAATGGACAGTGATGGCAATGAATGTGGGTGGAATGGAAGAAAGAATAGAAGAGATGGAAGTGGCGATGAGATTGGGATGTGCTCGCGGTGTTTTAACTTAAAGCTGCTATGAGGGCCCGAATTTCACTCTCAATCCTCTTCTTTGCTTCTTTAATTATTACACCTTTTATATAGTTGGCTGGGAATGTAAAGAACCCAAGCGCTTTGACATGGATGCCATCGAGAACCGGCACCAACAATTCCGCCTTGACTTCAGGATGGACGGCCTTCTTCACTTGCACAGAAATGTCCAACTTCGTCCTCGCGATTGTTACCTTGTTTACTAGCTAAAACATAGATATCAATGATCTTGACAATGATACGTCCGACAAACTGGCAGTACGCCTCCGAATATTTGGAATACGGAATTTTTATTGTATTCAAAGATTAGGGCAACGCTTGGATGCCTTGTTGGGAAGAAGGAGAAGGAAAGCAATGCGATTATTCTAATGTAGTGTAAAAGATGCAAACTCACCAGGATCGGGGGAGTCAATACTAAGCCGGTGGCATTGATACAAATGCCGAAGGTGCTGGTTATTTGCCCGTCGAGGAGGGTCTCATGAAATGAAAAAGGACAAGAGCGAACGATGTGTTCAACAGACTGTACGTGAAATTTTGCAGCATTATCAGGCAAGTACTGTGGTAGGTCAACGAGAATACTATCGATGATGGAATGGATGTTGGAGCCTGTGCAGTATGCGTTAGCAGGAGAAGATTACAAACTTACTATGAGCCAGAATGGAGACTGGCAGAAGCGTTAGCAGAAGCATTATGCCAATGAGGTGGAGGAGTTTCATATGTAAGAAGTGGAGTTCTGCTTCGCTTCATCGGTTTTAGTTTTTATGCATACTGTTTGTTATAAGGCTGAAGGTGATTGGTGGGAGGTGGTTGCATCAGACGAGAAGAGAGTGGAAGATTTGGAGGTCATATCAGATGGCACCACAATAGCGTCTGATGTGTCATTTCCATTGTGGATTGAGCATAGTGCTTATGATAATGTGTTAGCTAGGGCATGATTTGTAAAGCGAAAAAAAATGAAGTGGAATTATAGTTATGAGTAAGTTCATTTCACATTACAATCTACACACCATAATGGAGCCTTTCGGAAAAGGTAACTTGCATCAGTCTGCGTGACAAAGCCACTGGGTGAATTTTCGCCTAGCCGCTGACCACGTTTGATTCCTTTTTTAATTGAGGTGGATAAGTGATCCATTTTGGCTTACAGTTCATCAGATAGGGAGATGTATTTCGACATTGGCGACGACTGTGGAAGTGTTTTGAGGTGAGAAGCAACCAAGCCCGTACTGCTGAAGTAGATTGTAAGAAGGATTGCAAATGTCGCCAGGAAGAGCAACATTTGCACGCAAACCAAATGGAGCTAAAACTTGGAACCGATTTTTTGGTGAATAATGTTTGCTGGCAATAAGATTGTAGAGCCTCCAAAGAAGAGGAACAGCTGTCTAGTGTTCCAAGTTAACTAAAGCAATAGGAAGCCAAGCACAATGGTTTGCGTGTCGGTGTAGTTAAAAAGCCCACAATCAGGATAAAGTGAAGCATCGGTAACAGGCCACATAGGAGCTCTGCCATTGTGCGACTGCGGGGTTTTCTTGGCCTCTGAGCTATGCCAGCTGCACCATGTTCTACTCTAAATCAAAGGCATTTCCTTTTCTATGAAGAATAGCTCCGGGAGCTGTATCTATGGAGAGTAAGGGCTAAATGTACACGTAATAATCAAATAGCATTAACTTCTTCTGGGGCCCCAGCCAATACACGCGGTGGATATTTTTCTTCATTTTCCCAAATAAAGCCTTGCTTCAGGAGCTTGTTCTACCACATTTTAGAGCGCACTCATAATTTTGTCATTAACTGGCATTCATTTGCTTGTTCTTATGGACTATTTAAATCTCAACCAAAGTAACTGATAAATTATGTGTTGATTCGGGAATACGGAGCCTTTAACGCTACTCTTGCATCAGTATTTAGCAGATTACGTGCTAGGTCCTGGGATGGTCACATTCTTGCCTACAGATAATGGTCATTGACACACAACCATGTGAGCATTAACTGAACGGGAAGTAGTACCGAGATCATCGCCATTTTACTGCCCGAAATTCCAAAATATAGAAGAGCTGCCAGTTCTCCAGTTCAAAAGCAAACAGGCTTTTCTGAAGTCATGGTCAGTAAACTCGTATTGTGCAGTGGGGTAAAACGCCCCCATCACAGTGGCGCCATATGCAGAATCATTGAACGCGGGCCACACACCACCTCATCGTGTGCTTTGAGGTGGGCTGCTTTCCTCTGCTTTGCTTCACTCAAGCACATTAGCGGATTTTCGCAAAGACACAGCCATTTTACAGAAAGTAGTTGCCAAAATAAAAACAATGGCTCCTCAATCTCTGTTAGCATTGTGCATGCTTTTACAATAAAAAAATACTTGGATAGCTAAATTTATAGAGGTTAAGTGCTAAAAGCACACGTAATAGAGCAAATAGTACTAGCTTCTTTTTGACGCTTAAGCAATACGCTCAGTGGACAAATTTATTCACTTCCTCAAAGGACACTCCACTTAAAGAAACTGTCCTACCACAGTTTTAAGGCGCACCCGTATTTTTGTTATTTACCGGTATTTATTAACCTGAGCATGGAGGATGTAGAGATCTCAACCAGAGGAACCAAGAAATAGTGTGCTTTTTGGAATAACTAGGTCTTTGATGCTAATAGCTTTTACTCAAACGGATCGCTACATTCTCCTTAAGACTCAGTTGCTGATGTGCTGGGTTCTCTGTTGATCACATTTTTGGGTATCTATGACGCTTTGATCCAGAGTCATCTTATAGTCATCACTAAAAGGCACAACTAGACGGGACAAACTGCCGACAGCATCGCCTTTTAAACGTCCCGGAATTTCACAGGAGCGAAACTTGCCATCGATTCTGGAGCTTAAAAGCAAACACATTGACTCTGAAGTCACGGTCAGTAGCCTCATATTGTGTAGTGGGGTGAAAGGTCCCCATTACAGTGGCGCCATATGCAGATTTATTGAAAGTAGTCAACACACCGCCTCATAGTGAGCATCAAGGTGGGCTGCTTTCCTCTGCATTTTGCATAGATACATCGATTTTGTAGAAAGTAATTGCCAAGTTGGAAATAACGGTCTCTTAATCGGTGGTTTGTAGATGATAGTGGGAACGAGGTATCGAAAGCCACTCTTATCTAGGCAAACACTGTGCAGAAATTGGATATGTCCTGGCACGATTTTACCTTCTGGTTTTAATGACCTATAAGTCTGTGCATTTAAGGCCAAATTTTGTCAGGCAAACATCCAATGGTAGTGTGGAGTTTCCACCAGACACCAATTAGGAGGTACAGTCTAAACGGCTGACCTAAGTTGCCTAATGAACTGCTGAAATGATTTGAGCCTATACCGACTGCCTTGTCATGGTACCTGTCAGGGTGGCGGGTCTAATTTCAATCATGACATCACCAAAGATTCGCACCTATTTGCTCACGGACAAATAACTACGAAAAGCCGCGATGGGAAACACATGGATAAAAACGCCACCCCATCTGTAGGCTCAACCGCCTATTTCTAAACGCCTACACTAGAACTGAGGCAATTTCACACAGATTGTGTCTTAACGCCCAAATTGCGTTGGCAATATGCAAACGTGTGTAATGCGCGACTCTTTTAGAGAAGGCTATCACGTACTACTTAGTCATCATGTGACGCCAAGCACAATCGCAATCTAGTAGTACACATGAACTGATGGAAATAAAGTGAGCAAATACAGGTTAGAGGCATCTGTATTCCAAGAAACAGACCTAAATCTGTCTGGTAGACACATTGCTTGGGAGAAGTCATGACGGGGACATGATCGTTATTAACGCCCTTTTTGAAGGCGGTGTACGCATGCGATGTCGAGGCGTGCAGTTCATGGCAGGCATTGTGAATGCGTGTTCCCGTGGGAACTACTACGATAGGAAGGATTGCGGAGGTCGCCTAAATATTCTAGAGCTACTTCAAATGCCAAAGCAATCTTTAGTGCCTTTGCCAATCCGAGGTGCAAATAAATGCGGAAGTATCCAGCAGGCATTCCGGGTGATTGGTGGCAGACTTACAAATGTGCTTTAACAGCATTGTGGTAGACCCTACTGGGGTTCATTACCTTTGTACCTGTAATACAGATCTGACTGGTAATTTTCTGCATGTCATGCAGACATCGTGACATCATATTATGATACTCACTTCTATGTTTCCAGTCATGCATCGTATTACTTAGCCCTGATTTCCGACATTTTGTTAATACTTTTAACAAGGGAACCAAATGCTGCATTTTAGCCTCTGTGAGGGTTCCAAAAATGTTATTGAATCAGTTATGCAACTGGAGAGTTTATTACTACACCACAATGGTGCTTTGGTCCCACTTACTAGGTGTGACTATGGAAGAGAATGGGAAAGCACCACATGATAATCGCCTAGTGATACACTTCGGGCATTCCAATGCTTGACGAGTTTAACTCCGGGCCACATAGTTTACCCTTGATGTGGTTTTGGTTGATCATTTAAATTAGACATCAAGCGAACCCCTAGATATACTGAGGGAGTATGTCAGTATGCAGAATAAATGTGGATTCGAAGGGTGGGCATCACACCTCTGAAGCTTCCCAGAGTTGAGTGTATTGCACCAATCCGAGTCCAAATGGAACAAGTATTATTCAAAGGAAGCAAGGGAATGCCGCAAAACTGCTTTTTACTATGCGCACTTGAGAGACCAATAGTTGTCAACTTAAAGCAGCTCCTTCCCACGTAGGCGCAAAAATCAAGCTACTTGCTGAAATCATATGCAATTCTTGTGACTGTGGACACGACTCCTCAAGTTTATGGATGGTATTTCATCAAGTTTGTTTTATATGCAATTTCTAGGCTCGTGGATGGGTTTGTCAAATGTTGTGGGAAATGGGATACCAAATGGCGGTGCTGCAGACCCAAGCATGGCAACAGGAACTCGCTTCATGTCGCGATTCTCAAGGCATCTAGCCGTATTCCAAATAATAAAACAAAAGGAAAGCTGATGATGAGAAATGATTTGTTATTAAGTGATGGAACATTCAGTGATTAAATACAGAAGGCGTGGAATCATAAAGTTGTGATTGGAGAGTGGGTAGCATTTGGTTACTATCAGACACCTTGAATTTGATGTCAAAATAAAACAAATTTTGTTAATAAGGAACAACTATATAAAATGTAGCTACAACATTTTCCTTCCCATTGCCATTTTCCACTAACACTTTTAACAGTAATGCTACTTCAAGAAGAAGTCACTTCGGTATTTGGAAATGGGGTCGACGTCGTCGTCGTCATCGCATTCGGCCATATCACTGAGCATGCGAATCTGAAGGGCTTGGAAGAAAGCGAGAGTGAAGAGGGCAAAATAAAGGAAAGTGAGGAAGAGGACATTGAGTGCAAGGACGTAGGAGAGACCGAGGACGAGGCGCACGCCGCCTGCCTCCCCACAAGTGAAGCCGATTGCCGCTCTGTAGGCCGCATGCGCCTCCTCACAAGGAAACAAGCTCCCAGTTAGTTTCATGAAAGTCTTCTCTCCATCCACCTTTATGTACTCCATCAGGTTTGCGGCTAGATTGTCATATTCCTCCTCTACTGTTTTTGTCAATTTAGTCCTTTCTGTTGCCTAAAATGCAATTGAGCATTGAAGAAGTGGCTTTGAATGGAGTCAGGAACACCAGCTGACACGAGAGGCTGCCTTCAAAGAAATTATTTTTATTTTTTGGAAAAGCCCATAACTATTGGAAGGGTTTTGCTTTTACCTAGCACCTGATAATGCCTTTGGGAAAAGACATTGGCTGCGTTAAAAATGGTGCAGACATTTATGCCACCCAGGAATTACACTTTCTCAAAGCAGTAGCTGCTTTAAACTAATGAAGAAAAGGAAGCATTTTTGGGATTAGCAGCAACAATTTGTTAAGTGGAAAATATTGTAAGCTTACATCACGAACTGCATTGATTGCTTTGATTAGTTCATCTAGCGGAACCAAAATATCCCTCTTTCCAGAGTCCAAACTTTTGAGCGATTGGTGAATTTTCACCAAACTTGACTTGATCCTGCGCATTGATTCAGTAGCTTGTGAAAGGTTTTTGATTAGGTGTGTGAAGTTCCCGCCGAGCTTTTTCGCTTCGTTAAGTATTTTCTCGAATAACGAAATATCTATTTTGGCAGGATCTATGTCCTTTAGTAGCCCCTTAAAAGATTAAGAGTAGACGATTAAATTACTATAACCGATGAGCATAAATCAAAGTCCTATTCACAGCTCTAGATCTCTTTCAAACAAATTGCCGGAAAGAATTTGGCAGCAAAACTAGGGAAATCTTTCTAAAGCTCCATTATGCAATTGGGTGTATTTTCTACAATTTGTGTAAATATTTATGATAAACCTGCATTCTGACAACACTGGAGCAGAGTAAATCTTGGGTGATCAACAAACAGTTGACTTACGGCTAATGAGAATCGGGCGATTGCTGTGTTCAATATCCCTCTCAGTTTTTCCACTTCTGTCTCACTGGGCAGTAATCCCGCAATGTTAAGGCCTTTCACTTGCCTCATGACAGCTCTTAGAAAGGAAAAAATATGAGTAGTTAAGCCATTTTCGTTGCTATCCTGCAATATCAGGGAGCTCAAGTTAATCAAGTATTACCTGCAAAGAATATGGAACTGTGACCCTGATACAGCACTTGTCGAAACAATTTTGACTAGAGTAACAAATGTTCGTGCTAACTTTACAACCCACATAAATTACTAGTGTATGAGTGACAAAATGCTGTACTTTCCAAATCACCACTCGCTAGCTCTGACAAGAGCTTTGATTCCCAAATCAGCCCCAACACGCCACTGAGGTACATAGTCACTGACACTGAAGAAGGCAAGTGATAACATACGCTTTTCCCTTTTGAATGGCATCTGTTACTTCTCGACTACTGACAAGTTTGGGCACGTTTATCAAGTTGTGGTAACCCAATGCGGTGAGAAGACCAACTGGATGCTGACTTGCTTCCCGATTACAGGTCTGTGTCAGTGCAGAAAGGATATTCCTTGGAGGGGAGGTATTCAGGAAATCGGCATTTCTACCAACAGCACCACTGATGAGGGTCTTCCATTGCCGAGCCACGTAGCCATTGATAACGAAGTCAGACATTCTGACAGCACTTTTCCGCTCCAAGTATATGCATCCCTCACCTACATCGTAACATATTAATGCACTCAATCATGATTGCCATGTCCTCTCCTGTCCTTAAACTCAATTTCCGTGTTCTTTGTCGGATTAAGTTATAAATAACTTAAAACACTGTAGGCTTCAGATGATGCTCACGAGTAGGTGCGGTGTGAGATAAGTAAGGAAATGCAAATTGGTGCACAAAGAAAGCCTAGCAACTAACTGGATAATGTGGTGAGCACGAAGAGGAGGCCAGCAATTATGGCAGCGAAAACGAGCAACAATGGAATGAAGAGTGCTGAACAGCAGCACACCGAGCTCTTGCCGCACACAACGTTATCCCACTTGTTCCTTCGTGAGCCTAAATACAAATGCAATCAGTGGAGTGTGCCAGCAGCCGGGGAGAGTACATAGCCTCTAATTATAAGGAGGAGAACGAACCAACTGAAGCGGTGTTGGTATGAGCGAAGAGACGGTCGTGAATGGCTCGGTAAACGAGGCGCATTGCAATGAGTGTTGCGATTATCAACATGACCATGAACACTCCACTCACAATGAAGAAGCCAACCCGAATATCGTGGACGTACTTGGGAACCTGAGTTTCCACTGATTTGACTGTTGCATTCAGTTCTTTCAGTAAGCTGTCTGCTTGTGACTGGGCATTATTCCAGAACGGCTCGATCTGCTTTAATATATGTTTTAAATTTAGTTCAGATTTGAGGGAATCCAAAACGTCGTTTGTTGATTTTCGAACTTCGTTGATGCTGCCTCGAACTTCGTCTAGTAGAATGGGTAATTTCGCAATGGTTTTATTCAATCCCTCGATGTAAGGCTTTATCAACGATGCATCTAATTTTGTTGAAGAAATCGGGAAGGTTATGTTTGGGATGATTGCCTGAAAATAAGGAAAAGAAGCCTTTCAGTGAATCGAAAGGCAGCAACCAATGCATTATTTGCTTTCTCACTTATCACATGCTTCATAATAATTTCTGGTCTTGATCGCCACTGAGCTGGTGACTCTTTTCAATTAAGCATCACCCCCTTAGAGCTATGCGTTTTTTGCTTAAACTTAGTCAAATTACTCGGCAGACGTCCTTCTAAATTTTACTAATGCATAATATACTCACCTTCAACACATCGCATAGGTTCCCACTCCTGCAGATTTCGATCTTTTCTAGAGCTTGAGTGTAGGTGGTGCTAAGAGCTTTTAGAGTGGCTTCAAGTGATGCGATTTCATCGTGAAAAAGGGTGACATTTCCGTAGGCATCAAACACATGGGTGGATAAATTTTTCGTAACATTTACAAACTTCTCCCCGCTTTCCAGTGCATTTTGTGCTCCCAAGTACGCAAGCAATCGGTCAAATGCATCCAAGACTTCCCTGCGCAATTTTGTCTAAAGGAAAGGACGAGATTAACCAGATGAGCTGAAAGCCTTTCGCTACTGTTTAGATGCCTTTCGTGATTAATTTTATTTACATTGTTCTATGTGTTCAAAGTTTTCCTTTTAAAAATAGGGTAATAAACCCTGTTATTTTTACGCTGGGCAACATGGATTGCGGATCATGCTAATAGTTTCTTAAACCAACTCTAAGTTAACAAAGAGCTTTCTTTTCTTAGAATCATGATTTTATGAAATGGTCACGATGCTCCAGTGTAGCGAACTCGCACAGGTTTGAAAACTCATCAGGAGATGACACACACTCACTGATTAATGGAGCCATTATCGTCCCACCTTTAGCCTAACTTGCCACAAATAAGCCATTTTCACCAAAAAAATGAATGCTTTTCGCTTGCACCACAATAAACTCCAAGGTTTGAATAATAGCTGGCTGACGATCTTCCAACAGGTATGTATCCTTACAAATGTGGGCCAGTGAGCCTGCGGAGTTTAATGAATGGGGAGGAAGTAAGATTTATGCAGACCTTCAGTAAAAACCCCACTTTCCACGCAATTCCATGTGCCAGTGGGACTGTAAGAAACAATCTACCGATACTTACATAAGTCCGGTCGACAAAATCATGGATCGTACTGTTGGTGAGGACACGACCCTTAGTAATCGCTATGCTGACAAATGAAGACGCATGTGATATCGTGGACTTTAGTCCATAGGGCAGAGAGACAGGAGTTTGATTCACCGCCGATGGATGTGGATTTGTCTCGAGGTAGGAGACAACTAGCCCTGTACTGCTGAAATATACGATGAGGAGGATGATGGAGATTGCCAGGAAGACTAACGTCAATCCCAGTGCCACGATGTAGGCGATGCGGAGGATGAACTGCTTATTGGCAAATTTGGAGCGCAGCACCGCTATTTGCAGGGCATTCATTGAACCATGTGGCTTTAGGGGAAGCAAGAAACATACCACTATGAAACTGAAATGATCCTGTGAGTACGGAGTGACCTTCACTTCAGATACAATTCACAACACCACAGAATTTCATTTTATATAATACAGCAACCATTGTGATGTTACCAGTCTATTAACTAGTTTCATTCTGCATCTCGGAGGGCAATAAAGTAGGTTTTTGGTGCAAGTATCAGCCATCTTTTTGCACGGTCGTGATTGTGTTTCTTTTATTCATGCATAGAATGATGAACTAATGCAAGTGGTTCCCAAAAAATAAACTAAAACTCACATCTCTCTTCTTGTAACAACAACAGCAGCAATTGATAACCTGTATCAGAATTATGAGCAAAACGGAGAGCAGAAAGGTAACGACAGTGATCCAAAAGATGTCTGGACCACGGTTGGGATTGGCATGGGCATTGTCAACCGCCGCCTGACCCCCACCCAATGACTCTGGTATAGCTTTGAGAATGGTTAGTGGGAGAGGCTGTAAAAAGAGCATTCGTTTGAAGTACTCGACAACAGGTTCATCCACTTCGGAGATTAAATCAAACTCCGGTTCTTGGCCTGTAGAAGGTGAGTTGATGCGGAAGAGTACATTAAGAAGACCTCCATTCTCCATTCGGATAACCCATGTCATTATAGTTGCTACGGAGGCAAGCAATGAGAACTGAAGTCCCATGTCTCAAATAATTCGCCCTAAAATGAGACGGTGGTATGTTGAGTTTATAATGCAACATTCACACAACAGACAACGCAATCTGTAACCACAAACGTACAGGAGTGTAACTTGTTGATGAAAAGGTACCGTGGATCGTCTCTCTTATTTATAGAGACTTTCCAGCACAGACACGGGTGAAGGTCGGGGTGCTCTCATTGGTTGGTGAGCATCACAGGTGGGAAACTATGTCAATCTTCCGCATAACCTCATCCATCCACCCACCCAGGTCACAGCTATTATGAAAGAATCTACACACAAGAAAAGGCAGATTGGTGGGTAAATGGATAGCTGGAACAATAGTTGGCAAAAAATGATCAATTTATTTAGTCCATTAATTGTGTTGTATTGTTGTGAAGAGATTGAAGAGTGAGTTTACGAGGGCAGTACTTCGATTCGCATTGGAACCCACTCAGGTCATAAGTAATGTTAAAGAATCTACACACGAAAAAAAGCAAATTGGTGGGTTAATAGATGAAGGAAACAATAGCTTGCAAAAATTGTCAATTCGTTTAGTCCATTACTTATGTTGTACTGTTATCATGTGAAGAGTAGTTTTAAGGCGACAGTACCTCTTTGCCGCTCAAAACATTAATGAACTATTAAGCAAATTAGTTCACCTTCTGATTAGTATAATGCATTGGGCATAAAAATTACTCATTTGATCGTTCACGTATCTTTTATCGCACTCCCAAGTTTCCACACCCACTCACGTGCTCCCGACGACCCGGCATTTGATGCGTGGTGCCATTGAGTGGGTGGAGCAATACAATCTGCTCTTTTTCTTGTAAAATTGGAAGTAAAATCTTTGACAATCTGCTCCATATTTTCTGCTTTATCAATGAGGCCGAATGGTGACATCCTGATCTCAATTAGTTCGCCTACTATACTTCGACTGTGGTATGAAGTGTCGCCATTTAATCATGCTTACTTCAATATAAGCAGTATAGCCTCCTTAAATCAATTTCACTACCATTTAAAAGAAGCCGGTAACCACGTCCAACTTTCTGCCTCTTCTTGTTAAAACAGACACCTATGTACTCACTGTGCCCTCTGTGGATAGGTGGAAGATTGACATGATTTCTCACTGATGACAGTTGTCAACCAGTAGGAGTAATCCAACTGGCAATGAATCTGGCACTTTTGTGATCGTTTCACAATGTCTCACGCACTGGATTGTGGGCCACCTTATATGCCATTATTGTGGATTTTCGTTGCACGAATTCCATTAAAAATGGAGCCATTCATGATGCTACAATTGTTTTAGCTTACACTTAATGACATAATGCAGGTTCACAGAAAGTGCATCTTACCAGCGATGGCATTCGGATTGCCACTAATCTCAACACAACGAAGTTATTTGGAAGTTAAATTAGCTATTAGGAATTAGTAACTATACCTTTACGAAATGAAGCCCCAAATGTCATTTCACACCACTCTCCATACATCACAATGGAGTCTTCGGAAAAGGCAACTCACGTCTGTCTATGTGACAAGGGCACTTAGTGAATTTTCAGTAAAGTGTTGACCGCGTTTGATTCTTTTCTTGACAGAGGCATATGTGTGACTCACTGTTCTTTGCAGTCTATTAGAGGGAGAGGTGGATTCGCTGTTGACGACGACTGTGGATGAGTTTTATGGTAAGACAAAACCGAATCGGCGCAGCTGAAGTAGATCGCAAAAAAAATTGTAAATGCTGTCATAGAGAGCGATGTGATCACTAGCAAAATGATGTAGGAGATGCACCACTCCAAGTTCTTTTCCACAAACGCCTTTTCAACTGCCGACATTTGCACACAATTCAAATGTCACTAAAATTAAAGGATAATTTTACATATAAAAAACGCTTACTGACGGAAACAAGTAGTGCGTACTTTATGGCAGTGTTGGCGATCAGACGTACGGGATTTCCGGGGAGTAGAGTGGATGTCTAAAGTTCCAGTTTAATTGGACTAATACGAAGGCAAAAAATTGAGACCTGTAAACACTCAATAAATAAGTCGCTTATTCAATGGATTTAAGTGAGAGAATAGGTTACATGTGCAAATTTAAAATTGTTACTTGATATCAAGATGGCAAATAAAGCAGCACTTAAAAGCCTATAAAAAACTCGAAAAATGTGGTTGGCGTACGTGATAAATGTGACTCTTTGGACTTTGACAATAGCTGAGTAGATTGAATTCCATTGACTTCTGTCAGTCACTGCCACACGAATAGCTTCTACGTCAAACGCGTTACCAATGCATACTTTTCACGCCGAGTGAATGCCCAAACACACAGATAACGTTTGGGTGGCATTAAAAAAGCATTAATATCGCATAGAAAAGGTTGAATGATTCAATACTGGCTTGAAGATCCTGTTTAGGTAAATAAAAGTTAATGTGGAGATGATTCTTCTACTGATGCCTTTAAGGATTATTGTGAACACAAGCAATGCAACAATTCAAAAAACACAACGGTTGTATTGACCTCGATAAAATCCCCAAACAGCACATTTTGAAGGCCTTCATTTTCTACCTGTATGACCTATCTCATTACCTCCGCAACAATAGCCATCAATGACATTTCTAGATCCATGACTTTGGCAGTCCTCTCTGAAACCCCTTCAAAGAAGAAACTATTGACACCAGGCTGACATTGAAGCATGAGTTACTGCATAGAAAGGTGAGTCTTACGGAAAAAAAAGAAAGCTATATCTTTGGTTTGACGCAATGAATATGTAATGGATTGCATCGTTTTATTGTTTCCATTGGCTGATTACTTATGCCACACAGAGTTGATATCAACTGTGCAACGGTGTCAAGATGTCAACGATTACGGGGAAGTGGAGATGTCAAATGAATGTAAACCAGCCCTAGAACATTTTCAGAACTACTCAGTTGGGTGACTTGATTCTTTTGTAGATTTCAGCTGCCACTTAATAAGTTACGAATTTGATTAAAGCAGTTTTATTGTTACAGGTACCCAAACTTTATTTTGTAGTAAAGAAGAAACTTGATTCAATACCTCATTTTCTTAACTGTCAGCCCTCTTATGCTCCTCGGAATTCAAACTATTAAGCTGTTTGTTCAGACTAAGTCATCGGTCATAGTGATGTTGCAATGTTGCATTACGGAAGCTCGGGTAAAAGGAAGAATTATTGCACCAAACAAATCTTCGAAGGCAATTTCACTAATTGTTGGCGAAGCATTTAAAGAATGATAAAATGCAGTCTAGAGATGCATATTTTTCTTTGCTGAAGTACACTCAGGAGGCATTCTAAAACTCACGACCGTAGGCGAGGGACAAGTCAGTCCATGACATTTATTAGGGTCATCGACAAGGCGGTGGGCGCGCGGTGCGATTTTCTCTCGGTGCAATCCCCCTGTTTGAATTTTGTGCTCGGTTGCATTGAAAAAGCTATGCCAGAACGACAAAAAAAACCCGCTTTTGCATTTCTGCTGCTTTTGATTTTGAAGAGAGTTGTTTCTACTTTTTGCTGATCATTGGGTCACCATGCTTAAGTTAGTCATCCTGGAGAGCTGCAGGTCCAAAGAGGCATAAAAGCACCAAATCTTGTTAATTTTTTCCGCCAAATGGTCTTTTGTAAATTTTTGGGACCCGTAAGATCGACTGACCAACATTAAAGCAGCCAAATAATTTATAAGGACTCTCGAACGTGGATTAATTTTCACCGACCCCTCTCCTAAGCTTCCCTGCAAACGAAAAATGAAACAGTACTTAAGCCCACTGTGTATTGTTGGCAGGCCCAAGGGCTTAGTTGCAACTGCCACGGCCCGAAGACTCGGCCACCTGGCGGACGTACGTTGGCGGAGTGCCTAAGTGCTAAAAAAATAATTTAATCCCCATAAAATCAACTTAAGCGTTGCATCACTAATGCGTTTTATGGTAATCTCTTCATAGTATCTCTAAACATACTCGGTAGGGGGTAAATTAAGGCGCCAAGATTGTCCATTTCAGAGACAATATTTCTTTCGTATTTTATGCTTTTAACGAATGAAGCTATGTTACTACTGATTTCCCACTACTTTTACATGCTCTCCTTTCAAATAATTCGTGTCGAGGTTTGGGTCGGTCGCTTACCAATTATTATATTGCAAATCACTTAAAAAGATTTCACAGTTGCACGCAGGGGCTTGGAAGCAAACTGAAAGTTGTTCTTTTGAAACACACACAGCGTCTGATATGGTTAGTAGTTTGAAAGGCAGGTAGGTGCTATCTGCGTCACCGATGCTGGATATGTCGATTTCTAGATGTTAGAGAAAGGCTGATTTTATCCTTTAGTGCCTCACCAGAGGTGTGATGGTGATGGTGGATTTGGCTGGTATTAGTGTGGAGATGAGCATCATGAGGGCGACTGGTAACCGTTTGGAGGTGAGTTCATTACAATCGGCTAACCATAGTCAAGGTCGCCGTAACTGCTTTTCACAATCAAGAGGACATCAAATCCATGTGCTTGGCCTTGGCGTCCCACCCACACAACTGACTCTCATGTGTGGGAGTAGTGGGTGTGGTGCGACCCTAATTGCTAACATTCTAACTAGCAATTTAATGATATGGCTCTAAATCCAACGTACTCTTCCACAACATCCAGTTTCACAATTAGTGTCTGCATTAATCTGTTGTTTTAGTGCAACTTATGAGAGCTTCGCGAATGCTAAAATTTTGGTTTTGACCAAATCGGTTAAAAACGTAACTATGAAAGGAATTGAAGCAACCGCGCCTGTAATTCTGGCTACCTATCTGGTGAAAGATAACAATATGTGCGAGTGGTTGATTGTTTTATTAACTTAGGGTCTTGGCAACGGCCACTTAGGCGTTCCGCTTTTGCATATCTGCCGAGTGGGCAGGCATCCGTACTGTGCCAGTAGCCTCAAGCCCTTCTCTACGTCGAGATCGCGTATTCTGTTAGGGTAATATGCTTTCTTTCGCAATCGCGAAAGTCAAAGCTCTAGTTTAGAATGAAGTTACAGCGAGAGGTATGTTTGCATAACTTGGCTGGTTCCTTAGTCTCCCTAGTTTTGTGGTCATATCTTCGGCGCTTTAGAGTTTCAGCTCTTTCGCTATCAAATCAACCAATTTGTACATACCGTTTGGTAAGCTAAATGCGTCAATTGGATAATAAGTACAAAGTTTTTAATGGTATGCATGGCTAGTATTCAGATTAACCGCCACCTCACATTGATAGTCCAATGCATGGACTTCCTTTCTGGCTCGTACATACTGCTCGCCATCTGACATAGATGGAAGAGAGCTAATGAAACATACTGATATTTATTTACGTTTCGTGTGTATACTAGCTGGCATTCTAGTTCCCTGAGTCCGTCACCAGCTAATTGAAACGACATTTCATTTACCACTGGCGTGTGTGGAGGGATATTCAGAGAGGCTAATTTTGGCTCTAAAAGTACTTTCATAAATCATTTTCCGAAAACGAGATTCTGTTAATGGGGATGTGTTTTAGCATCTCGGTCAAAAGCTATGCCCTAGTAGTAATAAGCTCATCTCTGAAGACTTCCAATGAGACCAAGCAGAATTTTATTCTCCCTTCGACTCAAATAACATAAGTTAGTTTCACCATCCACTCTAAATTAAACATTTTACACTTTCGCCTTGATTATCATCAGATATTCCTGGTGCGAGAAGGTTGAATGTTCTTTGGCATCTTTACTGCACCAGATGAAACAGTCAGGAGATAGCGTTTTAACAGGAGCAAGGAGATAGGATTGTTCGCGTCAGGGGAATTAAATCGCTCCTTCGGAATAGGATTCACATCTCCCCGAAATACATTTCAAGAACATAAGTGTTACAACGCCTCATTGTTAAATCACCTCTGTCAGTTGTTGCCTGAGAATTATGTGGATCAAGCGTACATGCCTTCAAAAATACAGCCTTCGAGCTATTAAAAGTGGAACTAGACGTGGAAGAGCCCATAATAATTGTATGGTGAGACATAAATCAGACACAAAATCGGGCAAACGGTGTAATTTTGCTGTCACTGGTGTACTCGCAATTCTCTTGAATAGATTGCACTTATCCTGCGTTGTCATGTGCTCCACCTACTCGTGACCAACGGCGGGGTAGACACTAGAAATTCTCATCGTTCCATTTGTATCATTGCAGCAATTTTGAAGAAAGGGAGATCAAAACGGATAGTAGGTGCTCCTCGAAAGAAATTTATACCTAGAGCTTGCATTTGCATTTCAAAAGAGGGACTTGAGAACAATCACAGCCGTTGTTCCAGGCTTGAAACAATTATGTCTCAACTGCGTATTTAGTTGATGCAAATAAAAATTTTCCACCCTTGGTTTCATAAAGCTAGAAGGGAAGTTGATTATCTCCTATCTTTGCTGCTGGTGAAATCAAGCTATCGAATAGTTTAGGTTCCTTGATGATTCCCGGATGATGCAAGGAGCGGAACTTATCAACTTTAAATACGTATGGAATTGTAGTATGTTAATTGCTTGTTTAACTCTCAACTTTGGTGGCGGGGCACTAAGGGCTCCGCCACTGTACAATCGCCGGGCGACGTGGTATCCGGGCAATGCCAGCAGCTCCAAATCCTCTCTCTACTGCAATGGCGACAGCGTATCCAGGGGACAGCTACCATGATTTCCATTCCTGAATGCTAAACCTTAAGGTGGCGGAAGGAGAGCTTATGCTGCAGAAAGGAAAAAATGCAACTAACAAAGGAAGCGACGCCTGCCATAGGCTATATGAAAAACCGGTTACGGAGCTGTCTACTAACCTTGTATGGAGACAGCATAGATTTTGACACGAGATGCCTCCTCCGCCTTTCTAATGGCTGGATAGAACCCAGAAAGGTACGAATGGACAGCTCTGAAGTAGAATAAAGTGGCAAGAGGGAATGGGTTCAAAACACAACCCCGCAGAACTACCATATACCCCATCCTACGACCAGCTCGAAGAGCAGAGGAATCGCACAATACATTAACTGTCTGCTTAACTCTAGATTTTGG
Source organism: Taenia multiceps (assembly GCA_001923025.3). Classification (NCBI taxonomy): domain Eukaryota; kingdom Metazoa; phylum Platyhelminthes; class Cestoda; order Cyclophyllidea; family Taeniidae; genus Taenia; species Taenia multiceps. The sequence goes on from CM010315.2 coordinate 15,846,434, forward strand.
TAGCGAACCAATTAGAGCTGCCACCATTTTACCTCCGCCAGGGACGCTACATAATAACAATGAACGACAAAACACATTAATACAACCTGACCCTGAGAGGCACCAAGGGAGCTGGTAATTGTGAAGGAAAGCCCTGACCAATGCAAAGGCAAATATCCTCCATTCACCGGACAAAAGTTGCTGAGTTTTCATACGACCTTAAAACCCGTGAGTTCGCCTGGCACACACACTCTTTTAAATGCCAATTCTTCACTACACACCTGGATTACTGTGTAAGGTTGCTCTGTCCCTCCTAAGAGGAAACACAATGAACGGTGGCATACCAACGAGCCACATCTACCTTCTCTCCCTCTTCCAATAGCTTAATCACACCCAAAATCATCACCCCACTGGCCTTGCATCCACGCGCACCAGGACACGCCGGTGGAGAACTGGGGACGACAGCGTTTGAGAAGCCTCGCCTGCGTTGATTCATTGATTGTCCATCGTCGGCCGATGCAATCATTGGCTGGCTGGACCTGTCCGTCCATCTAATCGTCTTCACAGGCACTGTTGGCGCGCTTGTGTACAGGCATGCAGGGTGTGTGTGTGTGTGTGTGTGTGTGTGTGTGTGTCCACTTGCAATCGTCACTGCTTCCACAGCAGCCACTGCTGCTGCTGCTTCGGCTACTGTTGTTGGTGGAGGTGGAGAAGGAGGTGACTGTTGGTTGGCTATTTTTAGCTCCGCCTCTCCCTCTCTCACTCCCTCGCTCTTCCTCTCTGCTCGTCCAACTTCTTCCCCAACTGACTAACTGCTCGACACCAGCGTCTGCAAATTGCGACGATTTGGGATTTATTCCACGTGCTCATTCCTGCACACAAACGGTAGGGCTTTTTCCCACCTACCTTTATGTGAGCTTTGTAGTTGTGAGGAAGTTTTCTCATACGAAACAGGGCTTGGGACTTTTTACTGACTGCATTCTCTAGTTGGATCATTTATGCAATTCTATAATCTATGACATGCAAGGAGAGGACAAGAATTTAGTCAAAGTTTTCGCTTTTAAATGCTGAGGTTCGTTACCTTTTAGAAGATAACGAGGACTTTTTGGTTCCGTAGTTAGTGAATAATCTTAACAAATTTGCTATTGAGCACCCAAGGGTACACGGATTGTCTTCTACGAAGGAAGTAGTACAGGTATCACAAGGCAGGGTAATTAAGGAGAATTGTTGCATTCATAAGCAAGGGGTCTCTAAGTTTTCAATGAGGTGCAACTTACTTTTAGTGAATTTGCGTGATCTTTTGTCTGAATTTTGGAGATATTTCATTTAATTTTGCTCTCCTACTAGCTATACACTTTCCATACGTTAAAATTTTTGTATGGCTAATTCATGAGGCCCAGCTGAGTTACATTTTATATTTTACACTGGATGCTAATCCTTCATCTCGAAAAAGTGATTAACACATCATGGACCCATCCAGAAGAAATAATGAAATTCTTTTTTGAGTTTTCACAGAAAATAAGGTAGTTGGTGTGGCTCATAAATATTTACTTAAAAATTCTGTTCTTGTAATGAGGTCGACCTTGAGGTACATCCAATGAACGCTGGAGTTATTGATCTCGAATTTCATTGGTCTGCCTGCCTATTTCTAATTTGTCTGCTGTTTCGTTTGTGGAATTATTGTTGTATTTTTGGATCTACTTTTGGGACTGTTCGACTTAATTACTCATAGCTAAGGTATGAAAACTCAGCCAATTTGAATGCCTGGTTTCATTCAAAATTTAATGTCTCCACCAAGAAAATCAAAATTCGTGCTCAAAGTTTCTACCACTGCCTCAGTTGGCTAGTTTGTTTCAAAAACTTATTGCGAATGAAAATGCACACTTAACCCGAGAACGATTTCCATGAAGGATTTGCATTAAGTCGACAGAAGTGACTGCCCTCAACCTACTTTTGTTGGAACTCCGGCTGTTCTCTCAGTAACCATAGATACCTCGTTGAGCCTTGAATTTTATCGAAGGAGAAGACTCTCGTGAAATTTATACAAATTAAAATGTTGACTTTGCACCTCAGTTAAAGTGAAAAGGCTAAGTCGAATACGGGACTAGAAACGCCTAATCGCCCAAAATGAACCGCCTACTTGTACTTTCTCGCTTTTTATTCACTATGGAAAAACAAAAGTGATTCCTGATAGCCGACTAAATTTACTCGTTAGTTTCACTGTGCGAAAATTATGCCACTGGTTTCTCACTAAGCGCCGAGGGAGTCGTCCTCAAAAATTTAATTCCATCCATTATTAAGTAGCGGTGCTTATAGGTGGCTACCTTCTAGGATGTGTAAGCTTAATTGCAGAAGTAACTGCTCGAGACATCGAGCCAAACATCTTAGATGCTCTCATGCTTGTACCCCAGTTCTATTTTCACTTTTTCATTTCAAACTGCTCGTAGAATTCACTCAGGTCTTGTCATGCTGACCTACATTTGTAGATTTTAGTGAACACAAAAAAAACTATTTTTGAAGGGTGTTTTTGACCTAAAATTATAACTGGGTTACGTGAGCAAAAATGTCAGCGATGTTTGTTTTCGCCTCCCAAATGCTATCAGTCAGGGCTGAGAATCCAGAAAGGGTTGACAATGCACTAGGCCTGTCATCCGCATTAATCCACCTATTGGATAGTCCGTTTGCCAAGTCATCCTTTGGATTAGTCCTTTAGACATGTAAAAGATAGCCGTGGCGAGGGAGAGAGCGAGAGGCAGCGAGAGAGCGCCGAGGAAGTCACGCGTATCGATCGATACCTTCGCCTTGTCCCTGTGCCTCCTCCTCCTCCGCCTTTTCCAAGGACCTGAATGTGCGCGCTCGCTTTAAATTGCCTCAGCTAGCCAATCAGCCAACGAAATGTAGCCATACTCGAACAAGGTGTATGAGTTGGCCGTTGAGCAAATTATGGAGCGGTATTCTTGCTCTTGCCATTACATGTCAGGAGAAAAAAAGCACAAATAGCTGACAGTTTTATCCATGCTAATCAAGAGTTCTTTGTGAATTTCTCAGTGTTTTTTCATCCTAGTTATCTTGGCGGACCTAGTACTCTATTCGAATCAATTCTATATACCCCCTTTTCCTTCCTTAATGTGGATGGAACTCAAGCTTTTTGATCACTGTGACGCCCTTACTCCATTGCGATCCCGTCATGGGCCGATTTCGATGCCTTGTACTCGATATTCACGAATTTTCTATGCGCCTTGTCCTTCACATTAATTTTTTTGTAAAAAGGGTAAGACATAACGTGTGAGAAAGGGTTAAAATGTCACCAATCAGCTTCAAGAATTTTTATAAATAACTTGCTTGGAAATGGGAACTCGCTCTCCGGAGAACTAACCCCTAATGCTTTCATCTAGACGTGGGTGATTAACAAGTAGTTAAGCTACGGGCTCTTGAAAACCTTGAGATCCCTCTCATTTAAGCTTGTACTTTAGGGAATTAATATCGGTTTAGCAGTAAGCATATTTAGTTTTAAGTTATTCGGCTCCAACTGAGCCTATAATCCCATTTTTCTAAGTCGTGCAAATAAAAACCTTTTCCCGTCAAAATTATCAGAAGGACTCCGAAATTTGATGCTGTCCTTAAAATACTATGGAAATGCATCTTTCTTGTTCCTCTGTGGCAGTTTGACCGATTATGGTGAATTGCTTTTCCATAAAACGGTAAACACCGAGATTTGCGAAATCCGAAATTCACCACTAAAGCATAGTGTAGTGTTTCTTTCACGGCGGTTTGTTACTGAGTGAAAAGAGCCGACAATATTGCCGGTTTGAAGGAGCTAAACGACTTTTTCTTGCATCTAGAAAGTGAGAGAACGTAAAAGTGACAATGTCAACCCTGAACCAACAGCGCAAGGTGGTGGAACAGTTGCGTTTGGAGGCGGGCATTCATCGACGTCCAGTATCGGAGTGCATTCGTGACATGATCGGTTTCATAGAGCAGTACCGAGACAAGGACTGTTTAGTAAACGGCTTTGCCTCAAAGAAAGACAATCCATTCCAAGAGAAGGGTGGTTGTCAGTTGCTCTAAAGCGCTGGCTAAAGGTGATGGGCTAAAAGATGCGAATAAAGCGAAAGGCAAAAAAGAGCCACTGCTCCTTCCTCGCCCTTTTCTCAACCCCAAATCCCTCCCACCCGCTACCCTTGTGTATAAAGCAAGATATTGAAATGTTAATCTGTGTACATATGTTGGTCGATTTGGTTTTTCTGTGCTGTTTGTTTTCACCCCCATCTTCTTCTTCTTACCTTTGTTCATGTGCACACAAACACGGTCCTACTCTTCTTCCCTCACCTCTTAACTAATTGTAATGCAGGAGGGTTTGTTTTCGCTTTATCAAATCATCGTACAACCTCATGCCTACATTCACCTTCACTTGTTCCTCTTTCGCCTCACAATATCACACGCACTCCCTCCAACTCACACCACGAAAACACTGTCAATTTCGCGAACAAAATAAAGAAATTAGGTGATTAGATCTTGGCTCCTAGTGAGTTCAGGGAGAAGGCACAATGCGAGGTATTTTCTATGACAAGAAAGCAGGAATCAACTCTAATGTAATAGCATGGGGAAGGCCTGCAACAACGACGGATGCGGTCGCAAAGGCGAAGCTTGAATAGTGGCGAACCACTCATTTCTGCTACGGGTTTGATTTTCAGTTCCCTCATAGTCACTTTCTGATTGTCACAAGGTAAGCAACTACACAATAAGTAGGTGATTATCTGCCATAACTGTAAAAAGTCTTTCAAACTTAGTGGTTCTTGTGACCGTGGACCGAAATGTTGTCAAAAAATCTGACATGGAATAAAACAGTTTCGTTGCGATGGAAGGCCGCTAACGATAGTCAGGCATAACCTCCATTCATTGATCAAATTAGTGTACTGATGGCTTAAGGATAAGAAATTCGATTCCAATTTCACGACCTTGAGATAAGAAAAGTGTGGAGAGAGGAACGAGTTATTTTGAGCAGTCACGTGGCCAGCTACAATTAATCCAGGTTCATGAGGGATCGGAGCTATTTCCCCCTTTGGAGACGCAAGTATTTCCTCCGTCACGTGGTTGGCATAACCTAACCCACAGCTTGCCATTAAACATGCATGACGTACACGCATATCACAGGCAATTGGCACACAAAGCGTGGAGAAATGGATAGACAGCTTGAGTAGGAATGAAGGAGCCAATTCACCAAGGGAAGACTCGACAATGTAATGCGCTGTCCTCCGAACCCGATCCACTGGATTCATGACGAACAAACACAGAGACAGGCGAAGCTATAAAAAGGAAGAGTAGACCGATGGAAAGGACGAGTAGCTGAGTGTGCGAACTGATGGATATACAGCTAATGGAAGAATGACAGCATGGCATAGGTCCTCCATTTGTGGAGCTAGAATACCACCCTCTCCCAATCGGTATTTGTTCATAGATAACCCTTCGTGCGAACAGATATTCGTAGGCATCCATTCGTGTCTCCTGTCTCAAGTGATTGCGCCACGAAGACCAAATCTAACCCTGGTGCTACCGCGTCAGGGATAACCTTCAAATACAAATCACGGCGGTCACAAGGGCAAAGAATGAGGCGTGGGTGGCCACGCATCGCTACTCACTAGTCCATTTTACGCTCGCTCCCAACCACTCTTCAATTGCCACGAGGTAATTACACACACCACGACTAGCGAAATCTCTTCATCCAAGTACGAGTTATGATTTGCCATAATTGTGGAAGGACCTTTTCAAATCCACGCTTCATGTGATCGTGAATGGAGTGGAGGAAAGCACTCTGAATGCCCTACTGAGAGTGGATGCACTTTCTTCTGAGTAAACACTTCCTACTCAAACCACACTTGCGGAGGGAGGGAGGGAGGGAGGAAGGGAGCTGAGATGACTTTCCCACACCAAATAGGAGCTATCAAAGCAAGCCTAACCACAATTAACTTGCTTCTATGCCTTCAATCCTCACCACGTTGCTCCCATTTCAATGATTCCATCCTCCCTCCGTCCATCACTCCCACAATTCCCTCAATGCAAATGCCCACATTCACTTCCAGCTGTCCATTTACAGAGTCCTGTTGGTTTGAACACAGCACTCATTTATTGCTGCCCATCATGCCAAATGCCAGATTGAGAGGCATGCCAAATGACCAAATATTCAACCACCTACTGCCATACCTCCATTCCTCGTCGTTTCTTCCTCATCCCATCCACTCAAACCGGTATTGCAATTCGTTGGAGGTGGATTACCCCACCACTGAGATCACCACTACAAAGCGCTACTGACCGCAGAAGTTTCACACCAGCTGCTCGTCGGCAGAGGTGAGAGCAAAACCATTCCATAGACTTGTGATAAATCAAGTATCTCGGATTGATGAGCAGAAGAGGACCGCCTCGACATGTCACTTCGTCATGCAATCATACGCCTTGTGAAAATCAAGTCGTGGGGTACGCTGTCGGAATTTCTTTCAAGTTCGCCGTCGATGTAGCACTTACAGTACTTGTGCCTTTTAACCACCCTACCAAGACATCTCTTCAATCTGGGCGGTCTAAGAAAAAAGTAGGCAAGGAATGAGTCAGTGAATCCAACGACCAGCTTCTCATTGTGAGTGACTATTCCACGCTGCTAAGGGGGGAGTAGGAAGTAGGAGAGAAGCAAATTGCTGCATTTCCACATGTGGCGAGGTTCCGTCAACACCCTAGTCAACCAAACCAGTCAAGTGAACTGCTTAAATCCATGCCATTCATGCGAAGCTTTTATGACCCACCAATGTGAGCACAGTAAGTGTGGACGTGGGTTTGGCGTCACCACCTCTTCCTCACACACTTCTCTCTCACCCACAACAATGCTTTCTGTGCTCCTCAAGTACCAGGATCAAAGGTTGGCCCACAGCTTTTAATCGCGAGGAGGAAGTGCTCGGCATAAACGAAATGTTGGGTGTCGACAGTCCTCATGCAGCAAAGGCAACATCCCCACGTCTTAACCACCACATACAGGAATGTCAATGGCAATGTACCTCTCTTCCACAATGAGTGCATTTCACGTGGCTGCCACTGTTCACAGGAATACATGCCTATGTCGTAGAAGGCTAATTCACGGTAAGTCCACATCTCACAATTCTGCATTTACTCCTTGCATTTGCTTCCCAACCCATTTCATCGCTGTTCAGTCACCTAGGCGACTGCGAATGCCGAGTCGGTACCACAAAACACGTCTCCTCACAAAGGCATGGAGGCGACTCCCATTCAGACACTTCAGCTCAATCTATCTAACGTCATTTAACTACTGGATGTTTTCCTTGCAGTTGAAGAGGTTGCATGATTGCCAGAATCGGGCAAAGCTTTTATCATCCTACTTTGTGGGTCACCACGCACTCAACTCTCCATTATCCATATGCCTTTCTCCATCTCGTCTTCACTCATCCACTTCAAGATCGCATTCATTTGAACCAGGTGTGTACTATGCTACCACCACTTAATCCAAACAACGCAATGAGGCCAACGTAAACAGATCAGTGATTCATTGGTCCGTGTAGGAGGGGTGGAGTTTGTGATCATGGGTAAGTGAATGCCACTGTCACCGAGACAGCACTAATGTAGACGTCCACGTAGCTATCTGCATGAGCAATGGAAGATCACCATGCTGAAACAAGGCCAAGAATGGTGCGATGGAGTGTAGTTGGACACTGCACCAATGCCGTAGATCTGCAAGCAATGCTCATTCATATCGCTTGCGTGTACCGTCCAAGGCAACACGTTGGCTTCCGGACGCCAGAGGTAGCAGGCGAACTGACTATGACTGTGTCCCGCCTGTCCAGTCACCTTGACGATGGGTCAATTAGTGGCCTAGCAACGCAATGTTGCAGAGGGGACGCGAGATAGCGAGAGAGCGAGGGAGAGGAAGAGAGGGAGGGCGATGCCACGCCCATGTCGTTTACTTCGACCCAAACGCCTTCAAACTCCACCTTCCCCCACTCACCTTCCCGCTTAACCAGACTTCAAACACTCCACTGCTCTTCTCTCCTCCGACCAACCCTCCACTAGACTGTTCCATATTTTGGAATAGGTGGCCAATTCGAAGCACTCCGATTCTCCCACCACCTGATTTCTGAATGGCTGTCCCAAAGAGGGGCACCAAATCCGACTATTTGGGGCTCCCAATTCACTGACAAGCCAAGTAGGCCTTTGCCACACTACACTAACTGGTAAACTATCTCTACTTAGAAGGCACTCGTTTAGAAGCTGAGCATTGTCGCTCGCAATGCAACCACAGCACTGTGCAACTACGCATGACACACTGGCTGTCGAAGTGAGTTGCAAACTAACAAGTATGGTGTCAGAAACAACGCTGATACCAAACAGGGAAGTGCTGCGAATGGACGCCTCAAGGAAAAGCTTCAGACGAAGAGGCGTGATTTAATCGCACAATTATTCCCCCACTCCAAGAGGCCTTGCCCAGTGTAGGTCTTCGCTAATCTGCCAGGCCTAATTCCCGAATTGCAGCACTCACGTTCCCATCAGCACTGACAAATGTAGATTGCACTGCTGGCTTCGTTGTCACGTGATGAAAAGAGGTGACTCTACACACAAGGGAACGATGCAACAACACTCACTCCATGCCGATTTATAACAACAACTTGTAGCTAAAAATAGCAGGACAAGACAACCCATTCTGTAGAACAATAAACCGAGAGAGACCTTGTTTTATCCCCAGTCACGACTTCCCACCTCCCACCTTTCCTTGGTCAAGTGTTTGCTGTGGGAGGACTAAACACAAAGCAAAGTATTTCAATTCATAGAATGATGAGAAAATATCAGCAGTAGTGGTGATAGGTGTGGAGTTGATCCAATCAAAATGTTAGAGTAGAGAAGAGAAGATAGACACTCAGATGATTCAAAGAGCTAAACGGAGGTGCCAAATATCGTGGCTAACATTAAGCATGCATTTGTTTGCTGGCCTGGTTTGGGTAAGACTGCACACATGCAGATGATTGAGCAAAGGCGAAACACGTTGTGAATGGTGGATCCACGTAAGCACTGGTTTGGTGACGGGGATTCTCCCAATTAACAACTCTGCTCAACGACACTCAGCGGTGTAGGCGATGCCATTCTCTCCTCCAATCCCACCTCCTCCTCTCGTGCTACCCATTCCCACCCTTCGACTTCCCCTTTGTTTACGTATCCTCGTCAGATTTGTCCCTCACCTCACTCCGTTCAACCTCAAATTGTGGAGAGGAAAGCCTGCAAATCCACAGATTAGCTCAAGAGAGATGAAGTTGGGGGCAAGCCCTGCCACATCCTCATCCACACATGCGCAAGTTGTCAGAATATTCCATCAACCAACTCCCTTTTGCGACAGTTCGTTGGGTACGAAACCGCCATGTGTATGCATAGGCACGAGAGTCGACAATGCTGACAATATCTACCCGTGTTTTCATGTGACTGCGATAACCCAAACAGGATGGACAGGATGGTGACTGTGGCAACCCCTTTAGAAAGTAGCCCTTCTCTCCTGTGTGATTACGTGCAGGTGGGGAATGGATGGATGGGTGGATGGATGGATGGATGGATGGATGGATGGATGGATGGATGGATGGATGGATGGATGGATGGATGGATGGATGGATGGATGGATGGATGGATGGATGGATGGATGGATGGATGGATGGATGGATGGATGGATGGATGGATGGATGGATGGATGGATGGATGGATGGATGGATGGGTGGGTGGCCGCAGGAAGGAGAGCAGTAAGACACGGTCAACCTGTTCGTCCGGTTTCGTAGGCTTAGCAACCACATCGCTTCGATTAGGCAACATTCCCTCCATTTCCTCCTCCCACGTTCCGTGAAGAAGGAGACTGCGACTTCTGCGATAGTGGAAGTCCATTCCTTTGTCAAGGCGTCAGCTGCACAACTCCCAGTCCCACTCACTAACCATCAGGTTCGCCACCTGCCTCCTGTCCTTGCAGCAACTGACGACACTAAAATAAGCAGAGGAAAGAGAGTGGCAGAAGGCCAAGTGAAATGTCGCACTCATCGCAAACAAACTTGACAAAACTTTTGTGATACTCTGCCTCTGGTCCGGAAGGCTATAGTCTCCTTCACCATTGGAGGCATTCACTTCAAGCCTTTCGAATGTCAGAGACGAGACGACTGCACCTCTATCAGTCCTGCGCAAATGAGACCATGTCGTTTGTGCTTCCGAATCGACTCTCCAGTCAAATCGTCCCACGGGGATTGAACACTCAAGTAGTTGCGCTTTACGACTCCATGCCTCCTGTGCTCCTATAACTTCTGAACCATCAATCAATTTCTCCATCGACTGCGTGTCTGTGATGCCATTTTGCTTCCGCTTTCCACAGTTCAATACGCAGCATCAACAGCAGCATCAACAACAACAACAACAACAGCAACAACTAGAAGGCCACAGAATAATTGCCTATTGAACTTGCAACCCCATGGACGACCAAAATGACATCTTCTGCTTTCCAAATGCAAATCAACTCTCTCCATCAATCCATACTGATGCAGTAGACATGATGATGGACCAGACACAGTCACCGATCACTTATAGTGGTTTGCTGATGCTTTGGAGCAACCTGCTTGGCAGACAACAGGCGTTTTTTGTCAGACTCATCGTGGTCGAGCTGACATCCAGCCACCAAGGCAGCAGATGACTCATGGAAGAAGGTCGTTGGAGGACGTAGTCCTTTCAATGCAGCACGGATTGCATGTCTTGTAGGCATTTGGTGGAGTTTGGAGAGTACAAGGGCAGAAATTCATCGACATCTGTCCCCTACCTCCTCCTTCCCTTCTTCCCATATTTCGCCAGCCATCTCGCAAATCCATACCCCTTGTCATGCAATCCTGGCGGTGGCTGAGGTACCACAACCAAACCCCACGCCTCACCTTCTCCTATAGCATGAGGGGTTGGACTGGCGAAGAGGAGTGCCCTCTCGACACGCGCACCCCACCAACACAATCAACAGTGGGGGAAGAATGGTGCTACTCACTACTGAACGCTGGTCTTCTGTGGTACCCGCAAACACCCCCAACTAGGACTACTGAAGTCCACAGGCTATTTCCGAATTCACTTCCTCCACTCTTTACAAATGCATTTGAAATCATTTGAACCACAAGGATTGCTAGGCTGTTTGGAGACAGTGCACGAAGAAGGGAATCGTAGAGGACTTCTCGCACGTCAAAAGACAAGACATTCTTCGGATCCTACTGGCATTGCCGCTTTCATCCATTAGAAGGCGAACTTGGTCACAGGAATCTCCGGACGCAACCTGCATTTGCGACATTGCCTCTAACATTCGCGAGGTTACGGTAGTCGCGTGTGTGTTCCTTCATAATAAATGCTTGAAACATGAACACACTCCGGATTCCCTTAAGCTCAATTCGCTACCGTGTTTACTTACTCTCACATAGAGACACTAACAAGTATCGAGTGGCACTGTTAACTCAAAATTTGGGCCAAAAATCACCAGCATTTCCTCCAGTGCTTCGCAAATCTCGACACCCAAACAACCATCTCCGCGTCTTCGACTAATGAACGATCCACACAGTAGAAAAGACAGGTCGGTTAACCTATGGTTCTCTCTGGCAGCACATACAGCAGGCTTCACAAGTGGAGATGGCACTTGGGAGGCGCTTGATAGTGCATCAATTTGTAAAGCTCAACGTCGAGTTTCTCCTTTTCCATTGTGCCTCCAGCCTCATTGGTTTTAATGCCCTGTCCTTGTAGGTGCCATTGCCGATCGTGACGTCCTAAAGTGGCCGGCCTGTGTTTGTCAAACTGCCAGTTCACCGGTCCTGTGGCCGACAGTAGCTGCTGCCGCAGACACCTCGGTGCGTTTGGCGCCTCTCTGAATTCGCCAATGGGCACTTCAAGAGCGATTTTGCTATACCAGTTTGCTAGTGGATTGACCGAGCCAAGTTATCATCCCATTAGTTTTCCCACTGACGAGTGATTAATTCTGGTGCAATCGCTCAATGCTGGCTGGTAAGTCAAGAGAAAACTCTGCAGGATGTCGGAAATCGCTCCCCACACTCGCACCTTCAGTAGTGCTCCCCCAAATGCGCCACAAAATCTTTCCACAAACAAATTGGATAAAGATTAATACGGTGGACAAGAAACATGAGTTATGGCGTGGCAATATGAAATGTGATAGCATATTCGCAATGCAAACTGTGTTCCAATGCTCACAGTTAAACACTGCGAGAGAACCTCAAGGTGTAGCGCGCTCCAATGGACAAAAAGCCACAAAAGAGTACCCAACACCGCTCCTATCTCGAGAGATGTAGTTGACCACCACATGCACTAGTGACGCATCGCGAGGTTTGGCACATCAGCCGCATAACTGCTTAGAGAGGACGGTGATATCTGAGGCAGCTGGATAGCTAGTGACTGCGACAGTGGTGTTCTTCCGGTGGCTAGGTTCAATCATTGGCTTTGCAATTAGCTACCACTTTGTGTCTCGCTACATTTGTTGGCCTCTTGGGAATTCGTTTCTACTTCTCTCTCGTGTTCGGAATGCAGTCGCATGTGTGAAGGTGTCAATAGTCACCATGTTGACCAGCATTGCTATGGTGGTAGCACCAGTGTTGCTTTTGAAAGTGGGGATTGCTAAGGTACTAGATATCGTGGCACCAACACAAAGTGGGAGTCGGGATAATGCTTTATGCCAAAGGGAGAGGAAAGGGGGTACCAAACCGCATCGGTCGGATTGTCATGCCACACCTACCTGCTGCAGGCATCCTAGACGTCGACGCTCGTCAGCAGCTCCCCCACGCCCAGTATTTACCCCCACGGAAGACATTCAGCTGGCGGAAGCAAATATCTGCCAATCTGGGTGACTGAATGCTGTAAATGCAGGTGACTGAACAGAATTACTTCTCTTACGTAGACTTCAAATTGGTTCATTCGCATTTGTGATTTGCACTTGTGGCACAGATCTATGTTGATAACCAACTTCGGGCATCCGTGCTGCGTTCCACCAAGTGACTAGCGGACACCGAAGTGCCACCTTTGTGAATTCACCAATTCGTTGAAAGTGTGCTCTCATGAATTCCACGGTGGTAGTAGATTGGACCACGGGCCCAAGTCGTTTGATGCCAATTCATGAAGCAGTAAACAAACCATCCCTGTACTGCCTCGCAAAGAATGGTAGACATCTAGTGACAGTTTTTGGCTCTCGACCCATAGAATCAGACGCGACATTGCATTCCACCTCGTGGTAGAACTCCGCTATGCCACCGGCTTGATAGCCATCTGTCCTCTTCGCCACCACTTTATCTACGTCGCAAAGAGCGTGGTCGTGGAGAACATGTGATCGAATACGACTGAGTAAGTTTCGAAAGTCACTCGTTGTCCTTCATTTCCTGAATTGTAGAAACATGGCCAAATCGAATTACATGGAAAGAACCTCCAGCTAACTGGAGTGCACATGAGGCTGCACAGTGAAGAACGCACTCACATTCATTGTCGACCACTGTCTCGCCTTCATCACATCCAAACCCGTCTGCGTGACCAACATTGTGGACAAGGATCGACTCGATTTACCACCCCCTTCTGGTTAATGTCCTCGCCTAATCATCGACTGGAATCGAAATGGCCATGAGGGCGAACGTAACACGTGTGCACACGACAACCAAGTTGAGGACACGACAGGAGTCATGCTTTGACCCCGTTGGCGCATAGCTTTGTCATCCGACAGCCCATTGGTCGAATGCATTCCCACTTTCTCGTTTCTGTGGCTAGCGCATTTCCATCACGCTCCCAATGCTCTGATATTCCACCACCTTATAGCATCCCTCGAGTTGATGGACACGACCTCCTCGTGATTCATACCATCTCGTAGTTCTAAGACCGCATGCCACACCGGTTGCCTTAGGCCAATGAAGCTCTATTTGACGATGCATTCCATGTCGTTGTTATATGGCCATCACTGATGCCACGGTTTGCTTTGTGAAAGAAGAAGGCGCTTACCACCGAGAATAATCTGTACCAATTGCAATTCCACCTCCACGTCCCATAACAACCTTGTACTTTGCTTTTCGTTGTACCAAAGGTGACGTGCACATCACTGCCCGCGCCTTCCCGACTCCCCAATTTCTGGTGGTTAGACCAAGGTCAGTGCATCTTTCTGAGATCATGGTCCCAAGACAAATCAGCCCATTCAGTGAATAGTAGGCTGCGGGACTGTTGCGTTGTTGGAGAAGCAGGAGTGAGCTGCAACTACACCCCACACATTTGCGTCTTGTAACTTATGTGCCACAACCTGACTGAGTTGCTGTCGCGACTGCCTCACCGTTGACGTCCCTATTCGTGGCTTGTTGGCATCGTGAGGTGAATGCCAAGGACAACGACAGCCATCAAACTCGTATAGCCTGGGGATGTCACTGGCACACTGAACCGTACGCGTGTCGGTGCGGTTAATCACAACTAGAGGACGATCAAGCATACTTTCACTTCAGTCGTTAAACTTCCAGCTGTCATGATGCAAGTGAACTTCAGACTTGAAGCGAAGTGCCTTCGTAGGGTGAATTGGGTTACGACTGCGGTTTAGGTGATGGTCCTAAGCAGCTGTTGGCCCTTTTACTGCTTCGTGGCACACACGTGTCACCCCCACACCAAACTAGTGGACGTTGGAGGCATTACGGCAGCTACAAGGCGAGCCTGTAAATGCCGTCGCTGTCCTCAACCCTTCAGACGAAGGCAGTAACTTCTGCAACTACAAGGGAGAAGCGTCATCCTCCGAGGTTATGCGAGTTTGTGGCAGTATGCTCAGGCAATCTGGAAGCACTCGTGTTCCGACTCATTTTGGAGTCATCGAAGAGAAGGTAAGTGAGAGTTGGAGTTGTGTGCAGCCTCCAGTAGTCGAGGCGTCCGCACTATAGCCCCATGTCTCACATCACTTATACGACGCGTCACATCCAGTGGTGTTGATGCGTATTGCGGTAGCAGGTCCCCTTGCTTCCTGACCCCTCTGTGGGATAAGAGCAGCTGAAGTGGCCGTGAACAAAGGGGGGTGGGGTAGCTTCACCTGAACTTGACAGCATCCGACTGTGACTGGGTATTGGAGCAGAGGATGGACGTGCGCCAAGGACGCATTCTTTCCTCCAGTCTAATTCACATCATTGCATTACGACCCAAGGTGTGGAGGAGAGTGCAGTGTAGACCCAGTTGTACGGTCTTGACGGTGTTCAGGCTGAAGCATTATGGAAGGAGATGTATGAGGAATAACTGAAGAAGTTGGAGGAGACACGTCAATGAGCCTTCGTTGATGCACCCTCCAGAACCTTTGATGGTTCTAAGAGGCGTTAATCTGTATGACATTTTGACTACTCTGTGGTTCCTTCGTGACTGATCTGCCAGATCCAAGGCGGAGGGTTGGAGGAACTCCTTTGAACATTAATATGCACCAAGTTGTTTGCCCTATTTTATCCACAACTGAATATGATAGAATGTCGACTGTCAACAAGTTATCATCTCCAACGCATCGCTAACACTTGTTACATTGATATGAATTGGTGGATATGGCCTATTTTATATAGTTAGGTGAAATTGTCACCTCAATTGCCGGGCATTGTTTTTGTCATTTGATCATTATTGTATTTTGCTGTTTTTCTATCGCCTTGTTATTATTATTATTATTATTATTGCTGCCTGGTACTGAGCCAAGCAAAGGAGAGATAAAGAAAAATCACATACACTCTGTTGACAAAGAGATTAGTTTTTATGCCCTCAAAATCTGGTTGACGAACTCAAGTAAGTTGGGGCAGTAAAATTGGATTGGTTGCCCTATCGATCTCCGTCTGTCACTGTGATTGTAGAAATTAGTCTGAAGCACAAATAACCTGACTACATTTGTGTGAGACTGACAGGAAAGACCCAATCGCAGATAGAAACTGGTCGAATGAAGTAAATACCATTAATTACGAAAGAATTTCTAGCCTCCCACTATAAGGGTGGAATTAAAGAAAGTTTGCAAAGCTCGCATATAATGGTTGCGGCATTCCACTTCGCCATCTGCCATGCTTTCTTTTGCTGTATTCATTGGCATGAGCTGTTCATGTAGGTGGACCCGCTGAATGGGGAGTGGGACTGGTAGGTGTTTAACTTTTGCCTTGAAAACTTGATGGAGTTGAGAAATTCCTAATGTCACATTCTACTTCCTTAGGAATCGTGGAGGAAAGTAAGGAAGGAATTGTTACTTGATCATTCTCCTTTTTGTGCCTATGTATCCTTGGGTCCATCTAGCCATTTTTCGGTACCCTAACACACGACTTCTCCAGTTGCATGAGATCACATAAGAGACAAAAGAATCGCTTCTTAATGGTCTCAACTTTATTTACACTTATAGCAACAATTTCTGCTCACGGAACTCATCACGGATACCAACTTGTTTCTAATGATAACATTATTGCAGTCGCATGGAAGATCTAGGGTTATTACTCAACATTTTCGAACATCGTACTCAACACATCGCCCCAAAAAAAGTTGTTGTTCATACATTCGGACAGCTTGTACATAAAATAGGTAGTAATGTGGCAGCACTTAGTCCTGATCCCTTCCGAT
The DNA here is from genome assembly GCA_001923025.3 of Taenia multiceps. NCBI lineage: Eukaryota > Metazoa > Platyhelminthes > Cestoda > Cyclophyllidea > Taeniidae > Taenia > Taenia multiceps. The sequence continues at coordinate 15,863,024 of CM010315.2, forward strand.
CTTAGATTATCCGTGAATTTGCCTATTTTCTTCCTCACATTTCCAGGTGAATCATAGTGGAGGGCGAGGATGAATCCGGTGGATAAGTCGATTTTAAAAGTAACCTGTAGATGAGGAATGATTGGCATAAGGAGAAAAAATAAGATTTGCAGGAACAAGAGCATCGCCAACGCGTAAAGTGACGCTGTTGACTGAGTGTGTGCGCAAAACCGTCGCTTGGACCGTATTTTAACTTTGTTTTATGCCCCATTTTTACGCATTCTTGCCAAGCCTTTCCGGTAAACAAATGCCTAGTTAATGCCTAGTTAATGGAGTTTTCCTAGTCCACTATTTTCAGCTACAACGTGTTTTCGCAAACCAGTGTAAGGCAAATGTTGATATAATATTGCTTGGTTTGAAAAGTCAACTTTTCTTACCGCTAGCAGTACAAACGCACACTTCCCAATTTTGGCTTGGAACATGAATGTCGTAATTTGTCGTCATTGGTAACTTTGAAATGAGGCAAAGAAAGGTTGTGACTACCTACATGGTACAAAGATCCTTAATATATGGGAACAACTGCGTGTATGAGCTAAGGTAATTAAAAAATCTTCCTCGAAGGTATCCATTCTCAGTTTTCCGTGTTCAATTTCAACATTGTTTTCAAATGCCTAGCTGTTATTTTGTAAATCACTTCAATATTATCAGTATCAGAAGCTTTTAAAAATCAAGGTATGAGCAATTTATGCTACATTATGCAGCTTGTTGTGAATAAGATCAGGCAAACGGCTTAGTGCATGCTAATGTTTAAAGGAGTTCCACCAACCCTCCGCCTTGGATCTGGCAGATCAGTCACGAAGGAACCACAGAGTAGTCAAAATGTCATACAGATTAACGCCTCTTAGAACCATCAAAGGTTCTGGAGGGTGCATCAACGAAGGCTCATTGACGTGTCTCCTCCAACTTCTTCAGTTATTCCTCATACATCTCCTTCCATAATGCTTCAGCCTGAACACCGTCAAGACCGTACAACTGGGTCTACACTGCACTCTCCTCCACACCTTGGGTCGTAATGCAATGATGTGAATTAGACTGGAGGAAAGAATGCGTCCTTGGCGCACGTCCATCCTCTGCTCCAATACCCAGTCACAGTCGGATGCTGTCAAGTTCAGGTGAAGCTACCCCACCCCCCTTTGTTCACGGCCACTTCAGCTGCTCTTATCCCACAGAGGGGTCAGGAAGCAAGGGGACCTGCTACCGCAATACGCATCAACACCACTGGATGTGACGCGTCGTATAAGTGATGTGAGACATGGGGCTATAGTGCGGACGCCTCGACTACTGGAGGCTGCACACAACTCCAACTCTCACTTACCTTCTCTTCGATGACTCCAAAATGAGTCGGAACACGAGTGCTTCCAGATTGCCTGAGCATACTGCCACAAACTCGCATAACCTCGGAGGATGACGCTTCTCCCTTGTAGTTGCAGAAGTTACTGCCTTCGTCTGAAGGGTTGAGGACAGCGACGGCATTTACAGGCTCGCCTTGTAGCTGCCGTAATGCCTCCAACGTCCACTAGTTTGGTGTGGGGGTGACACGTGTGTGCCACGAAGCAGTAAAAGGGCCAACAGCTGCTTAGGACCATCACCTAAACCGCAGTCGTAACCCAATTCACCCTACGAAGGCACTTCGCTTCAAGTCTGAAGTTCACTTGCATCATGACAGCTGGAAGTTTAACGACTGAAGTGAAAGTATGCTTGATCGTCCTCTAGTTGTGATTAACCGCACCGACACGCGTACGGTTCAGTGTTCAGGCTGAAGCATTATGGAAGGAGATGTATGAGGAATAACTGAAGAAGTTGGAGGAGACACGTCAATGAGCCTTCGTTGATGCACCCTCCAGAACCTTTGATGGTTCTAAGAGGCGTTAATCTGTATGACATTTTGACTACTCTGTGGTTCCTTCGTGACTGATCTGCCAGATCCAAGGCGGAGGGTTGGTGGAACTCCTTTAAACATTAGCATGCACTAAGCCGTTTGCCTGATCTTATTCACAACAAGCTGCATAATGTAGCATAAATTGCTCATACCTTGATTTTTAAAAGCTTCTGATACTGATAATATTGAAGTGATTTACAAAATAACAGCTAGGCATTTGAAAACAATGTTGAAATTGAACACGGAAAACTGAGAATGGATACCTTCGAGGAAGATTTTTTAATTACCTTAGCTCATACACGCAGTTGTTCCCATATATTAAGGATCTTTGTACCATGTAGGTAGTCACAACCTTTCTTTGCCTCATTTCAAAGTTACCAATGACGACAAATTACGACATTCATGTTCCAAGCCAAAATTGGGAAGTGTGCGTTTGTACTGCTAGCGGTAAGAAAAGTTGACTTTTCAAACCAAGCAATATTATATCAACATTTGCCTTACACTGGTTTGCGAAAACACGTTGTAGCTGAAAATAGTGGACTAGGAAAACTCCATTAACTAGGCATTAACTAGGCATTTGTTTACCGGAAAGGCTTGGCAAGAATGCGTAAAAATGGGGCATAAAACAAAGTTAAAATACGGTCCAAGCGACGGTTTTGCGCACACACTCAGTCAACAGCGTCACTTTACGCGTTGGCGATGCTCTTGTTCCTGCAAATCTTATTTTTTCTCCTTATGCCAATCATTCCTCATCTACAGGTTACTTTTAAAATCGACTTATCCACCGGATTCATCCTCGCCCTCCACTATGATTCACCTGGAAATGTGAGGAAGAAAATAGGCAAATTCACGGATAATCTAAGATCGGAAGGGATCAGGACTAAGTGCTGCCACATTACTACCTATTTTATGTACAAGCTGTCCGAATGTATGAACAACAACTTTTTTTGGGGCGATGTGTTGAGTACGATGTTCGAAAATGTTGAGTAATAACCCTAGATCTTCCATGCGACTGCAATAATGTTATCATTAGAAACAAGTTGGTATCCGTGATGAGTTCCGTGAGCAGAAATTGTTGCTATAAGTGTAAATAAAGTTGAGACCATTAAGAAGCGATTCTTTTGTCTCTTATGTGATCTCATGCAACTGGAGAAGTCGTGTGTTAGGGTACCGAAAAATGGCTAGATGGACCCAAGGATACATAGGCACAAAAAGGAGAATGATCAAGTAACAATTCCTTCCTTACTTTCCTCCACGATTCCTAAGGAAGTAGAATGTGACATTAGGAATTTCTCAACTCCATCAAGTTTTCAAGGCAAAAGTTAAACACCTACCAGTCCCACTCCCCATTCAGCGGGTCCACCTACATGAACAGCTCATGCCAATGAATACAGCAAAAGAAAGCATGGCAGATGGCGAAGTGGAATGCCGCAACCATTATATGCGAGCTTTGCAAACTTTCTTTAATTCCACCCTTATAGTGGGAGGCTAGAAATTCTTTCGTAATTAATGGTATTTACTTCATTCGACCAGTTTCTATCTGCGATTGGGTCTTTCCTGTCAGTCTCACACAAATGTAGTCAGGTTATTTGTGCTTCAGACTAATTTCTACAATCACAGTGACAGACGGAGATCGATAGGGCAACCAATCCAATTTTACTGCCCCAACTTACTTGAGTTCGTCAACCAGATTTTGAGGGCATAAAAACTAATCTCTTTGTCAACAGAGTGTATGTGATTTTTCTTTATCTCTCCTTTGCTTGGCTCAGTACCAGGCAGCAATAATAATAATAATAATAATAATAACAAGGCGATAGAAAAACAGCAAAATACAATAATGATCAAATGACAAAAACAATGCCCGGCAATTGAGGTGACAATTTCACCTAACTATATAAAATAGGCCATATCCACCAATTCATATCAATGTAACAAGTGTTAGCGATGCGTTGGAGATGATAACTTGTTGACAGTCGACATTCTATCATATTCAGTTGTGGATAAAATAGGGCAAACAACTTGGTGCATATTAATGTTCAAAGGAGTTCCTCCAACCCTCCGCCTTGGATCTGGCAGATCAGTCACGAAGGAACCACAGAGTAGTCAAAATGTCATACAGATTAACGCCTCTTAGAACCATCAAAGGTTCTGGAGGGTGCATCAACGAAGGCTCATTGACGTGTCTCCTCCAACTTCTTCAGTTATTCCTCATACATCTCCTTCCATAATGCTTCAGCCTGAACACCGTCAAGACCGTACAACTGGGTCTACACTGCACTCTCCTCCACACCTTGGGTCGTAATGCAATGATGTGAATTAGACTGGAGGAAAGAATGCGTCCTTGGCGCACGTCCATCCTCTGCTCCAATACCCAGTCACAGTCGGATGCTGTCAAGTTCAGGTGAAGCTACCCCACCCCCCTTTGTTCACGGCCACTTCAGCTGCTCTTATCCCACAGAGGGGTCAGGAAGCAAGGGGACCTGCTACCGCAATACGCATCAACACCACTGGATGTGACGCGTCGTATAAGTGATGTGAGACATGGGGCTATAGTGCGGACGCCTCGACTACTGGAGGCTGCACACAACTCCAACTCTCACTTACCTTCTCTTCGATGACTCCAAAATGAGTCGGAACACGAGTGCTTCCAGATTGCCTGAGCATACTGCCACAAACTCGCATAACCTCGGAGGATGACGCTTCTCCCTTGTAGTTGCAGAAGTTACTGCCTTCGTCTGAAGGGTTGAGGACAGCGACGGCATTTACAGGCTCGCCTTGTAGCTGCCGTAATGCCTCCAACGTCCACTAGTTTGGTGTGGGGGTGACACGTGTGTGCCACGAAGCAGTAAAAGGGCCAACAGCTGCTTAGGACCATCACCTAAACCGCAGTCGTAACCCAATTCACCCTACGAAGGCACTTCGCTTCAAGTCTGAAGTTCACTTGCATCATGACAGCTGGAAGTTTAACGACTGAAGTGAAAGTATGCTTGATCGTCCTCTAGTTGTGATTAACCGCACCGACACGCGTACGGTTCAGTGTGCCAGTGACATCCCCAGGCTATACGAGTTTGATGGCTGTCGTTGTCCTTGGCATTCACCTCACGATGCCAACAAGCCACGAATAGGGACGTCAACGGTGAGGCAGTCGCGACAGCAACTCAGTCAGGTTGTGGCACATAAGTTACAAGACGCAAATGTGTGGGGTGTAGTTGCAGCTCACTCCTGCTTCTCCAACAACGCAACAGTCCCGCAGCCTACTATTCACTGAATGGGCTGATTTGTCTTGGGACCATGATCTCAGAAAGATGCACTGACCTTGGTCTAACCACCAGAAATTGGGGAGTCGGGAAGGCGCGGGCAGTGATGTGCACGTCACCTTTGGTACAACGAAAAGCAAAGTACAAGGTTGTTATGGGACGTGGAGGTGGAATTGCAATTGGTACAGATTATTCTCGGTGGTAAGCGCCTTCTTCTTTCACAAAGCAAACCGTGGCATCAGTGATGGCCATATAACAACGACATGGAATGCATCGTCAAATAGAGCTTCATTGGCCTAAGGCAACCGGTGTGGCATGCGGTCTTAGAACTACGAGATGGTATGAATCACGAGGAGGTCGTGTCCATCAACTCGAGGGATGCTATAAGGTGGTGGAATATCAGAGCATTGGGAGCGTGATGGAAATGCGCTAGCCACAGAAACGAGAAAGTGGGAATGCATTCGACCAATGGGCTGTCGGATGACAAAGCTATGCGCCAACGGGGTCAAAGCATGACTCCTGTCGTGTCCTCAACTTGGTTGTCGTGTGCACACGTGTTACGTTCGCCCTCATGGCCATTTCGATTCCAGTCGATGATTAGGCGAGGACATTAACCAGAAGGGGGTGGTAAATCGAGTCGATCCTTGTCCACAATGTTGGTCACGCAGACGGGTTTGGATGTGATGAAGGCGAGACAGTGGTCGACAATGAATGTGAGTGCGTTCTTCACTGTGCAGCCTCATGTGCACTCCAGTTAGCTGGAGGTTCTTTCCATGTAATTCGATTTGGCCATGTTTCTACAATTCAGGAAATGAAGGACAACGAGTGACTTTCGAAACTTACTCAGTCGTATTCGATCACATGTTCTCCACGACCACGCTCTTTGCGACGTAGATAAAGTGGTGGCGAAGAGGACAGATGGCTATCAAGCCGGTGGCATAGCGGAGTTCTACCACGAGGTGGAATGCAATGTCGCGTCTGATTCTATGGGTCGAGAGCCAAAAACTGTCACTAGATGTCTACCATTCTTTGCGAGGCAGTACAGGGATGGTTTGTTTACTGCTTCATGAATTGGCATCAAACGACTTGGGCCCGTGGTCCAATCTACTACCACCGTGGAATTCATGAGAGCACACTTTCAACGAATTGGTGAATTCACAAAGGTGGCACTTCGGTGTCCGCTAGTCACTTGGTGGAACGCAGCACGGATGCCCGAAGTTGGTTATCAACATAGATCTGTGCCACAAGTGCAAATCACAAATGCGAATGAACCAATTTGAAGTCTACGTAAGAGAAGTAATTCTGTTCAGTCACCTGCATTTACAGCATTCAGTCACCCAGATTGGCAGATATTTGCTTCCGCCAGCTGAATGTCTTCCGTGGGGGTAAATACTGGGCGTGGGGGAGCTGCTGACGAGCGTCGACGTCTAGGATGCCTGCAGCAGGTAGGTGTGGCATGACAATCCGACCGATGCGGTTTGGTACCCCCTTTCCTCTCCCTTTGGCATAAAGCATTATCCCAACTCCCACTTTGTGTTGGTGCCACGATATCTAGTACCTTAGCAATCCCCACTTTCAAAAGCAACACTGGTGCTACCACCATAGCAATGCTGGTCAACATGGTGACTATTGACACCTTCACACATGCGACTGCATTCCGAACACGAGAGAGAAGTAGAAACGAATTCCCAAGAGGCCAACAAATGTAGCGAGACACAAAGTGGTAGCTAATTGCAAAGCCAATGATTGAACCTAGCCACCGGAAGAACACCACTGTCGCAGTCACTAGCTATCCAGCTGCCTCAGATATCACCGTCCTCTCTAAGCAGTTATGCGGCTGATGTGCCAAACCTCGCGATGCGTCACTAGTGCATGTGGTGGTCAACTACATCTCTCGAGATAGGAGCGGTGTTGGGTACTCTTTTGTGGCTTTTTGTCCATTGGAGCGCGCTACACCTTGAGGTTCTCTCGCAGTGTTTAACTGTGAGCATTGGAACACAGTTTGCATTGCGAATATGCTATCACATTTCATGTTGCCACGCCATAACTCATGTTTCTTGTCCACCGTATTAATCTTTATCCAATTTGTTTGTGGAAAGATTTTGCGGCGCATTTGGGGGAGCACTACTGAAGGTGCGAGTGTGGGGAGCGATTTCCGACATCCTGCAGAGTTTTCTCTTGACTTACCAGCCAGCATTGAGCGATTGCACCAGAATTAATCACTCGTCAGTGGGAAAACTAATGGGATGATAACTTGGCTCGGTCAATCCACTAGCAAACTGGTATAGCAAAATCGCTCTTGAAGTGCCCATTGGCGAATTCAGAGAGGCGCCAAACGCACCGAGGTGTCTGCGGCAGCAGCTACTGTCGGCCACAGGACCGGTGAACTGGCAGTTTGACAAACACAGGCCGGCCACTTTAGGACGTCACGATCGGCAATGGCACCTACAAGGACAGGGCATTAAAACCAATGAGGCTGGAGGCACAATGGAAAAGGAGAAACTCGACGTTGAGCTTTACAAATTGATGCACTATCAAGCGCCTCCCAAGTGCCATCTCCACTTGTGAAGCCTGCTGTATGTGCTGCCAGAGAGAACCATAGGTTAACCGACCTGTCTTTTCTACTGTGTGGATCGTTCATTAGTCGAAGACGCGGAGATGGTTGTTTGGGTGTCGAGATTTGCGAAGCACTGGAGGAAATGCTGGTGATTTTTGGCCCAAATTTTGAGTTAACAGTGCCACTCGATACTTGTTAGTGTCTCTATGTGAGAGTAAGTAAACACGGTAGCGAATTGAGCTTAAGGGAATCCGGAGTGTGTTCATGTTTCAAGCATTTATTATGAAGGAACACACACGCGACTACCGTAACCTCGCGAATGTTAGAGGCAATGTCGCAAATGCAGGTTGCGTCCGGAGATTCCTGTGACCAAGTTCGCCTTCTAATGGATGAAAGCGGCAATGCCAGTAGGATCCGAAGAATGTCTTGTCTTTTGACGTGCGAGAAGTCCTCTACGATTCCCTTCTTCGTGCACTGTCTCCAAACAGCCTAGCAATCCTTGTGGTTCAAATGATTTCAAATGCATTTGTAAAGAGTGGAGGAAGTGAATTCGGAAATAGCCTGTGGACTTCAGTAGTCCTAGTTGGGGGTGTTTGCGGGTACCACAGAAGACCAGCGTTCAGTAGTGAGTAGCACCATTCTTCCCCCACTGTTGATTGTGTTGGTGGGGTGCGCGTGTCGAGAGGGCACTCCTCTTCGCCAGTCCAACCCCTCATGCTATAGGAGAAGGTGAGGCGTGGGGTTTGGTTGTGGTACCTCAGCCACCGCCAGGATTGCATGACAAGGGGTATGGATTTGCGAGATGGCTGGCGAAATATGGGAAGAAGGGAAGGAGGAGGTAGGGGACAGATGTCGATGAATTTCTGCCCTTGTACTCTCCAAACTCCACCAAATGCCTACAAGACATGCAATCCGTGCTGCATTGAAAGGACTACGTCCTCCAACGACCTTCTTCCATGAGTCATCTGCTGCCTTGGTGGCTGGATGTCAGCTCGACCACGATGAGTCTGACAAAAAACGCCTGTTGTCTGCCAAGCAGGTTGCTCCAAAGCATCAGCAAACCACTATAAGTGATCGGTGACTGTGTCTGGTCCATCATCATGTCTACTGCATCAGTATGGATTGATGGAGAGAGTTGATTTGCATTTGGAAAGCAGAAGATGTCATTTTGGTCGTCCATGGGGTTGCAAGTTCAATAGGCAATTATTCTGTGGCCTTCTAGTTGTTGCTGTTGTTGTTGTTGTTGTTGATGCTGCTGTTGATGCTGCGTATTGAACTGTGGAAAGCGGAAGCAAAATGGCATCACAGACACGCAGTCGATGGAGAAATTGATTGATGGTTCAGAAGTTATAGGAGCACAGGAGGCATGGAGTCGTAAAGCGCAACTACTTGAGTGTTCAATCCCCGTGGGACGATTTGACTGGAGAGTCGATTCGGAAGCACAAACGACATGGTCTCATTTGCGCAGGACTGATAGAGGTGCAGTCGTCTCGTCTCTGACATTCGAAAGGCTTGAAGTGAATGCCTCCAATGGTGAAGGAGACTATAGCCTTCCGGACCAGAGGCAGAGTATCACAAAAGTTTTGTCAAGTTTGTTTGCGATGAGTGCGACATTTCACTTGGCCTTCTGCCACTCTCTTTCCTCTGCTTATTTTAGTGTCGTCAGTTGCTGCAAGGACAGGAGGCAGGTGGCGAACCTGATGGTTAGTGAGTGGGACTGGGAGTTGTGCAGCTGACGCCTTGACAAAGGAATGGACTTCCACTATCGCAGAAGTCGCAGTCTCCTTCTTCACGGAACGTGGGAGGAGGAAATGGAGGGAATGTTGCCTAATCGAAGCGATGTGGTTGCTAAGCCTACGAAACCGGACGAACAGGTTGACCGTGTCTTACTGCTCTCCTTCCTGCGGCCACCCACCCATCCATCCATCCATCCATCCATCCATCCATCCATCCATCCACCCATCCATCCATTCCCCACCTGCACGTAATCACACAGGAGAGAAGGGCTACTTTCTAAAGGGGTTGCCACAGTCACCATCCTGTCCATCCTGTTTGGGTTATCGCAGTCACATGAAAACACGGGTAGATATTGTCAGCATTGTCGACTCTCGTGCCTATGCATACACATGGCGGTTTCGTACCCAACGAACTGTCGCAAAAGGGAGTTGGTTGATGGAATATTCTGACAACTTGCGCATGTGTGGATGAGGATGTGGCAGGGCTTGCCCCCAACTTCATCTCTCTTGAGCTAATCTGTGGATTTGCAGGCTTTCCTCTCCACAATTTGAGGTTGAACGGAGTGAGGTGAGGGACAAATCTGACGAGGATACGTAAACAAAGGGGAAGTCGAAGGGTGGGAATGGGTAGCACGAGAGGAGGAGGTGGGATTGGAGGAGAGAATGGCATCGCCTACACCGCTGAGTGTCGTTGAGCAGAGTTGTTAATTGGGAGAATCCCCGTCACCAAACCAGTGCTTACGTGGATCCACCATTCACAACGTGTTTCGCCTTTGCTCAATCATCTGCATGTGTGCAGTCTTACCCAAACCAGGCCAGCAAACAAATGCATGCTTAATGTTAGCCACGATATTTGGCACCTCCGTTTAGCTCTTTGAATCATCTGAGTGTCTATCTTCTCTTCTCTACTCTAACATTTTGATTGGATCAACTCCACACCTATCACCACTACTGCTGATATTTTCTCATCATTCTATGAATTGAAATACTTTGCTTTGTGTTTAGTCCTCCCACAGCAAACACTTGACCAAGGAAAGGTGGGAGGTGGGAAGTCGTGACTGGGGATAAAACAAGGTCTCTCTCGGTTTATTGTTCTACAGAATGGGTTGTCTTGTCCTGCTATTTTTAGCTACAAGTTGTTGTTATAAATCGGCATGGAGTGAGTGTTGTTGCATCGTTCCCTTGTGTGTAGAGTCACCTCTTTTCATCACGTGACAACGAAGCCAGCAGTGCAATCTACATTTGTCAGTGCTGATGGGAACGTGAGTGCTGCAATTCGGGAATTAGGCCTGGCAGATTAGCGAAGACCTACACTGGGCAAGGCCTCTTGGAGTGGGGGAATAATTGTGCGATTAAATCACGCCTCTTCGTCTGAAGCTTTTCCTTGAGGCGTCCATTCGCAGCACTTCCCTGTTTGGTATCAGCGTTGTTTCTGACACCATACTTGTTAGTTTGCAACTCACTTCGACAGCCAGTGTGTCATGCGTAGTTGCACAGTGCTGTGGTTGCATTGCGAGCGACAATGCTCAGCTTCTAAACGAGTGCCTTCTAAGTAGAGATAGTTTACCAGTTAGTGTAGTGTGGCAAAGGCCTACTTGGCTTGTCAGTGAATTGGGAGCCCCAAATAGTCGGATTTGGTGCCCCTCTTTGGGACAGCCATTCAGAAATCAGGTGGTGGGAGAATCGGAGTGCTTCGAATTGGCCACCTATTCCAAAATATGGAACAGTCTAGTGGAGGGTTGGTCGGAGGAGAGAAGAGCAGTGGAGTGTTTGAAGTCTGGTTAAGCGGGAAGGTGAGTGGGGGAAGGTGGAGTTTGAAGGCGTTTGGGTCGAAGTAAACGACATGGGCGTGGCATCGCCCTCCCTCTCTTCCTCTCCCTCGCTCTCTCGCTATCTCGCGTCCCCTCTGCAACATTGCGTTGCTAGGCCACTAATTGACCCATCGTCAAGGTGACTGGACAGGCGGGACACAGTCATAGTCAGTTCGCCTGCTACCTCTGGCGTCCGGAAGCCAACGTGTTGCCTTGGACGGTACACGCAAGCGATATGAATGAGCATTGCTTGCAGATCTACGGCATTGGTGCAGTGTCCAACTACACTCCATCGCACCATTCTTGGCCTTGTTTCAGCATGGTGATCTTCCATTGCTCATGCAGATAGCTACGTGGACGTCTACATTAGTGCTGTCTCGGTGACAGTGGCATTCACTTACCCATGATCACAAACTCCACCCCTCCTACACGGACCAATGAATCACTGATCTGTTTACGTTGGCCTCATTGCGTTGTTTGGATTAAGTGGTGGTAGCATAGTACACACCTGGTTCAAATGAATGCGATCTTGAAGTGGATGAGTGAAGACGAGATGGAGAAAGGCATATGGATAATGGAGAGTTGAGTGCGTGGTGACCCACAAAGTAGGATGATAAAAGCTTTGCCCGATTCTGGCAATCATGCAACCTCTTCAACTGCAAGGAAAACATCCAGTAGTTAAATGACGTTAGATAGATTGAGCTGAAGTGTCTGAATGGGAGTCGCCTCCATGCCTTTGTGAGGAGACGTGTTTTGTGGTACCGACTCGGCATTCGCAGTCGCCTAGGTGACTGAACAGCGATGAAATGGGTTGGGAAGCAAATGCAAGGAGTAAATGCAGAATTGTGAGATGTGGACTTACCGTGAATTAGCCTTCTACGACATAGGCATGTATTCCTGTGAACAGTGGCAGCCACGTGAAATGCACTCATTGTGGAAGAGAGGTACATTGCCATTGACATTCCTGTATGTGGTGGTTAAGACGTGGGGATGTTGCCTTTGCTGCATGAGGACTGTCGACACCCAACATTTCGTTTATGCCGAGCACTTCCTCCTCGCGATTAAAAGCTGTGGGCCAACCTTTGATCCTGGTACTTGAGGAGCACAGAAAGCATTGTTGTGGGTGAGAGAGAAGTGTGTGAGGAAGAGGTGGTGACGCCAAACCCACGTCCACACTTACTGTGCTCACATTGGTGGGTCATAAAAGCTTCGCATGAATGGCATGGATTTAAGCAGTTCACTTGACTGGTTTGGTTGACTAGGGTGTTGACGGAACCTCGCCACATGTGGAAATGCAGCAATTTGCTTCTCTCCTACTTCCTACTCCCCCCTTAGCAGCGTGGAATAGTCACTCACAATGAGAAGCTGGTCGTTGGATTCACTGACTCATTCCTTGCCTACTTTTTTCTTAGACCGCCCAGATTGAAGAGATGTCTTGGTAGGGTGGTTAAAAGGCACAAGTACTGTAAGTGCTACATCGACGGCGTGGAACGTGTTTGGGGGCGCCTCATTACTCACTCACGTCACCCACTAAATCCGAACTTGAAAGAAATTCCGACAGTGTACCTCACAACTTGATTTTCACAAGGCGTATGATTGCATGACAAAGTGACATGTCGAGGCGGTCCTCTTCTGCTCATCAATCCGAGACACTTGATTTATCACAAGTCAATGGAATGGTTTCGCTCTCACCTCTGCCGACGAGCAGCTGGTGTGGAACTACTGCGGTCAGTGGCGCTTTGTAGCGGTGATCTCAGTGGTGGGGAAATCCACCTCCAACGAATTGCAATACCGGTTTGAGTGGATGGGATGAGGAAGAAACGACGAGGAATGGAGGTATGGCAGTAGGTGGTTGAATATTTGGTCATTTGGCATGCCTCTCAATCTGGCATTTGGCATGATGGGCAGCAATGAATGAGTGCTGTGTTCAAACCAACAGGACTCTGTAAATGGACAGCTGGAAGTGAATGTGGGCATTTGCATTGAGGGAATTGTGGGAGTGATGGACGGAGGGAGGATGGAATCATTGAAATGGGAGCAACGTGGTGAGGATTGAAGGCATAGAAGCAAGTTAATTGTGGTTAGGCTTGCTTTGATAGCTCCTATTTGGTGTGGGAAAGTCATCTCAGCTCCCTTCCTCCCTCCCTCCCTCCCTCCGCAAGTGTGGTTTGAGTAGGAAGTGTTTACTCAGAAGAAAGTGCATCCACTCTCAGTAGGGCATTCAGAGTGCTTTCCTCCACTCCATTCACGATCACATGAAGCGTGGATTTGAAAAGGTCCTTCCACAATTATGGCAAATCATAACTCGTACTTGGATGAAGAGATTTCGCTAGTCGTGGTGTGTGTAATTACCTCGTGGCAATTGAAGAGTGGTTGGGAGCGAGCGTAAAATGGACTAGTGAGTAGCGATGCGTGGCCACCCACGCCTCATTCTTTGCCCTTGTGACCGCCGTGATTTGTATTTGAAGGTTATCCCTGACGCGGTAGCACCAGGGTTAGATTTGGTCTTCGTGGCGCAATCACTTGAGACAGGAGACACGAATGGACGCCTACGAATATCTGTTCGCACGAAGGTTTTCTATGAACAAATACCGATTGGGAGAGGGTGGTATTCTAGCTCCACAAATGGAGGACCTATGCCATGCTGTCATTCTTCCATTAGCTGTATATCCATCAGTTCGCACACTCAGCTACTCGTCCTTTCCATCGGTCTACTCTTCCTTTTTATAGCTTCGCCTGTCTCTGTGTTTGTTCGTCATGAATCCAGTGGATCGAGTTCGGAGGACAGCGCATCACATTGTCGAGTCTTCCGTTAATGAATTGGCTCCTTCATTCCTACGCAAGCTGTCTATTTATTTCTCCACGCTTCGTGTGCCAATTGCCCGTGATATGCGTGTACGTCATGCATGTTTAATGGCAAGCTGTGGGTTAGGTTATGCCAACCACGTGAGGGAGGAGACACATTTGTCTCCTAAGGGAAAAATAAACTGAAGTTCCCTTTGAAGCTCTATAAGTGTAACCACTCACGTGACTGCTCGAAATAATAATGCCCTCCTCTCCAGTGATAGTTAAAAATAACTCCGGTATAGGTTTTAACGCCTACTATGTAATTATCATTTTCAGACGATCAGTGCACCAATTTGATCAACAAGTGGGCAGGCCGGACTATTGCGAACTTACTTCCACATCATCGGAGCCGCTTTATTTCTTCTTATCTGTTTTTTCAAACAGCGAAGTAAATTGATAAATTTTCCTTAATTGTATTATAATGGCCTACAATAATCTTAGACAAGAACTTGGATGTTGTCATAATATAATGCCATAATAACATTTCGTAATTCTTTAATTCCTTGGTTTAAAGGGAATCGGATTATATAGGCACTTGGCTTTCTATAATTTTACTTCCACCTAGCGACGCAGTCTATGGTGCTTGTAGTTAACTCCCTCTGAATCGGTGTGTTATTGATACATTTTCTACCGGTCTTCCGTGTCTTCTTATAACTTTAAGGGAAATTGAGCATGCCGAAATTGAGCGAAAATTAAATTATTTTTTGATATCTATAGAAGGATGAAATTACGTCGAGAAACATTTTAAAAAATTTGGGTTTGGTTTTCGTGGTGTACTGTAATACTTTGTTTATTTGACTGTCTGTCTCAGTTAGGGTTACTTCGGTGGCTATATTGTCTTTTAAGGTATAGTACTAGGGAAGAACATAGATGATGGAACCAGAGGGCTTGGGGGCTGTCGGCACGGCCCGGAAGCCAGCTAACCGGCTAGTACAATATGGCCACCTAAGTGATCAAAATCGGCAGTTTGAACAAACAAAGTATTACGACCTTAGCTGGGTGGGCTGTTCCCTCTGATTCCTCTATTTGCTATCTGCCCTAGCACTATACTTTCTTTTGCCCTCAAGGAAGTCTTGGGACGCTGCAGATGCACTCTCATAAACGCATTGTTATACGCTTGCTGCTTATTTGACCCTCGGTTTTAGTAAGAAGGATACTGTA
Source organism: Taenia multiceps (assembly GCA_001923025.3). Taxonomy (NCBI): domain Eukaryota; kingdom Metazoa; phylum Platyhelminthes; class Cestoda; order Cyclophyllidea; family Taeniidae; genus Taenia; species Taenia multiceps. The sequence continues at coordinate 15,878,311 of CM010315.2, forward strand.
GCGTCCCGAGGCTCCCTTTAAGGCAAAAGAAGGCATTGTAATACTTTGTTTATTTGAACTACCGGTTTAGGTCACTTGGGTGGCCATCTTGTTTTAGCCGGTTGGTCGGTCTCCGGGCCGTGCCAACAGCCCCCAAGTCCTCTGTTCCCGGAATATATATATTCTGCCCTAGTACTGCGCCTTCTTTTACCTTAAGGGGAGTCTCGGGAAGCTACATTGGTGGCAGCGGAAAGGGGACCCGACTTTGATGGATTTTATCCTGCTCCATGCCGTTTCTGGCAAACGCCGACGTTGTGAAAGAAGTATATGTGCTACGGAGGGGAGAACCTTTGGTATCTCGTAACAGAAGGGTGGAGATCGACGTTCATCTTCGACATCTCCCTCGCCCTCGTGTTCGACAGGAAAGCTATTAACAACTGAAGCGACACTAGCCGTGGACTCCAAGCCCAGAGGAGGGCCTAGAGGCGCACATTTGCTGCACTGAGTGCTACGCGGAATGGATGGCACTACAGGAACACATGCGTTCGAGCCTCGACGACTGGGACGATTAGCTCGTGGTGCTCCTCGCAGCACTGATTACGTTGTGATGGCTGACACGGGAGGCGGACGAAGGGGAGCGTCGGAGACGACGCTCGAAAGAAGAGAGGGGCTATGTAGTACTTTGTTTGTTTGAACTACCGGTTTAGGTGACTTGGGTGGGCATCTTGTTCTAGCCGGTTGGTCGGCCTCCGGGCCGTGCTGACAGCCCCCAAGTCCTCTGTTCCCGGAATATATATATTTTGCCCTAGTACTGCGCCTTCTTTTACCTTAAGGGGAGCCTCGGGACGCTACAGGCATAGTACTGGGGGTAGAATACATGTATTCTGGAAACAGAGGGCTTGGGGGCTGTTGGCACGGCCCAAAGACCGACCAACCGGCTCAGTACAATATTGCTACCCAAGTGACCGAAACCGGCAGTTCAAACAAACAAAGTATTACAGATACTTTGTTCTCTGGTCATTTTGCCTTCGTTAGATAAGCTGGCCCCAGGCCGCTATTACGACTAAGCTTTTCATTCACTACACTTGTGTTGAGGCAGTCTAAATTGCACGCATAATGCACAAAACGAAGAACATCATTCTTTTATGGTATTGTGATCATTCGAAAAATTTGCTGCTTCTGTTAACATTTTAGAATGTTTGGTCAAGCATAAGTTATTGTATTCGCGCTAATAAAGTGTTAGTTGAAGGGCTTTTGCTTCTTTTATATCCGTACACACAAAAGTTCAATTTTACTTGAACATGTTACTTAGAGCTGTTGTATTTTCTTCGTCATTCTTCTAGTTTAAGCCAATAAATGGGAAAGTATTTCTAAAGCGCGCAAAGCGGTCAAAATACAGCATCATGCCACGGTAGTGGGGCGGGTTTGTTCGTTTTTATTTCTTCCACAGAGATTTGCCTTGGTTTAGTTCCATTTCTGTATGTAGCACCCATCTCTATGATTTCTGGGATGCTCTAATCTAGGTTGCATCCCTATATTTTGAGCAAATCAAGCATAAACTTATTGAATTACAAACATTTTAAACCTCGGTCCTACCGCCTGTTATGTGCTTTTTATCAGAGCCCTATCCTCTTTTATGAAGAAGGCGTGGGAAAAGATTATTCGCCAACAGCTGTTTGCTAGAATTACCATCATTCACTGTTTTATTTTTAGACGCTAAACCTTCTTCAGTCTTACCAAGAGTCTTTACACCATCTTGTCTTTAGTTGTAAATACACTTTTTCTCACATTAAATTTATAAGCGTTCCGAGTCTTTTATCCATTTGATGAGGGCTGGCAAATGCATTCTTTGAAAACTAGTTTCGAGAATTCGATAAGTTACGAGTTACATAGATTTGCGGAATTCTTAACTTATGCCTGGCATGTTGCGGTATTTTTTAGGCGGCCTGGAGGTTGTTCTCTCAAAGTATCTAAGCTCACTTATTTTGTAGATGGGGTTTACGCAGGACCATATTAGGCTGCAATTACTCTATAATTAGTCAGAGAAGGTTCTGTGATACTTGAGTAGACCTTTTAATTAGCTTGAAGTTGTTAGATATTTTAAGCACACTATAAGACTCGATAATAACTAAGGGCGTTAAAGTTCTCACATCAATAATATTTGTCATGCAGGCTGGAGTGGAATCCTTGACTTGATGGCAGGAGTAGTTGTTTATTTTACACAAAAGTGTGGGAAGTCATTAGCAAGACAGTTATCCATCTATTTGCGGCGATTTCATTGAGAAGCAACATAACACCCAATTAAGGGGAGGTATTATATGCTTTCACCTACTTAAGGGAATAATGGGACAAGTGTCTCCTCTAATTCAGTCGATGTGGTTCGCTTAGCTACTCAAGCTTAATAATTTTGTTCTTTGCCACAAGAGTGGCGGAGGAAATTTATGTTCTTGTTTTACATTAATCGAGTTTCTGATAATCATTTTTAACAGTGACGATTGATCTGTGTGTTCACATCTAACCCCGTGAAAAGGGAGCTGTCACATGTGACTTCAATGCCCAACTTAGTTAAGTCCGAAGTCCATTTTACTTGTTCTAAGGATCTGATCCAGTGTTATTTATGCTTTGGTGTTATTCATTTAAAATGAATTTGTTAATGAGGCAGCGTACCGTGCCGAAAGTACGGCCAATACCGTTGGATTCATACAGCTGCAGGATGAGATAGCAAGGCGATTGTTGCTTTTTGTCGATGACCTCCTGCTTGTTGAATCACGATGTTGGAGATCGTTAACTGCATCCCTAGCCGACCTAGATCAACATCTCGGACCAAGTTTCCTATTGCGGCCAATTTGCGCTTGGAAATCAGGTGTATTTCAATGGTATGCAATCGCGTGATTACTTCATTCCAGGATTCCTATCGGATTCAGTACAGGACGCTCTATTCCCGATTTCTAGAAATTGATTAATTCTCTCATCTACTACAATGCATCTGTAATTGCTAAATCATCCAGAACTTTTCCACGATGAGGACGCTACCTGGTGCTTGTTTGCTTAACCCACACCAAGACTTACCTCATTTGGTATAAGGTTGTCCTTGACTTTTTAATCCCGATTTATTTTGCCATGTCAGTAGCGATGGGCGAGCCTTCACGGCCGAAAAGGGTTTTCTCCAACAGTGATTTTTTGTTTCTAAATGATTTGTCACTGGAATGGAACTGTTTACATTGCTCGGTCCTGGGCATGAGATTCAGCTACTGTATACCACATCTCTGGGCGCTGTGCGAAAAACTTCACGCCACACCTAGGAAACTAAGTAGCCAATTGCAAAGTGGAGTAGCTCGGATCACATTTGACTGAAGTTAAGCTAGTTGTGTGATGCATGGGCTCTGAAGAGGGTGGGAATAACAAAGCACAATGACAGGGGGCTGGCGCAATAAGTATGGGCTTTACAAGTCCTTGAGAGCCACAGCAGGTCATTGCAAAAATTGTTTGAAATTTCACTACCCTCCAATGGGATGGTGTTTGATGCTCACTTGCAGGTTGTCGTATCGGTGGGACTTTTTAGAACACACCGTTTCAGGAGTGCTAAGTGCAGGACTGTACAATTGTAGCACCGCAAGCCAACATAACCAAAATTCAGCTCAGTCGCGGCAAAGAAACGAATGCCGCACCCGATATGTATTTATTTCCAAATTCAATCATTTGTAAGTTTTTAAATAACAATCTTTTTCAAAGGTTGCAACATTAAAGCCCCCAATATGCCAGGCGGGAAGTCACCTATCACATTTTGCCCCTGGAAAAACTTTACCATCCGTCTGTAACAGATCAACAGTTACTGGTAGATTCAACTTAAAATTGTGAAAGCAGAAAAATAATACATTGGGTGTTTGCAAGACGCATGGAAATGAGTTCAGGAGCAGTGGGAGTGAGATCTGTCGGTAAGGCGGCAGAAAATAGGAATATCAAAGGAGAGAGGCATACTAATTCGATGAAATCAATTAAATAAAGCCAACGTTAGTTCAACTTGGAACTAGGTTGTTTTCTTTGTTTGATCCGATTTCCCTTTCTCGTCCAGTTCATTGTTTATGATCGCAGGGACAGCAGACCTTGTCTGTGGCACCTGGGTGAGCACAATTGGCTGGGCAAGCAACTGATCCTCACTCGACGTCGTTGGTGTCCTCGTACCTACTCCTGCCTCCGATTCCATCATATTGATGGAACTTGAACCCAATGTAATGCTCCACCAGCGTGCACACAAATAACAAGAGCCTCAACCAATCAGGCAGATGATATGCGTGTGGTGTACCTGTGCGCATTAGCCAATCTCCTAGCTGTAAAAGCTGCCATGGGTCGTTGTTTTTGAAAACGACTCATGCAGTCGATACACAATTTTCCACTGTCATTGAAGGAACACATGCACTAGATTCCATTTCCATGCAATAATAGATGTATTTTAAAACATGGAAGAGCCAATTTTGTGCCTGTTTGGGTTGAATACGGCCCAACCAGTGTCCACACAAATGCCCGTAACACCAACCAATCAAGTAGAGAGCCCATATGTGATATATCTGTGTACATTAGCCAGTCGTCATTAGGGCCTTTGGTTTGGAAATGGGTAATGGAAGTCACATGTAAATTTAAGCCTTTGTCGAGGGAACGGATCATAATTTTTCCTTGTTCTTGCCTCATATGATAAAGTATGTGTTGGGAGGCACGATATCGTTAATTTTACTCCTTATTGGGATGATGCATGTTTGGTTTTTGACATGGGCGTCTCACAATTTCATGTTCATGTCAGTCTTGTTGCCATGAAAAACTTTCACCCGCCTATAGAAGAAGAAGAAGAAGAAGAAGAAGAAGAAGAAGAAATCCTTCATGCTAATGCATGAATGAATTCTACATGCAGGCGTGTGCTTTATCCATGGCGTCGGCCACAACCTCCCTAAAGAAGTGGAAATTGATTTTATGGATGAAAAATAGATTCAACATGGAGATGGTAATTTATGCGTTCTAGACTATGACGCATTAACAGCGTCTGTGATTTCAGCATTCTGTAGCCCCTAATCAAAGTGTAAACTGTCTGGCGAAGTAGCCTCATTCCAGCCGTTCCTAAAACTCAGCAGCAAGTATTTTATTGAAAGTTTAGCTGCATTAATAAACTTTTGTATCAGTTATTTGCCTATTAGAGCGCTCTGAAACTTTCAGAAGCGATTGGGCTACTGGTATGGTCCAGATGTCGGGCCACTTAGTGGAGGTGCCATGGCGGAGGCCCTAAGCGAACCGTAATGAAAACCGAGAACTGAATAAACACTTTTTCTCCTCTCATTGTAGCTGTCAAAGACCTTAAAGGTTAAAGGAGACACAATGCTTGGGCTTGAGGCTGCTGGCATGGTCCGAGGGTAGAATGTCTGAGCCACTAAATGACTCGTTGCTAAATCGAAAGCTAAAAAAGCAATTGACGTCACACACCATCTGTCATTTACAAATAGCTAGCACTGTTGAAGCCAGGCCATTCAGGTTACCGTGATGGATTGGGACAGAATGTTTTACATGCCATGATTATTGATACATGATTCACCAGATGTCCGGGGCTCAAAATCATCTCTATTTGCGACACAACATGTAAACAGGAATGATAGCCATCTCTCGAATTTTAATTTTATAAGAATAGTGGAGGTAAATACAATCGTGTGTACATTTACAGTTTCCAAAAGTTTTCCTTGCGCTGAGTGCAAGAGCTCAAAGCCATACCGACTTGAAGGCGCGTTGTAACTCAGGAGGCAAGGCGACTCCGCTTCTCATTGCCACACCTAATCTAACTTCAATGCACAACTTCGCTTCACAATTAGCATAAATTATGAATTGCCCAGGTACATGGATGAATGACTTGAAGGACAAAGTTAAAGGGGAGGCCCAAAATGGTTTAGTCGTACCAACACGTCTGCCGCTGTGAAGTTGCATCCAGTTGCCATATAAAGCTGAGATAGGATAATTTGTTAAATGCCCTTCTCAAAGTTCTTAAAATGAGGTATATAAATGGGAAAAACTGGTAGTAAACATGTTAGTCTCTACTTATAAGTATTTAAGTAGGCTTTTGCATATCACCTTTTTTATCACACAGGCATTGTTGCCACGGTGATTAACTCATTCAAAAATAGTCTCAAGACAAAATTGACCTTGAAGTTTTGTGTTTCGGGGTGCATCCAGTAGGTGAAATAAACGATTTTGCAACCCGAGTTATAGCCGTTTCTTATAACCCACATTTTGTCATCATGCAACACTGTTAAAAGAATTTGGTAATGCGCAAAACACTGTGAAGGACGTACCTCTTAGATCATCCAGAATGCTTTGACGTGTTTGCTTTTCTTTGGACATCCCTAGGAGACAACTAAATCTGATGTGTTCTTCTCAAAGCCATGTCATGCAATAATATTTCATAGCACAGTTAGTGACTTATTTGCATATAATGTTGAAATTTTCTACATGGTTCTTTGCTAACTTTGATGGTCTTTTTAGGCACTTTCCCCATTGTAGAGATGAATCAAATGATTCTCAAAATTAACCGAGTTGTATTTATCTTCGGGCAAGGCGAATCCCCTGATGTACGTTTGGGGTAGACCCATCCAGTCGGCTTATTTAACCATAAACATCACAAACTGATCGAGATCGCGCACCACCTGTATGTCATATCGCGAGTTTAAGAAGAAAATCGAGGTTTGACGTGTAAGCGAACGTGCTAGCGATTCGCAAGAGTTTTAACATGTGGAGAGTAAGGGTTAGCCTAGTGATCTACCCCTCCTCCAGCAAATTGAAAAGTCAAAGAAATGATTTATTTAAGACATTCGAACGGCACCAAGAACCATTGGTTAAATAACAAGTCGAAGAGGAGGAGATCAAGGCGAATTTGCATTTTATGCTACTAACTGAATTGCATCTATCGAGTAGCATGGGGAATAAACAAGTGCATAGGTTTCGAGTATGCGGGGCCCTCATACACTACTACTCTCTGCTTCTGCAAATGTGCTCTACAGTCGCCACTTAGGTCATTCTGCGTGAACTTGGTGTACGCGTGTGTTTCGATATGTTGAATGCCCTAAATTTGTGTGTGTTTTTTGTTACCGATATGCTGGCTTTAAATTTTATCAAATCAGGAACAAATTAGCGCATTAAATGTGCGCATACTCGATTTTTCCTCTGTAATCTCGTCTCTGTGAAAAATTGTCTCTTGTATTACTTGGCATGGGTGCAGCGAGGCTCAGTGCTGCACGTAGGGATGAGTGTGTTGCGCCAATCCACGCAACAGCCGGACCACTCGTTGAGGATCACCTAGAAAGTCGTCTACCGACAGCGGTAGTATCTGCTCGAGTGTCAACAACGCGTCAAACTCGAACCCGCAGATGCGAGCACGAACTCCTCAAGTGCAGTATGGTACAGGAGTCGAGTGCTGAGCTGATCAGTAGTGACGCATTTAAAGACGAAATTAGCTTCGTCAGTAAAGATCTGGATCAGAGTCGCCCTCAACCCACTTCTGTGCATTCAATGCATAATCTAGCATGAAATTGCATGGGTGGTAAGATGATAAGTGTAAATGGTAAGCAAAAATACTTAAAAATCTAAGGATTTACAAATTTTGAGTTTGAGAGCTAAAAGGCTTACGAATGGATTCTGCACGCATTTATACTTTCCATGCAACTGGCACGAGTACTTCTACTTCTCCTTTCACTATCAGCACTCGACTCAAGTAAACATCCGTTGATTTCCAATCCATGGCGAAGTAAAGCAGACGTTGCTAAGTTAGTAACGCCGGGGAAGTGAAGTAGGCTGTCACTGAGCTACACCTGTTTTACTGACAAAACTTCCCGTGCTAAAACAACTTCCGACGTAGTATCCAAACCCTGAGATAGATATGTAAATGTACTATGAACTTGTAAAACAAAATCATGAACGCATTTTATGCCACAAAGTGTAGTGTTTTTTATATTAAAATCGTGATAACGGGCTTTCAAAATGACTCGGCACTCGTCGGTGGCAGTATCCAACCTCCCTATCCATGGTCTGTATGTGATGCAGATCACTGGGGATCCTCATCCATTGTATCTCAACCTGGCGGCCTGGTAGCTCCGATCTCTTCTACATATTAGCGATACGCATCCTGTTTTAGGATTGTGCCTTCGTTCATCTTAAGGAAAGTCTCACAACACTACACAACGCCCTCAGAGGCTCATTTTTACTCAAATTATCCTTCTTCAGTAAATTTTCATAGGTTTTATGTTTTGATGTCCACATATTGATAGTTAATAATGCTGAATCTGTATATTTAAGGAAAAGAAAGTCTGCTTATTACTTTTACGTTTTCTGTACACCTCCAGAACTATTGGATCCCTTACTAGAAAAGTAATTTTTGCCACTCGTAGTCCACGCGACTTCGAAAGTTGGAAGCTGGATAGCGTCCGATGCGATCTGACGCTCAGAATTGTCTACTGTTAGTACGGCCAAAGTTCTTACTATCACTTGGCGAGCTAGTGCCCTATCTTCTTTTACGGACAGGAACTACTTTGACTGTGCACAGGTTGTTTACCTGTTTTTGAAAAAATGCAAACTCAGAATAGTAGGAAGGTGTTTATTGAATGGTAATAAATTAACGTTACAGCGTCGTTTATGGAGGTTGACAAATCAGTCAACATTTTAGTTCAAGACCTTCAGCGCTGATGAAGTTAAAGAGTAAATAAAGAATATGAAGTAATTTAAATGCCAACAATGCAGGTTTTATGGGGAAGAGCAGACTGGTTCCACTAAGGAGGATCTTTTCTCTGCGCCTCTTTCGTCAACTGTATTCTGCGTCTCACTGTCACGGGGGTACCATACTCCTACCGATAGGTATGAGTCAAAGTTGGCTGTCATTTGGTGTACAGAATCTAAAAGGAAAATAAATTACCTGAAATTATTTTAAGTGGAGCCAAGCAACTCCCTTCAAAGTGTAGACGTTTCGGTGTTTGCCAAATATTGGGCAATTTGAGACTCAGGGGCCAAGAAATACCCAACTTGTAGTCGTGGCCAACACGTTGAAGTTTCCCCTCTTTCTTATTTCCAATAAATAGTGTACTTTTTTTTTGAAATTTTTCGTGCGACTCTATCAGCTTGCCCAAATATTCTGCACCTATCAAATTTAGTCTAAAGAATCAACTTCTCTTTGATATCTTTCAATTTCTGCACCTTCAGTGTGTATGTTACCAAATACCTGTCATAAATCGCTGCCATTACACATGCATTACCACAGTCCAGTGTTTTACTGCTGTAAAATGGTACCAGCATTCATCATCTTTATGGCCACTTCATTCACTGGTGCCAAGTAGCCAAGAGCAAGCGCTATCACTTCTTCTGGCTAAGACAACACTGTCCTACACCTTTTATATCGCTTCCAACACACCACAATTTCGCTTTGAGACACAAGAATAGCCATTGCTACAGAGGTTGTAAGTCAGTCAAGAACATATGAGACGTATTTAAGACGTCTGGCTCAGATAAGAAAATCTAGGAGTCACATTAATGCGAAGCTGGCGCCAAGCACATTAAAACCGATTCGTGGAACCCCACCACAACTGTTGCTAATACCAGGAACCATTTAATGAAATCAAACCACTACATCAATAGGCACAGTATGGATTAGATCCCCTACACTTTATTCTGACTTTATGAACCCACGTATCAAGTAAAGAACACGCCATTGAGATTATCTTTAGGGCTTAAGAAGGGGAGAGAGGGGAAGAGTAGGAGGGTACCTGCTGTGCACAGACAGATAATCCACCTGCACTGAAACACTTTATGATCTCTCGAATTGAGCACAAAGGGGCAGAAAAGGGTGAAGTAGGATTAGAGGGGCACGTGCACAAGGTCCGTCATTAATGTAGAGAATGACGAACAGGAGGGAAGGAGGAGAGGGAGGCGAGTTAAGAAGGTCAAATGATTCAAAGTGCAAAGATGAGTAAGCAAGGTCAGCACAAAAGCAAATTGGGGTTTCTCGTTTAAAAATTACCAGAATATGAAGCAGCAACTGGAGTTTAAGCTGGGTGAAATGTACTATATGCTATTTTTAAAACGGTAAAACCGTTAAGAGCAAGATGTAATTACCATTCTATGGAACCGTTTGTATAATACACGTTTCAGCTATCAATGCAAGAAGAGATCCATTCAATCGCAGATGGTGATGAGTGTTGCTTTCGTTGTTTATTGTAGCTTCTGTTTGGAGAAACGTAACATATGGTTAGTCTATTGATGACAATAATTCGAGTTAGGTAAGTAAACCTCTTTCCTTGGAACATGTGAGAATCTCAAGTTTTACGGTCAAAAATGAATATTTTAATTACTTTGCCAATCAGATCCCTCCGTTATTTATCCGCTTATTCCAGCGTTTGTCTGGTAAGGAGATGCATCTTGACTGTAAAAGAACTTGTTGGTACAAATGAACCACCCTAGGGCGGCACCCTTCGCTCCAACCTCCATGTCATACATCCGTATACCTTTACGCTTTCCTGTTTTTGATGACTATTAAGTAAAATATAATGAACTTTTGCGGGTTTAGATAAATGAAGGTGAATTTCAAGAGCACACCTAGATTTTGGGCATCCAGCACTAAAGTTTGGAGATTGTGTAAGCTTGCGACCAATAGTGTTCACGGTAGTCACAGACAAGTGCGTTTTCCGGGCAGCATTGCAACGGGTTGGCCATGCATCATTAGACAACCGAGGCTTGGCCTATAAAGTGATTCAAGAGGATGCACCTCGCACGGACAATCGGGTGTGATGTCGATACGATGGCATTACTTCCCATACAAGTGCTGACCTGACTCCTCCCATTACGTGGATTATGCTTAGCGTAATAAGCATTTACTAAGTCAAAACTTAAACACTGGATTTTTACAAGTTTGGAACAATTCTGTTTGTGAAAGCCTTTATTAAAGGTAATACATTTCAGCTTATCTTAATGCGTACCGAATTTTTGTAGTTTTTGTCCTACATAAAAATGTGTTTATTTCTTAAAAAACTAACTCAATTGCGACCGCTAAAACGCCTAAGTCTGGTGCGTCGTAAATGTAAACCATTTAAACTGATAGACTTTCTACGGATGAGTTCGAATTTCTTGATGAGAAATATAAGCATGAAAACGTTGTTGAGCTAGTTTTTAAGTGGGCGATTTTCCGGTGCACATGATTAGAATGATTGCATGTATTCGTATAGACTACATATGCAGAAGAATTTAAAGCACCCTACTATCGAAAAATCTGCAAGCGGTATCACTGCATGTTTAAAATATAATTACATAGAGAACTCTGACGAACTCACATCAATACATCTGACCGCAATTCGAGTAAAAACGTGTAAGAATGAGAAAATTTGTTCCCCTCCTATAAAAATACCCAAAATGGGTTGAATATTTCCTCCGAACTGTAAAAAGTGATATGAATAGAGGATTAATGTTTTCATTGGGCCACTTCTGTACAATCACGGACCGCGCGCCGATTGGTTAAGGCCAAGAGCAGCGCCCACCCTCGTATTGGTCAATTGCTAGAGGCGAACCAATTGGTTAAAATATCTGGCTGAGCTGAGCAGATGAGTACAGGTGAACCAGCAGAAAGGCTAAAAAGAGTGACTTGGCAGTTGGGGGGACTTGGTGTCAGTATGTCCGTCGTCGCCGAAGTGGAGCGAAGCGGGTACCATCACAATCACAGTAACAAAAGCCACCAGGAGCGAACTCAAAGTGGTAGTGAGGCATTGGAGCCTAAACCCCTGCCTCCAAATGTCCAGATTATTCCCTCAACGTGCGTACAACACTCTGCTATTCCATCCTTTGGTGAAGGTGATACTAGTGCACCGATACCTGAGTACGCATTCTATCAAAGTCATCATCAAGTCCATCAACATCCCCAACACCAGCAGCAATCGTGGTGCCTTCCGGAGGCAGGAGTTCTTTTCTACCCTCCACATCCACTACCACATTCACAGGTACAACCACCACCGCAGCCACCTCCAATCTCATTACAAACAGCACCAGATACAATGGCATTCTATACTCAACAGGGGGAACGTACAGAGCCTCCACAATGCATTGAAGGTCGGATTACGCAGAGAGGACGATCCAAATCTAGTGGAAGCTCCACTGATGCACCCTGGGACATTAAGGACGGTGTTCTGCCAGTGGTGAGGTGTTGCGTGAAGGGGACCAATTTAAAACATGTTTATTTTATGTTATCCTTTGACCTGAAATCTTATCAATTATTCCATCAGCTCAATTTGGTGTCCACTTTCTAACCAGATGTGATAGTAGCCTGGTGACATCAGGCCTCACACTGCTGTTCGTATTTAACATTTCATTTGAAATTGTGTTCATCTCTGTCTGAAATGCCATTTTACCTAAATGCATTTATAGTATGACTATAATTCATATTTTTCTGATATAATAGGGTTTTTGAGTACATCTCGGACAAAATAAAAATGTCATTTATGGAAAGCTTCGCCTTGCAAATTTGTGCAATTTAATACTTATTTTCGCACACTTATTTTGCCCTTTTGTATCTTTTAACTATGGTTTTTGGTTCAAGGATTTCAAGTTGTAGACGCTAGGCCCCGTTAAGTGCGATGATTTCTTGACGTTATGCTAACGACTGACATCCTTAAACCAAAGTTGTGGTGCATTTTTAGTAGAAAATAAGAATTTGTTTACTTTATTAGACGTACAGCTTTGAAAATTTAAATGCACTAATCTTGTCGAGCAATAGGTGTTATGTCCTGTAATTAAATGTGGTATTCCAAGGCTGCCATAAATGCTAGTTCCATATCACACCGCACCCGTTTATTCATGAGGCTAAGCCCCACGATTTTAAACTATTGGGATCTTTTTAGGTCTTGATTTTGCGTCTAGTACCTTTAAACGTTTTCTCGTTCGCATCGCTGATAAGCCCTAAAAGCAATCGACTTCCATAAACTTTGACCCTATCAATTTTTCTAACCTTCTTAAAATTGTTTTTTACCCCAGGTGACCTCCTTCGATCCTTACGACCTCTGGCCAGACGGCAATTGTCGACGGATCTATTCTGTGACAAGTGAGCGAGCCAGAAGACATCAGAGTGGATGGGCGATGCGGAATACCAATAACCACAACCCACAAGTCCTCAAAAAGTCCTGTCTCGGTGTGCTTGTCTGCTCCCTTGGCTGCATCTCCCCTAACGGTCTGCCTGTTGCCTACCGACCAGCCATCTGCGACAAGGCGCGCAAAAAACAATGCAGTCAGTTAAAATTCCACCCTCTTTTTTTTTAAATTAAAACCTTTTATTGGTCTGCTGAACCATTATTGCATCCTTTCAATAAGCCCCATTTGTATTGAAATTAGGCTTGATAACCTTGTATACTATCTGAATGTAAACCTAGCTCTAAATTCGAGAAATTAATGGGTCGAGTGATGGAGATTATAGGAATCAAAGTACTACAAAATTAACCATTTGTAAAAGATTTTTAAACCCAACAGAAGGGGTAATCGCAGGCTACATACATTAGGATCATTGCTTATACCTCAATCATGTTTTGGTACATAATGTGGCACAGCGAGACTGCAACTATTGTACTTCTCCTCTTTGAGGGTTTAGTCGAATCACCCCCTTTAAGAGGTCAATTTGGGATATTATAGGCCCTTAATAATGTAAAAGAGAACATGCGTTTTGCAAGAATCTAAAGTCCTCCCGAATCTAGCCTCTTCTCGCTACCGACTATCACGCAACGCTCCATGTTGGAGAAGTCAAAAACATTCAAAACGCCAATCTACCATAAACATCTGTTGATTTCGGAAGCTACGTTGGGCGTCCATATTCCACCCTAATTGGTATGGTATCCAGCCGTTAATGTTTCGGGTTATCTTCCATCACAAGTAACGTCTAGCTAACCTCTCTGGTCTCTATTGAGTGTGCTAGTTCTAGGGTAAGCTTAAAATCCCCTTTGATGTCGGTAACGGATGTAGCAAAGTGACATAAAGCCTCAGACAAACTGGTGGCATTCGTGCGGCTCCGTCTTTTGAACAGCTAGCACTCATGCATACTGACTATACAATTATCGCTGTTCTCTCTAGTCATGGAGCATTTTTTTACACATCTGCTAAAAACTTTCTATTTAGCTGTGTAAATGGCTACCATGACAATCGGCCCTCCGTCCTCGAGAGACGTGAGCTCGCTGAGAATCGCAAAATGAACAGATTATTTTGCCACCCGAAGGTAATGGGTAGCTCCAGTCGCCCAGATCACCTGCCTGTCCCCATTCCAATAGGTTTATTTCGCACGTCTCCACCCCCCCCCCCGTATGTGATCATGCGGCTGTGTAATGGTAATGTCGACGTCGGGCGAAAGTTCCATTCATCGTTTAGGCAGATGTTATAGGTTGACGTGACGACGGAGGATGAGTTGACGTAGGGTCCCTCCCCTTTCCATTCCTGAGTGCTGCATGATGCCTTTCCATGGAATCGTTTTGTAGTATGATGCATGGCGTCATGCGTTGTCTCCGCAGTGATTGAATAGTCCTGCCAGTTCCCAAGGCCGAAATTTGTTCAGTCCGTCTTTAAGTAGATTGTATTCCCATTTTTATGTCTTATAACAAGTAGAAACGCCCACTCTTGCTTCTCCACCCACAGACAAAGCAAGCATAGTCTTGTATGACCGAAATGAGTGCGCCTTGGAGGTGCTGACTGAGTAGTGAAGAGGTGGACCAGTGGGTCACTGGGCTGACAGGCGAGTGAGTAATAGTTCATTGAATTGACAGCGACCGATAAGGCACAAAATCTACCCTCTACCGCGAGACATTGAACGACCAGGTAAAAGCCAGTGCATTCCTGGAAGGTATCCAGATGCTTGTTGATGCCTTTTTTCCACGACTTTGCCACTCGGTGCAGAGGTCTTATCATCACCCATACCAAACATGACTAAATGTCCCTAGCCTGTTAATCTCCACTTGCTTGAATGCATAAAGACAACTGACCCTTCATTCTTATCAGGAATACGCTGTCCATGTGCTAGCATCAGTGGGTACACTTAACAAAAGGCTTCAGAAAGTATGAAACCGATTTCAACTTATATGTCAAGGTGTACAAGCTTAAGTCCCGTCCATTAGCTTAGTTTTACTGCTATTTGATTATCTGATTGGCCAAAATGGAAAAATGTAATAAAAATCAGCATAGAAATAGCCTATCTTGCGAATAACGTCCCTCTATACTTTATTGTGCTTACAAACCAGGCCACAAAGGTCATTGTGGGGGTTTCTTCCTTTTCCTCTCCTTGACTTTTACTACCCTTGATATGAGAAGGTTGAATGTTCTTGGACATCTTTATTGCAATAGCTGAAACAGTTGGTAGGTAGCGTATTAATAGAGATTAGGAGGTGAGTCTGCCTATGTTCAGACAATTGACCTTGCTTGTCCAGGACTAGAGTCAAATTGCTCACCCACCTCTTCCCTACAAGACATATACAAAGAACAGTGATAGAAACTGGTCAACATATTGGGGTCACTGAAGCGTTACCGATTTTATATTTTATAACTCAAAGCTCATTGTACCAATTAGAAGATTGAGTGGAACAATACCCGAGTTGAGTACAATGGCGATTGATCTTTCTTTGCGGCAAAGAAATGGCACCTTATGGATAATTCCATCCCATGCAATCTACTCAACTTCTGAGGTGCTTAAAGCTATACAATAACTAATTTTACACTTAAAAGTTGAGAGAAATGTGTAAAAATATTACTCAAGATTTTGGACGGTGGTAGAACCACGGCGCTCTTGATTAGTCTTCTTGAATTCGACTAAATCAATGAAATAGGAGGTACGTGCCACACCCACGCCCAAACAAGCGAGAGCAGGTGATTCAATTCGCGCGAGAATTGGGCTTGAAATGCACGTTGGTGTCATAAATCCACCACCCCTTAAACATGAATCCTCGCCCAAGGTGTTTCAAGACAACATTGCTACCCCGGCAGAGTCGAGTGTGTTCCTCTCCCACCCAACCAATTGTCATTCTAGTCCACTTTGGACGTTCGGACATTGGATGTTTCGTAGGGCGAAAGTAGAAGTCACAGCTTTACGGAGTATCCACATCTATGTAGTGCTGAACTATTCTGACAACCTATTCCTTTCCCTCTTCAGTTTAGAGCTGAAGGAAGAAGATTTAGTTTGACACCCATTTTGTTGACAAAGCGAATTCGTTCATCCATATTGGCTGTTCCCCAGATTAACGGTTCCTTGACTTGGTTCTGATGACCCGCATCTTTATCCGTACACCAGTTATTACGAGTAGTCATGAGACACACTTGTCACTTACCATTGCGGCTGACTAAAGCACTCCTCATGGACACTAATTTGAATCTCAATTTCCTTTGCTTCACAGTGCGTAGTTGCACAACCCCCGGATGTAAGGGTCGATTGGTACAAAAGAATTGCAAGGGCCACGGCGGCTACCCGGTGACACATTTTTGGCGCCTCCACAAAGGAGCGGTCTTCTTTCAGGCCAAAGGTCGCCACGACCACGTCAGACCCACCACTAAAGCGCTCAGCTCGGGCGCTGCCGCAGCTGCAGCGGCTGCTACAGGATCAGGAAAGCCATTAGTGGAGGAGTCGACTGCAGCTTCACAACGACGCAAAATTCGCCTACCCACGCCATCGAAGGTGGTACCAATGTGTGGTGGTGATCAGGACTTTAGAGTGAGTGGCCTCACTTTCATCGACCTTGATCCTTTACAGTGTTTTGTCTGTTACCTGGTTGTATTGCATTTTCTTTTTAGACAAAAATCACCCCAACTCTTCGAAACGAGGCGATTAAGCGTGAATCCACCCACCTCAGTAAGTTAAGGCGCCGATTCTCTGAGTTATTCAACTAAAATTTCTAATATCATATAGAAAATGCTGAAGTAATTTAAACCACCTGTTATCGGGAGGTCAGGGTAAAGTGGTTCATCAGAACCGAGGTGTTCAACACTTCCACTCTAGAGCTGATCAGGCCAGCCATCGTTATTTAAAGAGAAAAAAAACTGACATAATTATTCGTCATTGATAGGAAACATCCTTCATCCGTCTTGCATCTTTTAAACTGCTTTTGACACAAGAATTGGCGGAGCCGAAGCTACCGCGACCCGATCAAGGCCGTAGGTGACATAAAAGACGCCGAACTCAGAGTAATAAAATCAGGGGGTCACTTTATGCAACACTGAAATTTAAATGCTTCAATGAAGAAATAAGGCCATCAGAACTCCTTTTGTTTCTATTTAACCAAAGCGGTAAAGGATTCTTGCAAGAGAGGCTCTGATGGCAGCCTTCCTCTCTATTACCGATTGTCAAGGAAGCTATCAATCCGGGCATAAATGGTTGATACCTAACAATGCCATTTCAGTGCTAAAAAAAAGTTGTAGCTTGAGTTTCACAGTCGTGGAGGAATGCTTAAAGTCCTTCTCTTTTTAGTCCATGACTCCTCCCTAGATTTTCAGCAGCACCAACACCAACAACATCAGCAGGCTTCAGAATTGGAAACGCTGCTACTCCATCAACAAAATCAGCAACTTCTCTTTCAACCCATTGAAGAACCTGCACAGTCTGAAGTCTTTTTTCCAACCGATCAACGTCAACACACCTCGATGGAATATTTCATGTCGAGTGATCAGTCCCTTCTAGAGCCGTCACAATTCCCTCAAACTCAGGGTTCCTTTCCGGAGATTGCACAATCAGATGATCAGTATCCCTACACTTGGCGTCCACCTGCAATACAGGCCCCAACTGAGGTTGACTTTCTTGATCACCAACACCTTCAGCAGGAGAGTCATCAACACATTCAACAAGAGCATCAACAACAACCTTATCTTGGAATGCTGTTTGCTGGCTCCTCTGTTGCTTACAATACGGATGGATTCGAGCAATATACAGGGTTACCAGAGAATAGCGGTAGCACCGACGCATCGACACCTGGAGGTGTGGAGGGAGAAGCAAATCCCTATTCAGTAATCTTTGATCCCACCTCGGCGAGCTGGTCCACCAGTGTGTTACAGCACAACCAACATCAGCATCATCACCACCACCAACAACACCAACAGCAGCAGCAGCAGCAACAGCAGCAGGTGGTGGTTGAAGAGACAGTTCAAATGCAACAGCAACAACTAGATCAGCAAACATGGTTTCTCAATCCTCATCTGCCCTGGAAACCGGTAGTTGGAAGTTGAGAGTGCAATGCATAATGTTAACTTCTAGCTTTATGGACACCTTGTGACGTGTACAGCGGTTCATTTGAGCTTCACCTAGTTTCTGATCAATTTCTTACTTGTGATTGTATGCGTTGAATATTGTGCTCACTGGGTTTGCCTGATTCGGCAGTCTTATGTAAAAAAGATTTGTTTAAAAGGCATTTTTAAAAGAAAGAACAAATTATTTAAGCCCACACTCTGTGTGGATTGTCGCAACACATAGAGATCACTGTGTAAGCCAAATCGGTATCTTGCTGGTGGACCAGGCCAATCCAGTCCCGACAGTAGTACCGCATGATTAGCAGCAGTATGATGAATGGTGATGAAGGAAACATGGAAACAAATGCATCGAAATCAAAGCTACGGATGCTACTAACTATCCGCGCCTACAGAAGACTCCAAGATAATTTGATGATTGGTAACTCAGTTAGTGAGCAGTAGAACGCTTGAATGTCCAAGTATTTCAACAAATACGATAGAAGCGGCTCTTGATCGACAGCACGGCAAGCATTGGGATGGACGAACATCCAGCCATGAACATCCGTTCGACATACAACCAAGGAGAGCATCTTTCTCTGGCAACGGTCGGCTCACACTTGACAGTAAGGCACCAGACTGTCCTAGGAGCATTCAACAGTACCGACAAGACACTGGAAGTCGAAACTATGCAGGCATTAGGGTTAAATTGTGGGTGATGATAACAATGGTGCATGGATGTGGAAGGGGAGGGGGACTCAGTGGGATTTCCAAAGTCTTGTATTCTTAAATCCCTGGTCACTTGGATGCTCATGGACAATAAGGTAACAATTGAGCCTGATATAAAAGCAGAACGTTATAAGGAGGTTACCACAGGTCATGACACGCCTGGACGATGGCTTTTCCTCTGTTATTATCTAGCTGGGATTGCAATAAAATCGGTGCACTGCATTGAATGAAGCAATCTGGTCATAAAACCGGATAAGATGCAGCACAAATTAAGGGAATGTAGGCTAGGGGAGAGGGGTCAGGGGGTAGGGATAGGTGGTACACCTGAGCATAAAATGGCTACCATAACCTGTTGTCAAGGTGCACGAAGAAGGTGAGGAGGTCTCAGCTGTAACCTATTTATGAACCTGACCCGAAGATAGCCCCCTTCCCTTCTATTGTCTATTTTACGCGGCCAAGTTGGAAGAAGGCGAGTTTTATGACCACATCTTGATGCATCAACAGTCCAAGCGAATTGACCTCCATGGCATCAGAGAGTTGTAGACAGCCAGTTCCAATGACTCCAAGGGTTGCCTTCCATACTGCAACCGCATAATGATCCTACAGAACCACGCGACTTGACGATGTGGTACAATGGATCGTGAGATACTGTTCTAACACATTGCTGGTTGACAATGCAGTCATTGTCATTTATGCTGTAATAGCTTGTCATAGAATTAACTGCATCGGTGCGTCAGGAATTATGAAAGCTGTGGGATTGAATAATAGCCTCCTTTAGAACTCTTTGCATGGAAAGCATGTTACAGTGTTTCCGGGCTCCCTAAACGATGAATGGACGTCAGGATATAATGATTGAAGGTTGATGTTAGGAATGCGAACCCTATCAGTTACCATCTCCAAATTCTACCGATTTAATAGAATGGGGAAAAGTTGGTGATTAAAGTTTTGAAGTAGAAAGTCCAGTTTCACTCTCATCATGCTCACTTGTCGATCTAGAAAGTTGAACACGATCGAACAGTTTACTTGAATAAGTCGAGTATCATCGATGATGCAATCTGTTAAGTCGGAAAATGGATGAGAAGCGCTTCTTGGTGGAAGACAATCAGTTGAAGCATGTATTATCCGCCCCAGAAGATGAATTCAGTTTCAAGACCCTGCTCATTGTTACCATGGCAATCAGAGCAATTCAGTGGTTATGGTTTAGGTCGTCACAACCCCTAAATCCAGCTTCCCCCCGCTACGGACTGTCATCCAGCAATCCAAGTTGGGGAAGTTGTCGAAGCTCAAAACCCCTTCTGGAAATGAGCATCTGCTGTACCAGCGTTAGCCGAATTGAACACTTAGGTGTGAAATTTCGGAGGCAACCTTTCATCAGGCATACAAGGAGCTTACAATAAACGTTGATGTCGGTTACGGATTTAGCAAAGGTATATGACAGTTCAGGCGATAGAACCAATGGAATTGTTGCACCTCCATCCATTTGACAACCAACACGGTTGTGTACCGCCTATACCATCGTTGCTGTTTTCTTTAATCTCAGTGCATTTCCAACACGTCTGCAGCGAATTCCATGCTTATTCGTGACAATCGGTAAACCGCCCAAGAGAGACGTGAGCTCGCTGTGAACCGCATAGTGAACGGATCACTCAGTCCCCTGAAGTTAATAGCCGCACCAGTTCATGTTACCTGCCCGTCTCCATCCCAACAAATTTATTTTGCACCTGTCCACCCCCTCCGCATGTGATCATGCGGCTGTGTAATGGTAATGTCAATGTCATGCGAAAGTTGCATTCATCAAATAGGCAGATGCTATAGGTTGACGTGACGAGGGATGATGAGTTGACGCAGGATCTCCCTCCTTTCCATTCCTGTCTGCTGCAAGGTCTTGTCATGATTAAGTTTTGCACTATGATGCATGACGTCATGTGTTGTCACCACAATGATTGAATAGTTTGTAAATCAGAAGTTTGTCTTGCCCATCATTTACCATGGCAAGAGCGCCTTAGAAGTGCGGACTGGGTAGTGGAAATGTGGATCAGTGGGCCACTGGGCTGATAAAACAGTGGAGCAGTAATTCACTTAATTGACAGCAACTGACAAAGCACAAAATCCATCCCCTATCAAAAGACATTGAGTAGCCAAATAAAAGCCAGTGCATTCCTGAAAGGTAGACAAATGTAATGGAGATCCAGTATCTGAATGTCTATTAATGCCTTTCTTCTATGACTTCGCCACTTGGTTCCGAGGTAAACTACTGATTTCGGCATCAAACACGCCGAGCATTCCTATATGTTTGCAACGCGTTAACTGACTTGGAGACACAAAGACAAATGACTCAATTCGTTGCAAGAGGCCACTGACCCCCCAGATGATGTGCAAGCTCCGACTATACCCCGAACCCTACTCAGGTGTCACGAGAGGCTTCTGCAACTCTGGAACCGATTCAACCTTGCATCACAAGATGCACAAGCCCGAGTTGCGTCCACTAGTTTGCTGCAACTGCGATTTGATTAGTTGATTGACCAAAATGGAGAGGGAATTTTTGGGACTGATTGTCAAATAAAATGAGTCTACCCTGTGATCGTCAATGCATCAAAATACTTCCATCCATGGGTGAATGGAACGGAAGAAATGCATAAATTGTGAACGAGAACATCTGTGACGATCCCTAACGGATGGGTCTAAAACGACGTCTACCTCCAGTCCCAAGTTCTGCGAGAAAGGTATTAACAGCGGGAGCTACACTGACCGTGAACCATCTGGAAAAGTTCGTCGCTGAACTGTTCCCGTATCCGTGTCAGGATGCCAATGAAGCGAACGCGTGGCACCTCCTCCACCAGCTAGGCAGAACCTAGATGGATAGATAGCTGGGCAGCACTGAAATCTACCAACGTGGCACCCTACCCCTACGGACCTACGTCTTTTGTTTCTACGACTAGCGATGGACATGCGTGATTGTCACCCCCAAGCGACTTTACTGGCCTAGTGAACCCTAGAGGGCTTTATCAAATCCACGTACCTTATCATAGGGATAATTTTAAATTCAAAAAGAATATGAGACCACTCGTAGGTTCATTGAATCTCTTCCATCCGTAAAATTGAAGGATTTTACCAGAATTTGTGCCGGAGGCAAGTGCATGGAAATTATCTCCAAAATTCTTTTCAAAATATCAACAAAACCACACATAAAAATGGCTTAAATCTGACTGACCGTTTCTTTTTCCTTCATTTTGTGAGAATTTCTCATGAAATTTAGAGAAAATGACGATTTCGATGTCTGCTTTAGATTTGCCACCGAATCGAAACCTCGAATCGGTGAACTAATCGATTCAGTCGGTTGGACGTAATCTCATATGTCATCCTGCTCCTCCTCCAAGGTCGAAAGGTCAGATGTGATTGCATCTGATTCGCTGTCACGGAGACAATAAAAGACACAAGGTGTAATAAAATTCCTGCTACTCAGTTGCTAGCCTCTGACGGTGAGTCACTATACTAAGCATCTTGGCGCAAGGTGGTAGCAGCGGTCCTTGGGACATTTTGTCGATTGTATCGAGGACATCGATAATGAGGGTTTACCAACCAATGATACAATCGTCAACTTGATTTGAAGGTTCTTTTCAAACACTTTGATTCAGCAACGTGGAGCTTCCACTAGAGCCGCCTGTTACTATTCCGCCACTTCGAGACGCTTACACACCATGGCTAGGAGGCAACGCTTCTAACTCTCAATTCCTTATTTAATCTGTAAATGGCATTCTCTTGGCACAGAACATTTCCCCAAAAATGAGCCGAGGTCCCTTATTCCAAGCTTTGACGTCTTCTGCGAAAGCCACACAGGTGACTATGTAGTCGGTGGAAAACACTACCACTGAACTCAAATGTCAAAGTGCTACCACAAAAAAGATTCAACCACTCACCTGACAAAGTCAACAACAATGCGATTCCAACAGCCCATTTGGATGCGCATAGGTGACCTGCATGAAGTATTTCTTCCAATTTACTTAACCAGGACTAGTCACTACGGGTACTCCGCAACTCAAATAAGAACACAGAGCGGTCAAGAATGTACAGAGTAGTAAAATTCAAGTATTGATGGTGTTATTTTACACATAAATAAAAACATTTCGTGTTTTCCACCTCCACCTCCTCCTAATATTCTTGGCAAACGAAATGATGGAGGGATTAGGAACGGAGGGGGAGATAAAAAGTAGTACAAAATACATACATACACACAGACAGGCATAAATAGGCATGTGCAGTGGCCAAACGCTGTAAAATAGGGCAACAGGGCGGAATATTACCCTCTTCTCAGTATCCCACCAGCACGGTAGTTCAAGCAGAGATGGCTGTACATATGACGCTTGAATTTTCCTGTCAACAAAATCAGGAAGTGGGGGAGATTCGTTGGGAGAGACTTCGCACCTCCCTCATGCGTCGAAGGAAAAAGGCTTCCAACACCTCCACACAGTGTAATTCTGTTGAGGCGGCATCGAAAACGAGACGAGCGTTGGAGAAGAGATGGTAACCAGCGAACGAGACATCTTGCAGAGATCGATAGACGCCACGCTCAAAGGCTGCCTTGAAGCTGGCCAAATCTACAGGATGGATGAAATGTGGTCAAGACGACACATCAATTGTTTACCTGGGACCCCAAGTCACACAAATGCCACACCCAATTGAAAGGATGTCAATTTGATTGGAGGGGTGTCATACAACAAAAATAAAATATCAACGGCGTAATAATCCATTTTTAGTCGGGACAATGGCAGCGAAAACTTGCCTGTGGGTCCTTTCATGGAAGAGGGCAGGCTTTGTTGATCCGATTGAGGTAGCGGCTTCAGGAACGGCCAAGAGAGTTTGTGTGCCTGTGGTGGAGATAAAATTTCAAGGAAGACGAGTAGTAGAAGATGGTCCTAAGTTACCAACGGTTATAAAGAACCGATAAATTAAGTAGCACTCAAAATCTATAGGAAAATTACCGACAAAGAAAGGGAATAAACAACGAGTAAGCGCAACTAGACGAAATTGTCGAAAGAAAGTCGCGAATTTCAGGTACTTGAGAAAATCTATTCAGCACACGGAACACCAGTCAAAATGTCGCTACTGCTAAACAAGTATCAATTTTAGAGAAGCAGAAAAAAGGACAACCAGTGTAATCGACCAATAAATGCAACCGACCTCCAAATCATCAAACAACTCCAGCACAGCCTTTTTGACTGGCTCCGTAAACGGCGCTTCATAGAGGGTCTTCTGCGTCTCTTCCGGCTCCTCTTTCTTTGGCCTCTTGTCATTACTATCACTGATATTAGGATTTTCATTTCCCTTCGGCACATCGTCTGTCTTTTTTATGCACATAGGACAGATATATTCACCCTCGTGCTTAGACGCTGCTTCCGCCTCCAAACCCACGCATTCCGCATGGTACCACTCATCACATCGATCGCAGGCAATGTAGACGCTGAAGAAATAGAATTGAAAAAACTATTTACTTGAGACCTAAAGGTAGTGTAGGCATGCTAGCCGCTCAAAAAAGCAAATCCTTCTTCACCCACCACACACATAACGAGAACAGCGAAAAGCGCATAGAGGAAAAATAAAATTGTGGCGGGTAATGAAGGGGAAGGAGAGGTTACCGAGTGGGATCGTAAGGTGTGCGACAGAGGCAGTAGACCTCGTTCTTTGCCTTGTCCTCGGCTCGCTGACACTCTGGACAGAGCCAGGAGTCACTCAAGGTGGCTGTAGAGGTGCCCGGTTCCAAACCAACGCAGGTGAAGTGAAACCAGTCTTGACAGAGATCGCAACCAATGTACGCCCTAGGCGCGATGCAAGCAGTAGCGTTTATAATACTTTTGAAAACAATTATAGGTCGAGTCCCACTGGCCCCTAAATATCTTAAATTTATATCGGAAACATAAAAGACAGTCCAGTTCATAAGAATCATATAATAAAGGCCACCAATGGGCTGTAAGCACTTATGGGAAAGCAACTGCTACTGACTTAAGCATCAGTAGCACAAGCTCTACCAGATGGGCAAGCTGAAACTAAGAGCACACACAAGCACAGGAAAAGAGCGCTGCTAGCAGAGCAACTATGATAAGCCATGGAAGAAGATGAACGTACTGAGAAGGGTCGTAGGGTTTCTTGCAAAGGCAATAAATCCCCTTATCTCCGAAGGTATCGGCCTTCTCCACCTTATGCAATCTTTTCGCTGCAGCATCTTCGCCATCGTTGGAGCGCCGTCTCGAACGGGCTCCTGCCTTTTCTCTCTCCGCCTCCTCAAGAAGGTACTTTGGTGTTCGGATAGAAAGGCGTGGTCTCGACGCCAGGGAGTTGGATGAAGTTGATGGCATTGGCCTGGAAGCACCTCTACCACCCCTTCCTCGACCCTTTCCACGGCTATTCCTAATGGTAGCTGTTGTCGCCTTGGCAGCTGGAGAGAAAGGAGGCGTGAACTCTTCGCGGCGCCGACGCTTCCTACTGGTGGGAGAGCCGATATCTTTACTGGGACGGCCTCCACGGCGGATGCGAGGCTGAAGAGGAAAAGAGATGTCAACGGATCACGTGCGATTCCGTCTCAACGGGAGTTAAGAGGAGCATTGATAATGTCGCCTCCGGTGTTCGAGCATTCATCATAGCTGCGCCCAGATCCCATGGCGTCATGAAGATTTTAACCGTTCTTAAAGGCATCCATCTGCACCGACAGGTCGACTAAGCATCATAAGGAAGGCATTTCGTAAAGATCCACGACGAGAGGACCACTGAAGCGTCGTCGGCCTCGTGTTGTCCCAAATGAAAAAAGATTTCAGCTGCTACAGTTAGACGTACGCATTCAATGTAGCCCACGATCCGCTACAACCTCCCATGATCCAATCACATTGACGATCCCATACAGCACTGCTCATGTCGTCTGTGGTTACAGTTTGCGAGCTTTTCTGTGCTCCTACATTCGTATATTCTATGACTCAGAAGGAGCTTCATTTGGAGTTAGCGAATTACGAAAATAGACGATTATTTATAATGGAAGCTCAAGCACAGAAAGAGGACAAGTCAAGACGCTGATTCAAAGGGTGCGTCCCTTACCACAGAATATCAAACCAGAAGACTCACAGATGGCACCTCCATTTTAACGCATGAAGGAGCTTCAATCTTCAGTTCCCCCACCTTCCGCCTCTTTGTCGGCCTCGATGGGGAAGTCATGGCATAGTGTCCCTCGTCAGAATCCGTTGCTGGTGCCGTAGAAGGTGTAGAAGGAAGTGTGCGAAGTGACTGTTGCCTTGCGATCCTCCGCTTACGTCCAGATCTTGCGGCCTTTATTTTTCTGGCAGTAGCGGCGATATGCCTCGATTCGCGCCGACGTGCAGATACTGACAACCGCTCCGAGGTATGCGCTCTCGGTTTCGGTGGCAATAGCGGCGGTGGGGGTGCTGGTGGTGTTGGCTCCGCTAAGGCCTCGCGCTGTGTTGCCTTTTTGGCTTGTAGGATTTCTTCCTAGAAGTGGGATGAAAGGCACTTACCACAATCATTTACCAATTAAAATATTTGGGATCTGCGAACTGTCGAATAAAACAGTCGTCCAAGGCGACGGAAGAAGACAATTCTCAAGGTATCCCAAACACAAAGGCCCCCTTCTATGCAAATTCATAGCATGAGTTTCTTCCCTTTTCATTGCCGTCCTCAATTCGCTTGACTGCTGTGAGGACGTGGGCTGTGGTAATTGTGCTAATGATACACTACAGCTATCGATTCAGAGCAGTAAACTATTCAACACATTTCATGATCGTTAGAGGCTGGATTCAATTAAAAAGTTTAAATAGAATGTTGGCTTGCTCGACTGGGTACGGTGAGGTGAGACTTGAGCCGGCTCGCGAGCCTTGACTCAACCAAAAGAGCGACTTTTTACGCAAAATACGGCTACCTTGGTTAAGATAAGTCGATCTAACTTACTTGAACCTGAAGAGCCATGTACTTAACACTCAATCGCCGCCGATTGGCCATTTCTTCCAACAACGAGGTGACCCTTGTGTCCAACGCTGCCTTCTCAGTTCGGAAGCGCCGATTGGCCGCCGAAATGCGTGCTGCGTGTGAGGCCGCCAGACTGCGCGCCCGCGCCCGAGCCGCCTCGGAATTGGGCGAGAGAGGTGCTGCAGCAGAACCACCGGTACGACGGGGTGTGGGGCGAGGGTTGGTGGGGGTGGCAGTGAAACTGCTAGATGGTGCGAGCTGCACCGGTGGTGGCACATTTTGGCGTGAGGTAGCCATTATGGGTGTTCTGATGGCTTGTGGTCGATTGGAATTGATTATTAATGGACGGAACACCGACTGCGACACCACTGGTGCTAACGGATAAATGAAGGAGTGAGATGATGGTGCAACACTCCAGGAGCGAAACAACCCCCGGACTTGTGTGTAACATTGTAGCCCCTTCAAACTTACAGCCTTGAGAACGCTTTCAATGGAAACGAAATGATAATAGTTCTAATAGCATAGTTAAGCCTGTAGGCCTTCCAGTTCCCCGTAACAACTAAGTTCCCATTCTCCAACCTTCTATGTGTTTGCAGTTATTTTACCTCCAAATTCGACATAAAAGGTGTCCTTGACACTGCAAGAAAGGGTATGAAGCCTCACCAGATGGAGCGATGGGAGGTTTAGACGAACTAACCACCACTGGCTTCGGCGTCTCCATGACAACAACCGACGGAGGCGGTGGTGGTGGTGGCGGAGGTGACGGGGGTTTAGGCGAGGGTGCTTTGAGCGCCTCCGGAGAGGGACAGCGTGCCGGTTGGATCCAACTTCCTCGGCACTCCGCCTCACTTCCCGTCTTTTCTTTCTTCACGACAGACATCGCTTCTTCGACCAAACTGGCTGGAAGACCAGTGAGTGCCAGTGGTACCAAGGGCGGTGGATAGTCGCTGTCGATCGGCAAGAGACTGTGACAAGAAGGAGGAATCAAGATTAGGTGAAATCAATCACCAAGGTGTGAGGGTGAATCTAAAACCACTCACCTGTCAAAGAAGCTGCGAATCTCCCAGAACTGAAGAGCTTCCTCAGACATCCACTCCTCCGTCCTCTTGGCATCACGTCTCGAGGAGGAAGAATCATCCTGATCCTCCATGCCTTGATCTGCATTTGTTTTAACATTCTCATCCACCTCGTCTTCTTCCATCAACCGATCCTCATTGTAATTCGTACGGCGCCGGCGACGGTTCGAGCATGGAATCCCGACACGCCAACCTTCATCTGCCGCTGGATCGTAGTCGGGGTCAGCAAATCGTTTGCTTCCGCGACCCGAGCGTCGAGGAACAGGTGCGTCGCCGTTGCCACCAAGAGAGGCGCGTGAATTGCCACGTGCAATACGTTTAGAAGCGGCTGGCTTTTGAATTGAGGTCTCGACGAGGAAATTGGCTCGTAGCCAGTACTTATCCTATAAAGGTAGTCAGACAGAGTCCATAACAATTTCGGTCCAAGGGTGGTGTGAAATAGAATGCGTGCTAAAATAATCAGTGATTTTATTTTACCATTATCACTACCATCAATCTGCTTAATCAACAAAACGCATTAAGACAGAAGTGATGAATAAGAGTGCAGTCTCACCAATGGTTTGATAGCCACAACCCTTCGCAGTGCATAACCGCCACCATGGCTTTCAGAGATGCTCTGTTTGAAGTAATAGTGATCGGCCATTAGTGTGGCGTCTTCGCAAGCAGCAGCAGAGGGTATAATCTCATCCCAACGAAGAGAGTGCCAGAGGAGACGTAAATGTGTTGCTAGGGTGGCCATAGCCACACCGTAATGCGAGGGTGTGTTCAGGATGCCACAACTTGAGGCGGCCGGCTGAAGAAGAATTTGGCGCAAACGGAAACGCCACGCCTCTGCGAAACAGGGTCGAGCGGTGGGGTAGGACCAAGGAATCTACGCATTTTTGTAAGGAATAACAAATACTACTGATGATGCAGAAATAAGTGCAAAAGTAGATTACTAGTTTGCGTTCACATGCATGTTGCTAAAGAGAGTGACCCCTTGTATCGACGCAGGCAATTTCATCATATCAGGGGATGAGCGTTGCGGTCAATAGGCGCCTTGAATAAGTTTTACCACTAAACGAGCTGGAAGTGTTGGCTAGTGATTTTTAAGTAAGTTGAAACATACTTCACGACATAGTTACCAGCACTGATGGAAGTTTTCCACCTTGGAGGGACAGACATCACCACTGATAAAGCTAAGTTCCCAACGATGTAGCTTGAGAATTTTAGAGCACGAGTTGGAGGTATTTCTGGGTGGATTGAACACAACTGAAAACATCAGGTTACAGCTCACTATCAACATACAAATGGCACTCAATTACTGAATACAATACCGATTAATGGGATTCTCGAGTCGGTAAAAAGGCATTTTGATACCTTTCAAACGACAGAAAATTGATTTACGTGTCATACATACCGAAGCCAGTCGTTTCTTCTCCGCCTCATAGCCTGGTACCTCCTTCCTACCAGCTGCAAGAATCAACGCTCGCAAGTTCGCCCGGCTCAAACGAAAGAGATTTGGTACGGGCACCGGTGCATCCTAAAACAACAGGGAAGTGAAGACTTCGAATGTTGACAAAGGAAAGTGAGGGCTGAGAAACAAAATCTCGTTCGCCGGCACCTTATCGACTCCGGGGTAAGTGGAGGAGACGCTGGACTCGAATAACTTATCAGGTGGCCAAGCATAGGGATTAACCGAAGGTAGGTTCTTTGGCAATGCAAGGAATTGCCGACCCTTTGATCGTTGGTTGGCCGCAGTTGCCGCCTTAGCAGCACGATTGAGGCGCGCCAGAAGGGAGGTAGAGTAGCTGTTGAGCGAGTAAGGGCTGGCGGTGGAACGACCACACCGGGCTACCGTAGCCTCCTTCTCTTCAACACGAGCGTTCAGTTCTGCCAGCTGCGATTCCAAATGCCTCAGCTGTTGAAAACACGATTGGCTATTAGCCGCCTGAAGACACCCTTACAAGTGGTGTTGAGTAAAACTGACCTCCTTGCGGAGATTGAAGATTTCTAAGTCGACCTTGTGTAATTTGGTGGCGGCTTCAGTGACAGCTTGGTCGAGACTCGGATCCAATTGCATTGGCTGCGTTACCACTCGCACCATACGTGGACGCAGGGGGGGCGCCAAACTAGGCGAGCTAGCGAGAATCTGGGAAGACATGAACGATGATAGCCGGCCGTTAAATTTCACTACGATCCAAACTGAATCCAGAGACGATTATCATTCCCAAATACAGACCTCCAAAAGAAATGCTTCCGGTGAAATCTGTTCTGCTAGTTAAAACTAAAGTACGCAGCTTTGACAAAACCTGATTCCAAGTCAGATTAGGATTTTGCTCTCGCCAATAATCGTTTATTCTGCATGCAAGGGGCAGTAAAGTAGGGTTTCGTCTAGCATTCGTGCGAAAAACTGTCACCGTGTCGACTCATTGAGACAAGTTCCCATTCGATTCTAGCATGGTAACTCCAAATTCAGGTATCCTCAATGCCACGCTGAATATGGATTTAAATAATAAAGCCACATTTTCCCGATAAAGGATAAAGGATCAGCAAAACCGTCCCTTCAACTAGCACGAAAATGGTCGAAGAGAATGCAACAAATTGGGGCCGGTACAGAACACTGTCGCCATATTACTTTATGCACTGATTTCGAGCCTTGAGTATGCGGACGTCCCCAAATAATGAGACTGGTACCAAGCGCTTTCTTAAAGACTCTGTTGCTTGAACTGGGCAGCCGGCTTGAATGACATCATCGGAAAAAACGGCTAGTTTATTGAGAAGTTGGAAAACGAATAGATGCAGAGAATGCAGTAATTTATAGATGAAGCCTAAAAATCATGTAAGTTGCACAGAGCAGTATGACTAAGCAGCCTCTCCTGGGCACCATAAAATGAAACAGGTAAGGATGAGGAATGTAGCAAATGATCGTGTTAAAACTGGAAATAAACTTTATCAACACTTTACAAATGACAGCAACTCACGAGAAATAGAAGCTTCGTTTCAAAAAACTTGGCTTGACAATAATAGTGAGCTCATCACTAGGAAACCACAAGAAGCATAAGTGAATTCATAAATTATGAATGAGAAAGCGTGCAAGAGTAAAAGGATCCCTCCATCTTCCAACTCTCTTTACCTCCTCTCAGCGCAACAATATATGACAGAATTAGCATAATGAAAGAATGCATAACAATTCCCGAAATCAGAAAGTACGAAGTCGGTGAAGAATGAGATGATAAATCAATGCGCCAGCTTACGGGCCTACTCGCAGGTGCTAAGAGGGGTCTGAGGGGAGGTGGCCGAACCACTGGAGATGGTGCTATTGAGATGAGGGAAGGGGCACCGGTACCGCTGACGGTGATGGACTGGCCAGCTCGAAGAGGTTGTGGTACTAGCGGTCTCGGCCTTAACCCCTGTACAGACGAAGACGATGGGGCAGTGGTCACCACCTGGACGAAGTTGAGCGGTGTCCGGGACGCCGAAGTCACTACAGAAGCACCACCCCCAGGAGTCATGGAGGCCACAGTGTTGGTGGAGGTTAGGGGTAGACTTGAGGGTGTGATTAATCGATAGCCTGCAGGTAGAGTCGAGGCCTGTGTTACTATGACACCACCGCTTGAGGAGAGCTGGAGTGCGGAGAGGTTACAGAGGTTAAGGAAGTCTGTTTTCGGAAGGACAGAATCTAAAGGAAGGCACAAAACTCACCTGTATAAGGGACTTTTGTAGAGCGGGTTCGGTTGAAGCGGGAATTATTAGGTTCCCAGTGCCAGAGGCTGAAACACATCAACAAATGAATGCAAAATTTCGGAGCTACCCAAAACACTGTACATTGCAAGAGCATTTCAAAACGAGTTGTACATTTCATCCAGTGTCTCTACGAGTTTATAATGGAGCAAAGAGTACTTCATGTCTTGGATCAACTTTACTGTGCTGCTTACACTTAGATGACAAGGAATAATCTGATTATGACAATCCCTCTGTACAAATAAATCGGAAATTTCGGATGTCCTAGGTTGATTGCCGTCTAGTCTTCAGCCTCATGCACAGACAGAGGACAAAGTTGTGATGTGAATAATAAGTGAAATACAGCAAAGAAAACAAGATGCGTCGCTTAGGTTAGTTAAAAGGAACAAGAAAAAAAGGGAACTACAGTACTCAAATGTTTACCTCGTTGGGGAAATTCATGATTTGCTTAATGACCCCTGATACTGCAAAGGATTCCCCAAGGTTGCCATCCATTTAAATAGCTCTTCCACAGACGAATCAAATAAAAAAGGGCGAAGGAGGAAGGCGGAAACCTATCAGCACCTATAACTTATGCCCAGTTCAGTTCAGCTTTCCTAAGAACCCGAGCTGAAAGTTTCGACTTTTAAAAGTGTCAAGTTCCTTTACATTTGCAAAAAATGGAATTTTCGCAAGTACCTTCCTACAAAGTGGTACAAGGGGTAGATCTGACCATTACCTCCCAAAAAGTTTTAACATGTCCTAAAATAGTCAACAACCCACTGCACATAGATATCGAAAGCACCACATCTTGATATGCATAACCACTATTCAATGTTTGCATACCTTGGCTCATGATTAGAAATTGTTTTCCGCTCATTCATACACAGAACTGAATTTCAAGTTATTTGCTCACTATGCGTTAAATTCTCCACACAGACCACTCTATCATCACAAAAACGACTAGTCTTGGTCGATGAATATAACTGAATATAAGTAACACTATTGACCTACCACTGGTTGGCGCTGAAGGTGGATCGACCGCCTGGATAATTTGGGTACCCGCAGGGGCTCCCGGTGGTGCACGTAACACCCTTACAAGACGCACAGGTTGCCCACCAGGAGTGGTAGGGATGGGAGTTGGCACTACCGTCACTCCACCTCCACTACCGACACCACCGCCGACAACCTTCATCTCCGCAGGAGATTCACCATTTGACGTCTACGATGAAAAGACGGTAGTAACGTGAGGGCAGGAGCAGAAATAAACCTCGAAAGTGCACACGAATACCAATTTACCGATTGTTTTATTTGCACAATACCAGGTGCCTTCCCTTCAATAGCAAGAGCAAGCAAACTTTTGCCTGGTGAGGGAGAAGGTGGTATTAGTGTGCCCTTTCCAGGTACAGTGGTGGACACCGTGTCCGCAGCAGTAGCCTGTCAATAGAAAAGAGCCCTTTACAGCTACACCAACATTATGCCATCGTTGTCAGTCAAACAGATCAGTAAACGAACCCTAAGAGGAGGCTTCTCGACTAGTCCATCCACTTGGCCCTCAGGATCATTTTCATTACTGTTCTCATCCACACCATAATCCTCCCCATCCTCATCCTCTTCCTCTTCTTCCATCGTGCCATCATCATCATCATCATCACTATTATCGTCAGCACCATCAAATTGGGGCACACTACGACCACCCCGAGCCCAAGATGAACCGTCTGCCGCCTCGTCATCGGAACCGCGCTGACGAAGACTGAAGTCCTCGTCATCACGGTCCATGTCAACACGACCCTCTTCCTCCTCTTCATCTTCACCAAAATCCACAACAAAGTCCGGATCTACGCTTTTTGTCTTCTGGCGTCGGGAGCTTCGACGAAGAACATTTGATCTATGAGAGAGAAATAACGAATACGAAGGAAAAAGGATTTGTTCTGGTTACTCGGGAAGAAAACTTACCCTGTGTTGCTACTGGCAGGTTGGGAAGACGACGTTGCTGCGGATTCGTCTGACTCGGCACTTGCACCCGAATCGTAATTGTACTCCTCCCGCTGGAGACGTCGGGATGCCACTGATCGGTTGCGTCCAGGTGTCACTGAAGCACACGATTTGGCACGTCCACCGCCTCCTCCACCACCACCACCATCGCGTAGTGAGGGAGTCGAGGGAAGGGTTCCTTGATAACAAGATTGGTTCAGTCGTTGCTCGCTAAGATGTTTCATCTCCGCTATCGCTGTTTGACGCAATTTCACGGCTCTAGCGTGTTCTGTGCGAGCAATTTGTGCCTCACTAGACAATTTGCTCAAGCGAGATTGAATATCGGCCACTCTGGCGGCCACAGTTTCGCGCTCTATTTGCAGCTGATCCAAATCCCCACGGGCCACCTCGCTAGCGGTCCAATCACGTGACGCTGCAGCTTCTCGCATAGCTAGAAGACTGTCCAATCGAAAATATGCCCTTCCACACCGACGCGTCTCGCTCGTGAACGAAAGAGGAAGAGGAGGTGGCCTTGCAGGTGGTGGATAGAAATCGCCGCCACCTGATCTGAGGCACTGTAGTAGATACAACCGTTGATCAGCGGTTTGTCTGGAGTAATGAATCAACAAAAGCACCGCCATATACCTGCGAGATGTTGATCACGCCGTCTGGTTGGTTTTGGAGAGCTTCAGGAGGTATAGTGTAGACGCTGCGCGGAACGTTTTGACAGAGCGGTACTCCGGTGATCGGATGCACTCTATAATCAAGGGCCGAATCTTCAGGTACCGGTGGATGCAAACCCTACAAGGAAAAAAAACATCTCCCGAACTAATCTCCGAGTTAAAAGGTAGGCAGTCATTATGCCGCAAATAGTAGACAACAAAATAATAAATTACAGATCAGCGTACAATTTTGGCAAGGAGCTCAGGTTTAACTCCCCATCCTAGCCCAAGGTGAGCCGGTCTGTCAATGTTGGGTTTGGTTGACTGTAAAGGCGCTGGCTTCAAGTATTTTTGTTGGCGACGCGTGGCGCTAACCCACTGCCACCCATCGCCTCCCAGACGTCGGTACTCCTCCCCTCGCGTCTTCCACACAGTATGTCGAATTGGTTGAATAGTTTTGGTTCGCACCAGTGTTGTCGGTAGTGCATTGAACGCCACAGAGGAGCGTTCCAATGCACGTATTCGCTTCTCCTCCTCGCGTTGAGCAGACGTGAAGCGATCCAGTTGAAGCGGACCTATAGTAGCCATTAAAATTGTCAATCACCACCACTTTAGCATGCAAAATTTGACCATTTGAAAGGGGATTTACTTACCGATAGAGGAGGTCCAAGTTCGCTGAAAGGCAATAGGACGAATAGCAGCTTCCAGACGAGCCAGGAGGTCAGCAAGTTCATGAACAGAGGTAGCCTTAAGAACCGCTGCGATCCAGTCCTTGCGAAGCAGACGCCACACTGGACAAAGAGCTGCAGCCGGAAGCTACCAAAACAAGAGAGTAATCAGAATAACTTAGGCGAACAATACGATTCTTGCCACATCACTCACCTGTGCTTCCATGAAGCAGAGAGTGAGTTTCATGGTGTGTAGCCACCGCAGAGGCCCAACAGCATCGGCCCTTCTGGTCGCCAGGTCCGCCTCGATTGTGTTGCTGAACGACTCCTCGCCAATGGAACGCCGAATCATCTCGGCACTAGCTTCGGCGTCCAACCACCGCCAGGCTTCAAGAGCCGCGTCGGAGAGACAAAACTTGTTGGCCAGAACACGCCGCTTCTCACGTTCATCGTGTTGTTGTGGACGGCTGAGAGCAATGTTCACCTCTGCCAGCTCCGCTGTCTCTGCTGTAGGGTTAGGCACGAAGAGACCCTGGGAGAGAGTGTTCGTCCAACTCCGCCAGCGTTTTGAGGGAGCCAGGTGAGTAAAACTTGACAAAGATGAATGTACCAACGCTGGTCGTGGTTCCTGTGGGGTCAAAGAGAGAAACGCGAGGTTTTCAACCATGAACTAAAAAAGAATCTCACCAATTCTCTTTCGGACCCAAGAAAAGGCAAGCTAACAGGGAAATTGTCACATCTGACGACCATTACGTCTATTTGTGGACAATGGTGTAAGAACTCGAGTACAGATAGGATGATTGAAAATTTCGAAGCCAACTTTTTGATGTTTACAAGTTCCATTCCAGTCCATTGAATTTCACCAAATTTATTGCAAAAAAAAACAGACGAAGGTGAAGTACCTCAACATGTGGGAGGAATAAGCTAAAATGCTCCTCCCACACTTATAAATAAAATTTGCTCACTGGGTAACGGGCAAATTAACGAATATTCGTCTCTACAGTCACAAAAGTTAGCTTAATACGAGTAAAACTTACCGAAAGTCGTTGAACATGCACATCGGGTGGCAGAGGAAAGTTTTCAAAGAGGCCATCTTGATTGTGTACCAGAACACCACCAGAGAGCTCCAGTACAAAGGCA
Organism: Taenia multiceps; assembly: GCA_001923025.3. Taxonomy (NCBI): domain Eukaryota; kingdom Metazoa; phylum Platyhelminthes; class Cestoda; order Cyclophyllidea; family Taeniidae; genus Taenia; species Taenia multiceps. The sequence continues at coordinate 15,914,428 of CM010315.2, forward strand.
TTTTCCATGAGGGAAGAGGCTGTTTCAGCGTCACCGCCGACACGATGCGACGACTGTGAGTTGGAGAAAAGAGCGGTCAATTGGGCAGCTGTCAATGCCGGAGGAAGAGGTAGTACTGGCGGCCACTTTGACAACTCCGTGGCCTCTTCATCTCCCTCCTCTTTCTTAACAGCGGCTGCCTTTTCAGTCAGTTCTGGTTTCTTTTCACTAGGGTCATTTTCTTGTTTCGTTGACTCGCCTGTTGGCAGAGACGAAAAAGCGTGCTAATCACCGATTGAATCGATAATTGCTCAAACCAAATAACCAGCTTACAATCTTTTGGTTCGGATTTCATGGCAGCCTGTTTAGATTTCTGCTCTTTCACCTCCATCAGTGTAATTACGGTATCAAGTTGAGCGCAAAGAGCGGATTCCCACTGGGTTGAGAGCCTCTGACGAACAGAGATTAGAGTTTCCAGTGAGGAGTAGTAGTAGACGGGCGGCTCGTTGGCGTAAGCGACGGAAGGATCGCAGGCGCCTTCCACACCACACTCGATCTTCTCCCCATCCTCCCCGACCTCCTCCTCTTCATCATCTCCTGTGGGCTGCTCCGCCTCACGTCTCTCCCATTCTTCATCCCGCACACCCTCCGATAAACCCGGTAGCTCTGGTTCACACTGAGCGAAATCCACTGGCTCGCTGGATTAGGCGAAAAATAACGCGTACGTAAGAATGCAGCGTGGCATTTCAAGCATAAAAAAAACAACCAACAACTTACACAAACAGCCGGCCTTCCATGTACCAATAGGCCCGACCCGCTCTATCGTAACCCAGCGGAGAAATCCGAGTCTCTCCACGTGCTTTCGGGATCTTCCTCTCCCCATACACCTCTTGCTCGGTTTCACAAAGGGGGCAATGCCACGAGGAGTTGGGCACGGCCTCGAGGGGTGGTGTGAGGCATGTAAGATGGAAGACAGCAGGACAAGTGTCGCAGCAGAGCACCTCACCACTTTGTCGACATATGCGACAAAAGTCATCGTGTGAGGTGAAGCCCTCGCGAAGTATGTCCGCTCGGACAGGGCCAGTGGCGAGAAATAGGCCGACAAGACCTCGGAGTACAGCTAAACGCTGTGAGAGGTCAACGAAAGGGTATGAAGAGTCCAAGGGTATGACACTATCCTCTGGATAGAAGAGAGAGGAAGTGACAACGGCATCAGCGCCGCCACTGAACGCAACTGCCGCGATTGGACCCGATGAAGCGACGGTTGCACTGTTACCAACGCGGGCAAGAGCCGCCAGAGCCGCGGACTCACCACGCTTCACACTGCTGAGGTAGAGGGACAGGAAATATGGCCAAGTGTATCGATCAATGACGAAGCTTAGAAGGGAGACCCCATCTTTACAATCTGGAGGGCAGAGATGTGTTCCATTGGCTTCATCCTCGGTAATGAGAGCGTTTAAAAGGGCTATGTGAACTGCCGCAATAAGATTTGAGTTTTCATTAGCCATTAGAGCGGACAAGAAGTCTTCCAGCTGGAAGGGGGAGAGTCGTAACAAACGACCGTATCGTCGAAGAGTTTGATAGATGGACAGGGCGTCAAGAAGATGTTCGGGGGGGCATATGAGATCCTGAGAGGAAGGTGGAAGTGTTAGTGGTGGTGCCCGACGACGCAGGATAACAGGACTGAACCGAGGAAAATCGGACCCTGCTGTGGATTCCAAATTCGCCCCAACACCATTTCCGCCCTCGTCAAAGTTGTCATTGTCCATGGTAGGTGGTGGTGGAAAATCAAGGATCTCTTCTTCCACGGCATAGTCATTTAAAGGTGATTGTTCTCCATCACTTGTTTCGCTGGGTTTGGAAGAAGACTAGAAATGCCACAGTCTTGGAAACTAATTGCATACTTACCTGAGCATCATCATTAGAATTTGCGTACAAATGGGCAAATGGGATATGGGTACGCGGTCGCCCAGGTCTTCCAGTAGCTCTCGACCTACGTTCCTCACGTTTTAAACGCCGTTGGCGCTGAAGCTACAATCCATTAATAAACAGACATTGGTCGCCGAACTATTCATAAGGTATTTAAGCAGATCAAGCAAAAAAGAGTTGGTGGGTAAAAGCCCCCCATAAGACCCACTTCCTGCTTCTTCTTAATCTCCTCAGCTTCTTCTCTCTCTTTTTCCTCCGCTAGACGCTGAAGAAAAGCATCATCATCGGATTCGTCATCCACTGGAACAAAGTAGTCGCCTTCTTCATCGTCACTTTCAATCCACGGCCGTCTGGGATCGATTGGCCGCTTTCGTGGTCGACCTCTTCTAGATTTTTGCTGTTTTTGCCTTCTTCTTGGCTTGGGTTCTTCAAATTCTAGTCTTTCACGGGTGACTACAACAGCGATATTAAAAGAAAGGGAGTTGGCGCTAACATAAACTTATTAACGATAAAAATGGAACAAAATAGGAAATAAAATGTATCAACCTACCTCCTTCTTGCTTAGCTTTGGACTGTCTATCAAGTAACCTCTGACACAAATTGCGATCAGCGTCCTTCTTTGTCGAAACGCTGCATCCGGGCTGCAAATCGGCCCATTCTGAAGGGTTAATGAATGTTAACTTTTGACGCTTCTTGGGCCCTTGACAGTGACCACCTTCTCGAGGGACACTTAGACCTTCGGGGCGATCAATCGAATCACCCATTATTTCTGATTTTACTCAAGAAATAGTATTTGTCAAGGTCACAAGCGATTGATAGAGCTGAAAGAATGGATGGGATATTCCTGCTTTGAAAAACCCAGTTGTGCAGTAAAACAAATCCTGACGTGAATAATTTCATGAAAAGGGAACAGATGACATTACAACCTAAAAAATACGGAATCTCTTAATAAGAATAAATAAAAGGGACTGATATTGTTAAATTTTAATGAAATATTTTCCTAAAGGTGACTAGTTTACACATCACAAATCTTCACTTCCAAGGAGTTTTTCAATTAAGTTTCATAGTTTTAGTTGTGTTCCTAATGTTTAAATACAATTGTATTAAGGTAATTTGTTTCCATCTGAGAATGTATACAAGTTATGCAACGTTTTATTTAGCGGATTTTGCTAATGTTACCTGTTTTTCTTAAAAAAAAGACCAGTAACCAAACGATTGGTACAATTTATCTGCGATTTGCTTGGTTATAGTCAAACAGGTCTGTTTAAATCCTCCTTTTACATTCAATGTTTCGCATTTTCATGAAGGTTTACCTACCTTGATCAGATGAGCTGGGAAGATAGTGACATGCACCAATTAAGCTTACGTCTTGTAATGACTTCACGTTCTTGTGATTAACATACGGTTTGACTGCACATCGCACCACTGCTCAGTGCTAAAGGTGATGCCCTAGATGGTCACGTCCCACAACATGAAATAAGGCAGACACGGGCGCATTGTTATGAGTGAAGTGTTGTAGGGAGTCACGCGTGGCTGAGCGGCTACCAGCTTGACCTGAAGACTACACCACTTGGCGGCGGAGGCTCGGGTGTCCCCGTAACCACGACTAGGGTTACATAAACTATCCAATTATTGCGCTTGTTCTAAAAATCAAGCATTAAATCCAAAAAAATCCTAATTCCTTAGATTTAACAGATTTCATAGCGCTTGTAGCCTTAAAATCAGCAAGTTTACTAAATTATTTTTATTTTGTGCAATGACTTGCCGGTTATTAATGGCACCTTGGCAGAGGTGAGTTCTTGTCTGCAAATGACTTAGCGTTTCGCCACCCTTTGACAAAAGGTTCCATAATATTAGATTTTCGCTTTACTTATCCAGTATGAGAAACCGCGAAACTTATGGATGAGTTTACAAGCCTTCACCTCAAGCAATTATGAATTCCAATGTGTTTACACCGCGGCAATTTGGCCACATCTCTCTGGACCTGTATCAAATGCGGTTTTTGACACTTATAGCAACTTCCAAAGATGTTATTCAATGGAATGATTTTAGAGCACAGCAAATTTTGAAAACCAACACGAGCTATGCCGTAGCGCCTTGAGACCTTCCTGAAGGCTTGAAAAATCATAGTACTTGGGAAGAATATGTATTGTGGTGTGGAGAAGGGCTTGGAGATCCCTGGTATGGACCCGAGACCGGGTTGACTGGTGGATGCACAATACCGAAGATCCTAAGCGACCCGTTACCATAAATGAGAGTTAAACAAACAATTACCAACGTTTGTACCCGCTTCAAACCACGTCAATAAAGGTGCTCGGCAGTCTGTAAAGAAAACTGATCTTCCTATGGCATCCCATGGATTCACATACAAAGAAGGCTATTAGGTAGAGACTTGCAGCCATGTTCGGGGTGGGTTAGTACCTTCAAGCAAATTCAACAGGTCATAATCGTGTAGAAAACTTCGGTGCTGGTTTACAGTGCTCATCAAATCGCTTTTGGAATTTTCCATCTTGCTGGATATTTAAATCACGACCTGGAGTGGATGAGTGGATGGAAAGTCGAAGAGTTGTACGGATAGGTCTAGAATAAACTCACACCGTGTCATTCAGTAGCACGCATCCAAATGCGCACCCAGCGCTAGAGAGTCACGCACCTCCGCATTGGCAAGTAAACATAACCAATTTTACAAAGCTGCTGTGCATCCATTTCAGGTGTACATAAAGCCCACCACATCATGATGCTTTGAAGCGTGGGAACACACAAAACCTGTGTCAAAAATGAAAGTGGCTCCGGATCTCTGCCTCCCCTAACGCCCTGTCACGGTTTTCTTTTCCATCCATTACACCAATATCGCGGGTGGCACGGGCACCCAGCACGAATCCAGCACCGCCGATTTCTACGGTCTATCGAGTGTCTGAATACCATCTCAAAATGTTAAATTGTGACATGACCTCAAGAAAAGGAGAGGGGTGGAATTCAAATGCCTTGCCTAGTCGTGGAGTGTTGCAGAATTCATAAATGTGAAGCATCGTAATGCGGGTAACTTTTGCAATCGGTACTGGAAAGGAGGTAGGTGTCCATCGAAAAAGATAGAAAGACAGCGCTATCCAATGAAGCCTAATTGGATTCGGATTGCACACGGATGTTAGTCTTGGGACATAAAAGTCATAAATGAATGAATCAGTGGTTCTAGGGATGAATGAATAAAAAGTGATAATAGTCTACTGTAATCTGAATGAGTAGTACAGTAGTAGCACGAGAAGCGAAATTCAGCGTCGTGACCGCCACACGCTTCCTAAATATCACTGCAAGTACTAGGTAGCCAAAAAATTTGATGCAGTCTCCAGCATGATTTTCGCTTTTTACTTCTGTGAATTGGATGAACTCATGGAATGCATAGGAATATTTCTATGCCCTCTAAAACATTGTTATGTGTCGGTCCTTTGCTGGTGCTCCTTACGGTATTCGGCGCTATTGTCCTTTCACTTCAACTATTCGCATCAGTAATCCACAAATCTAACCTGCTAAATTTCCTCCAAGGCTGCTAAACCTTCGAATCAGACCCCATGCGGACCGTTTAACGAGGGCGCGGCCCTCGGTAGCAAACCAACATACTGTCCAGACTTTGAGGGATTCTGGAAAAGCCTACTAAGTAGCTGCATACCATATCTGCTCTCCTAGCTGGGTAGAACCTGGATAGATATGGCTAGTTGGCACTGAAGTGGGGAAAAAGTGAAAAGGTGGAAAAGACGTGAAATCCCACCTCCACGGAACTGGGTTAGATCCTGTCCTTTGTTATTCGGCCCTGCTTGTAGGCCAATGTGCCCACGACTAGACATGGACACACTTGACGACCAGCACAATCACCTGCCCCAGACCCAGTTCCATTGGGGACCAAAATGAACAAGGGAAATTTGTGGCGTTGCCGTCAAATATCTTCTCAATGGCGCGATTGCTTTGAGATGGCTGACGCTGGAGGTTGACCAAGGAGAACATAGAGGACGGCGATCAAAAGAGGGGAGGAGCTGTGATTGCTCTGTTCTTGGTTTTGGTAAAGGGATCACTTAGGGACCATGCCAGCAACCCCAAGTCCTACTGTGTATGGAATACTTCCCTTCGTTCTGCTTAAAGAGCATATCTTCCATTCATTTTTTGTAAATCGAGACCATGCTTGGTGTGAGTGGTGATGGAACACCTACCTTACGTCTACGCCAACTCCTAGGGTGGCGGTGGAGGAGGCTAAGCAAATGGCTCCCTCACCCACATGAGTTAGCAGACCATCACAACCTTCACTTCACCGCTTTAACCTATCTTATAAAAGCACACCATGTGTTTTTACTCACTTGCACATAAACAAATCAATTGACTGACTTTTTATGTTGCATGGCTCTTTTGATCTTCAATTTCAACGTTCGTTACGGTAGTGAGCAAATTGTTGGCTCTTCCAAAATCCTTATCTTCACATGAAGGTATACCACAAAAGTTACCTTAGAGACAGCCAATACTGGTAAATCCTACTCTTGCAAGGCAATACAAAGCTTCAAACCTCCTTACGTGACAAAGATTACGAAAAGATTCCCACGTCATTGAGAATGGAAGGAACTGGCTCATTCATATCCTATTCTTTATTCTCAACCCCACCCTCACCTTCCTCTTTCTCATCTCCCGTATTCCCTAACCTCATATTCCCTCAGCAAGAAGAATTTACACCCTAGAGGGAGAAACACCAATTCATTCTCCCTCCTTCATTCCAGTTGACACCCTCACCTGCATCCTTCGCTACGTCTTTGTTTTTCGCACCTCCAGGTGGACATTATCATCCCTCCCCACCCCTCCCTCTCGGCTATTAGCATTTCACAATCGCACTACCACACAGGCGAAATCAAAGCCCCGGAGATGGTTTAACGAAGTAACCCGTGGCATAAAAGTGGAATATACAGAGGGCTTGTGACTGGCGGGAGACGAATTACAAATTCAGGAGGGACTGTAGACGTTGGAGGGTAAGGCCCACCAAAGAAGGACGTCCAGTCCAAATTGTCTAAAGTGCATTGTTGCACCACAAAGGAGATGATTTACCTGTCTCCGGATAAAATTTACCTCAAGGTTGTCTGAAAAGGCTACGCCACAATGACTAAAGAAGTGCCTCTATTATTTGTAATACAAAGAAAGGTCTCGTTTACCTGTGAAGCGTGTTAGAACAAAGATCTAGTTCGCGATGCTGAACGTGTTCAACAAAGTAGCAAGGCTGATAGACTCACTTATAGGCGATAAAATGCCAATAAATTTGAAGGTTCTATTACAATGAACTTGTGAAATCTTTTCGTGAAGTCTGATTCACACCTTGGAGGCGCTATCATACCACTTCACTTCGGTGCGTGTGCCCTTGACAATGTAAGATTTCGAGTTAGACAAACCAATGAGTTAAGGAAAACCTGTTAAATGAATTCCTTTTTAAGCAGCTCCATGCCACGGAGGACAAGGTTCACTGGTTGAAATCTTCATATGACACTAAATAGATCTCAAAAGAGAAATTGACAGCAAGCAGACTAGCTGTAAGACGTGGAGTTGATTTGATGCTCAACATCAACACTGATAGACTAGCCTGACGCAGTTCCAGGTGTAGGAAGACGCTGCTATTTAAACGAGTTATTCCACTAACTTATAACTGAGTCCCTAAGCCCATAGACAAATTTATTGTCTTACATCCTAGACTGAACCACATCAAGACATCTCAAACCCCTAAAAATACTTCCAACATAATCCAGCGTCAGAGTTACCTCCTCAGACGCTACAAGACGAGAACCGAGTCCGATGCCAATTAACTAGACAGACACCATTGCACCGAGTCAGCGGATCCATGCACAGCTAAGAGGGCTACCTGTACACAACCGTCCTCCAGAAAACCACCATTCAAACATTCATCACCCTGGTGAAAGTCACAGTGAAGCCGGAGTGACAAAAAACACTTTGTTTGCAAAAAAAGTACCGAGGAATTCATACCAGATACACGCAACCAATGATTTCAAAGAAGAACAAACACGATTTATACTATAGCAAAGGAAAAACCGATTAAGGAATATTATGGATGATCAGAACTTCGCCTTCTCTTCACACGAGCCTCGAAATCCACTAGCATCTCTTGTTCGGTCTTCGATTCCCGTATCTAAACTACTGTGACTGTCCCAGCTTCCATCTTCCAGTTCCTCCTCTTCATCCTTCCTCCTCCTTCGCTTTCGTTGACGCACAATGAGTCGCACAATGAGAGCGATAAGAAGAACAATAGGAGTCGTGATAGCAATGATTATGGGCATAATGGCTCCCAAATCCCCCTGAGGCTGAGGAATCGCAGAGATGAGGATGAGAATACCCACTCCGACATTCTGCACGCCAGTTTCAATCGAGATTGCCACGATGACAGGCCAGGAGCGCCGAAGGAGGAGGGCCATTAGGAAGCCGGCTGCATATCCAATAACGGGGAGAGCAGCGCCAATGGCAATAATGAGAGGATAGCGACCCATAAGGCGGAAGATGGAGAAATTGGCGAAGGTGCCGAAGCCGATCACGTAGGTGAGGAAGATACAGGACGTTGGTTGTACTCCCCGACGCAGCCGATCTGCCCAGGTGGGGCGGAAGTGACGTATGAGGAGACCGGCCGTGACGGGGATGAAAAGGTAGAGGAGATTTGCAACGATTGGGCCGTAGGGCACCGCGCTGACGTCGATAGCGGTGAAAAAACGAGCAAAGGCAAAGAGGAGCAGTGGCAACATGCCTACAACGAAGATGCACAGAAAGACTAGCTCTTTAAGTGGAGTTTTCCGTAGCAAAATGGGAGAGTAGGTAGTCAAATTTCGTGAGTAAAATGAAGGAATAGGAATTGATGCGCTCAAATACGCCCACCAAGTTCCTTCTACAGGATCGGATTACCAAGTTACTTCTAGTGAGCGAATTTTTAGTACGAAGCGCTTTCGACGCCTTCGTCGAGGCTCCAACGCATTCAAAACCGCGTCCATTTCACCTACTGAACAAAACTAGGCCGCGTTAAGACATGGCAGCGGCATAAATCCACTTTGTTGTCGGTCAGTCACAGCGAAATCTCTTCTATTTCTGGATGATACCGATTCTTTAAAAAGCAAGATTCATCCAATATGAGAGTCAGTTTGAATTATTCCAGCTCAAACAGAGAAACAAGGAGCTCGACAGGTCTGAAAACTAGATTATGCTCCTACTATAGTCCTTTTGGCATGTCAACACTACCCAGAGGGATCACTATGAAAATATCGCCCCTAATGACCCGGCGTAAATTATAAACAGATCCAAAATGCGGTTATTAGTGGACATAACCGGGACTGTTGACTGCGCTCTGCAACACTTCCCGCATATTTTGAACCCTTAGTTGAAAAAAGGCCGTTTTACAAACCTAACTCCATTTTGAAGCCGTAATATTAAGTTGTATAGCTTTTGAAAAAGGAGTGGCGACTGAATATACATTATAAAAGTAGGTGTAAAAAGACCTTTCAATGATTGGGATAGAGCTGGGTTCCGCCAACGAAGATACTGCGGACGTCTACAATAGCAGAAGACACTCCTGACACCTTCTCAAGAAGTTACCACTTTCACGGCTAATCCCGGACATCCTAGAATAGCGTGTTCACGCTCACTCCTCCATGATTTGTCGATATCACTTATGGACGCGCTCGAAAGGTAATAATGACCACTACGAGGTCAAGGTCAACCAGACATCATAGCTACGTGTCACTAGACCAACAGTAACTCAGGCTATTCTCACTAGCCAGCCGTAACCTCTGTACAGAAGTCTTATTTAATGAGAGAAGTTTTGCCCTTTAGTAAGTGGGAGAGGAAGACACTGAGTCATCCCCAAGCCAAGTATTCTTTCAATCCACATCCCCCATGCGAAACGGAAGCGACTAGACCTTATTAAGGTTTACGTCCTAAGATTGGAGACAATGAGAGGTGTGGATTATATGTAATAGTGATTATCTTAGCAGATGATCTACCCTAAAGAGCTTACCGCAGCTACACAATTTTAATTAATAGCGTACCTTCTCAAACCTGTTTGGTTATCTCATAAACAAAAACACCTTCGATAGGAAAGCAATAAACAGTTAACAGTACAAATAGTGATTATCCCAGCAGATGATCCACCCCTAAGGGCTTACCGCAGCTACACAATTTTAATTAATGACGCATCCTCTCAAAATTATTTGGTTACCTCATAAACAAAAAACACCTTCGATAGGAAAGCAATAAACAGTTAACAGTACAAAGATAAGAAGAGACAGCTTTAAAAGGCCAGCTAAAACACACACTGGATCGGCCAACAGTGTCGACTACGCACCCACCAGCACGTTTGTTTTATTACTTGACCAGCGGATTGTCATATCGACACAACATATCACCAGACTGGAGTCACTGTCACCCTGCGGCACTGGGTCATAATGAAGTTACAGCATTTTAATACTCCTTCGACTGGCAAAGGTTAGCCTACCATCAGACTCCTTTCGTGATCTTTTTGTGGACTAAATCCCAGCCGCAAGGGCTGCTTTATAGCCAGGACCAAAAGTCCATTGTTAAAAAAAGTAGAGAAAGCAGACACAATCAGAGGCTAGACGGCTGCACGACTCCCACTGAGATCTTTTTTTCATTGATTCTCATCATTTCTGGCCACCAGACAGAAGCTTCTTCAACTACACCGGCGGAATTACGCATAAGCGCGGAATTGATACTGCACAAAACTACCCATCCAAAAGGACATTACTTTAAAATCAAGGTGAATTGAACTTTAAGACCGGTCTCCAAAGCACTACCTACGAATCCGACTTCCGAGTTCCCATATGAAATGTCTTATGCGTAGAGGATTGATGGATGGCCACTGTTCAGTTCTTTTTGATGGAAATACAAGCCTAAACAGGCTGTACTGTTAGTTGATAAGGGAGCAAAAGGCTCCATTTTGTTGGGCTTTTATCCTAAGATAAAACATTTTATGGAACTAAAATACGGTTTGCGGGGGCATCAAATTGACCAGCCAGGGAGTTGCGCATCCACTTAGCGTCATCGTTTGGCAGTGGGTCATCAAAACGTACATCGTACGCCCACGCAAGGTAAGATGAACTGTTCTTCCAAGATTGGCAACCATGTAACCCAAACTTGGTGACTAAAAAAATCATTGCACACGCGTCCATTTGGTTAGTTACACATGCAGTTTGATATACATTGCCGGCTGGAAGTATCTGTGGTAGTTTGGCTATGTAAACTGTAAAATGGTAGGCCAACGCTGGATCAGTAACCTCGCCGGAGTTTACCCTCAAACCGTTGCAAACTTCATGTGCAAGCCTTTGGTGATAGTCCGCTAAACACAGGAGCCACAAAGGACAGCTACGACTGGTGCACCGATGAAACAGGATACGATCAGACAACCGTACCGATGGCCGGAGCACATTTTGCTTCAAAAAAGGAACCAGAGGCTGTTCTACTCTTCTCTTATCGTATCGTCTGCCTGATGGACTTTTCTTTCAGTTTGAGTTTAAGTAACGAAATAGCGAAACAGTCGGATGCATTGAATCCACGCACCTGTTTGTTTGGTGCGTAGTAGGACGTCGGAGCATCGAGGCACCTTTGCCGCGGTGAAAGCGTTTAGCATTACAAATGTACTCATTTAAAGTAAATTTGCAGTTTTAAACTATCTTGGTAAGAGTGATGAAGTGTTTAAGCATCTGAATGCACCCAGTTCTATTTACCTACTTTATCCACAAAGTTGAACCTGGCAGTTTGTGTGAGTACAATTCTATCCATTAAAAAAATAATAAAGTGAGACTTTAGTGTCCTGAATAACACTCAGTTAGCCGTAGCATTACCTTTCAAACAAAGGCTCAACCTTCAGCGACACAACCACGATGGCATTAAAATCCACCTAGCCTGACCAATTTACAAAAAGAGCAGAACAGAATGCAAAGCTTGAAAGACTTCGTAACGCGTGAATCACTTATAGCGAGGCGACGAATTTACCTCAGCCAAAGTAGCTGCACCAAAGTCTAAACCACCTATGGGAGGGTTTAGCATCAAATTGAGTTGAAAAAATACTAGGGAATAGTGGTATAACAGGTCTGCCTACTGCTCAATCGCTTGTGGCGTCTCAACCCATCTGGTGCACAAGAAACTACGAAATGATGAAAACGTGACCTATTTGCTTTCAGTCAGAGTAACAATCAAACAAAAAAACCACAAAATTCTACCCTAGTCAACGACCAGCAGTTAGCAAAAAAGGAGATGAACTGATAAAAAATGCATTTTTTATAACAGCCACCTAATGGCGTTTTGTAATCAAACTAGTGCACACGCGCTCAGGAGTAATGATGCTATGATCCGCACTGTAGGCGCAAGTGTCGCTAAAATCGTCATACGAGCTTACCTCAACCCAGAACAAGCAAGCAAGGGACCCTGGTAACTCACCGAGAGCAGCTAGGGAACTAAAGAGGGTCATGGTGAGGCTAAGGTCAAGATCACCACCGAGAAGACGTGTCCAAACATTTGACGCACCGCCACCAGGACAGCAGCCACTGATGAAGAGGCCGAAGCCAAAAGCGGGATTGATAGGTGTCAATTTAGCCAGAGCTATGGCCACCTGGATAGGGAGGCATGAGCAAAATGTTATTAGACAGACTTAACTTTTAAAACCCATTAACATGATAGAAAATTCAGTCAAATCTAATCTAAGCGTACTATGATGGATGAGTCACAAAAGAATTTTATTGTTTTGAAAGGCTACATTTCAGTAAATTACCATTAGTCCTCAACCATTCTTCAAACGCGTCGATACAAATCCAGGGCGGAATACGAAAATTAATAGCTGCCTTCAACAATTTTAAAACCAATTAAAAGTAAAACACTGTAAGACCGTTGTAGAGCAATATGGATGGGAGTTTATAGTTTTACATATAAAAAATTGGACAGCCGCTCCGTTTCGAACCAATGACCAAACGGAGATGGAAATATGGCATTAATAATAGATTATGAGAAACACAAAATGCCTTCAATATTTAAAATAAATATGTTATCAAAGCACATTAAATAGATGACAAAGATATCATTGAAGTAGATGCACGTCAGCCACAGACAGAAGCACTAGACGACTCCCAGAAAAATCATTATGCGAAGAGCCAAAAGGTCACAAGAAGCAATTGATAGTATTTCATCAAAGATGGACAAAAGCTACTTACAGCAGGCATGATGATGAATTGACAACAAAACCCCAGAATCGGCCCAACCGGTTTTTTTGCATAGGACTTGATAACATTAATATCAACTTCACAACCCATGAAAAATGTTGCGAGAACAAGGAGGATGATCAGACCGATCCGAAAGATTAAATCGACAACTCCGCTTTCGCGAAGAACCAGCATTCGTACACCCAGAGCCAAATACGACTTGCCGGCAACAATTGCCCGGGCGACTAGGTATGCATCACCGATTTGTGACACCACCAAAGGGAAAGTGATGCTTTGGGTGGACTGATTTGGCGAGGCAGACAAATTGAGGATGAATGAACCAGCAAGTTCGACAGAACCAGGGTAATCTGATGTAAAAATGAGGGAAACATCCTCTTTTGAGGAATGTGAAAGACTGCATGTTAGGTTGTAACCTCCCACGTTTTCAAAAGCCCGTAGCTTCCTGGAATCACAATTGATCGAGAGAGCAAAGGAACCAGCAGGATCAGTGTAACTGGAAATATAAGCAGTGCCATTTATAGTAACACGCTCTCTTAAGGTATTCCTAGCATCCAAATATTCCGTATCAATTGGCAGGCCCCCGATTGTCTCCTTGACAAAAACTGCATTCGTGAATGTTAGACAAAGTAAGGCAGGCACCCATATCACCAGCGACATGAAAAGAAACTGTCAGACGTAAATGTGACCGTCTCAGAGAAGAAGCATAGTCAAGCTGAATTTGTTTAGCCACCTGAATTATTGCAGACCAATCAAAACACGATGCTAGCAAACTGACCAATGAGGAGTTCGACCATTAACCTTGAGGAAGGAGCCTGATGTGTGTTGAGCTTTACAATAAAACACCAACTTTACATCACTGCTTACCTACAGCTTTAATTTATTTCCAAACCAAACACAAAATATGATCAATACAAATTCAATTCAGAGTTGATTGCTAAAATCATGCTAAGAGGGATAATCCCGTGACCTAGGTATCAAATTTACTTTGCATGGCTCCAACATAAGCGGATCTGCACACCGCCCAAGGTGGCTGTTGAGCAACAACCACCCAAGGCACCCCAAAGCCTGGATAAGGAGACTGGTTAAAATCCTTCTATTGAACCACACTGAATAGTGCAGAGTAGTCGAGGTCAAAAGGGGGTGCAGGACGACTTAAAAAATCTATCAGGGTATTTAGACCGTGGATGATGCCGGAGGGATCGTTGGCCTTGGGAGTTGGCCGCCAGTGCGCGAAATCCACCAGTCGAACAGCCACCCTGGATCGGTACTGATCATAGGCCAGTAGCAGAGAAGAACGATAAAACCCTATCGGTGGTTGCGGTTCCTCCGTAAATATTGACCGCACAGCTTCCACAAGAGGCAGGAAGGCGCGTGCCAATTGAAGATCGCCTTGAAGAAATGGCAGCAGGGCTATAACAAGAGGCGAGATCCGTTTATCCCTAAGACCTATTCCAATTGTTCAACTTTTACAGCAGGCGTTCTCCATTTCACCACGCTTGCCAATTGCATACAGAATAAGAAATTCAACATCTTGGCAACTGCAGATCGCTAGGTGGCCAGACCTCACCGCCCACCACCTTGACAACCACTTGCCATTTGGCCTGCGGGAGTTTCAGTTCGCGAATTACGGCTGATAATATTAGTGGATTTTAGTGACAGAGGATAAGACACTTGCTGAGGACCTGGCTGGGATACAGCTCCGTAGAAAGAGATCTGAACTGCTCTAAACGTGGAAGGCCAATGGTCCAAGCCTATATGGAATCAAAGAGTAGCCTAAAGCAACTCCCGGAGTCACGCCATTATGGATGCTGGTAACGTAATTTCTGTTCCGAGAAAGCTGGTGTTTTCCAATTTTTAAAATGGAAAAGCCGTGTTTTTAGCTAAGAGACGCCTAACCAGTTGCCTGTTTACCGACTTTGCGACAAAAAGACGCTATCATTCGCTATTTGCTGCCAAGACTATAAATTAGGTACCAATGCCAATGGATTCACTCTATGGATTGGAACCACTAGATTAAATTCGGTCTAGGGTTTTCCTATTCATCTCCACCTTCGGCGGCTATACTCGAACTGCTCTGACAGATTTGTCACCAGCGTCACATATATGCGACGCACCAATCACCCTACCGGAACCCCTGGCACGCATAAGTAACACACGTTTTTTGGCAGTCATGACAACTGGGTGTGGCAAACCATGTCGGTAAACGGTTGAATAAGATTAAAAGTAATAATTTGGGAGAGTTCTTTGGCAAAGAAAAGCTCCATTCCTTAATTAATGAACAGCAGTGATTTGATTGGTTAAAAAGTAATAATGACAGTTGGTGGCACATTTGAAAAAAGTCTGAGTCACTTTTGGCCGGAACTTTGGTAGAAAACATGCTCCTACTCGTTCGCATCAAATGCATTATAGCCAACCCCTCTGCTATTTTGGCGAAGCAGTCAGTGTCAACGCTATCCATAGCCACATGCCACCGTCGTATCCATCTTTGTGCCAACCAGAGCGACAAACACAGGTACCATCCAGCGCCAGTGTCGGTAATCATCGGCGTTAGTAGCAAGCCAGGGTAAAGATGGAGTAAAAACTTCCAATTCTTACCTCGGACATGGCTATCCAAATACCCCGTTTCCGCTTTACCGCGAAAGAAAGAGCTTGAAGCATTCTTTTAATTGAAAAAAAAAAAAAAACACAGGGGAACACCCTAACAAAATACAGCACTTTAACTCAAGTATGTGACTGACTGACTGACTGACTGACTTGAAGCATTCTCAACTTTCCATGCCATTACTTACCCCCCCCCCCCCGGCTTTGTGGCCTAAATGTCACAATCAAAGCCCCAAACCCATTAGCGCTCAGAAATCCAAGGGTTACCGCATTTATGCGATTATTCTCACATGGTCAGTTTAAGCAAAGCCTTTCCCTGCACAATGAGATACTTTAGAGACCACGGAAAATACATCCTACCACCAAGTAGACCCCTTGTTAATAGTATGCATTATGTTATCCTTCAAAATGATCGATCTTACCGTTGGCGTAGACTGCTTCAAGGTCTAAACTGCGACCGTAGTGCCGAGGAACTGTCAGGTAGCGGCTCGACTTCCGGTCATAGACCTTGAGAAAGAGAAATAGTGGGTAATATTCAAGTCTCTACATGATACCTAAGACGACCGCAGAGATTACTCGCAGGAATATGGCTTCAAGGGGATTACAAGTAATAAAAGAGGGTAATAAAACATTCAACAATGTGATGGCCTAAATGAAACAAGATTGTCTACAGAACAAGGTGGCATAAAGAATGATTGAATCTAACCTTATTACTTATCTATACAAATAAACCTACAATTTGGCATTGTTTGAAGGGAGAGCAACGAAGATACTACTGAAAGGCGTCTACCTTCGTGCCAGTAAAGAGGAATCCCACAGTGTCACGATGAGCATATTTAGCGTTTTCAGCCTTAATCTTAGCCTCACTTGCATCGGGTGGACAGGCGACACGACCCATCTTCAAGTCGCAGACACTGGGATTTGCCAAATTGGCCAACACGTCTTCCATTCCAATGTAGAGAACTGCGTTAAAAAAAAGAAACAAAAGAATCAACAGCCAATGAACCATCTCCACTTAGCGTCAAGGCAGTAGGGGGATTTGGAGCACACAGACCATCGTTTGAATCTCGAAAGAGGCCATGAAACGCGGGCACAATAGGTCGCAATTTTGCAATCTCAGGCGGAGCTTCCGTCGCAAAGACCTTGAGGTAGAAATTCGTCTCCTGAAGGCCTCTCTTGTCCGGCGGTAGCCTCTTGTAGATGATGGGTTCTTGAGGATGCCGAAGCACTGCAAAAAAAACAGTAAGAGACAATATGTATGCATTTAACCGCGAGTGTGAAGGACATCTATATTGAGCTGCAAATGACAGGAGAGAACACATGTCCACGTAATCCCCGGTCGCATTTATACACCCGTCCTAACATGTGACCAACTTGTTAGTAAGACGGAGCCACTGCAGAACAGCGTTTCCGGGTTGTACCAATTTTATGAGACTGGAAATACCTACAATTCATTGGTTTCACCACATCTCATGTAAAGCGCTTCGATCAACCGTCCAAGATCATGTGCTACCTGGCAGCTGAAAGGTTTACGCCGTTAAGCTGTCCCGTATCATATCAATTGAAACAGTGATAAGAAACACTTGGATTTTAATACTCCGTGTAGTAACACCAAAATAACAGGCTTTTAAACTGTGGAGGCGTAAAATTGCAAGTTCCGGTTTGAAGTGAGCGTCCATTGAATGAATTGTATGTCTCAAAAACCTACTCTTGTAATCCTCCCATTTAGCTAGCAATCCATGACCTCCAGCTTGATATTGGTAGGCGAGAAGGTGAGCGGGGAGGTTGGGAATACTTTCGGAGTTGAAGAGTGGTTCTTCTGACATTTTTACCTACGAATGTGAGAGAAAAGGACAATTTCAAAGGAATGCCACCTGCCTAGGTGTTTTAAGTAACTGAAATAACTGGTGTCGATGTAAGACGACAGCCAGATCTTGTAAATCGTCATGGCGATGCGAATAGCTACCACTAAGTGTTGTGGCGCATGCTCAACCCACGCCAGAGCTTGCAGTTACCATGGCAACAGTCAAAAAGCCGTGCTATCCTTGTGTTTGGACACGCATGTGACGTCTTGAACCAGCCTGCTCAAGTAACGTGGACACACGGCCCAATCCCAACTTTCTGAATTTACGGAAAACTTCTAGCACAGGGGGCTTCGACGATGGGGGGCTTGACACCTCAGCAAACCTTCCAATTTGCTAATGAATCTGATCGAACTGGTTCCCAGGCCACATCCAACTAGAATGCAAGTTGGTTTAGATTTAATTTGAACGATTATGTACGCGAAAAAAGTAGTGCAAAATCACATCACGTCAAAAGAAATATAGCTTCAAATAATCGCAACCGGGCATTCAAGCAAGTCATCCCCGTGGAGGCACACAAAAAAGACTGGCCTTCGTTGTCAACACTTTCACCATATATTTACAGTACCGCTGAAGCAGCGTTACACACACAAGGCCTGACTACTCGCTAGGCGAAGCTGGCGATGACTGCGATTGGGAGTAAAACTTTTCGGTAAATGCAGCGGGAGTGGTAATGGCAAGGAAAGTTTGTGAGATCTTGGCCGGAGGATTCACAATGCCTCGGGAGTTAATCGCACCACGTAGGTCCTTTTTCCCTGAGCAGATGATGATTAGAAGGGACTGTGGACGCAGCTGCATGTAAATGCTGGTGGCGAATTTTTGGAAGGCCTCCGTCTCTCTCTGCAAGGTGAAAAGGAGGTGCTGTCAATTCTAAACTCTGACTAGGACTTGTGGGTTAAACGTCGCCCAGTCTTCTGTCGTACCTTCCAGCCTTCATTTATTCAACCTCCATGGCAATGGCATGGGACTCTGAGTCGATTTTACCCAGATTACTTCAGAGAACTTTATTAAACGTAAGAATCCAGAAGCAGACCTACTGTAAGCATAGAGAGGCACTGGGCGATTAATGTCACTAGGCTGGAAAGACTTGTACAGTAAAATGAACTGTTGATGGCTCACTTGACTATTGGTTGCTGCCACTTGTCGGTGTAGACCTACGCAAGTGTTCAAACAGAAGACAACGTGTCTTCAGTTGGTTTTTTAAGCCTAGTCTTGTCACTGTGCCCCCTGAATCTTAAGCCTTGCCTTTAAATACCGAGATATTATGAGCCGCTAGTTCTCTTGTAGCGCCTGAGTTGCTCCAGAAGATGCCATAACAGGCTGAGATACTAAGAGTGGAGGCGGTGTGGACAGCGTTCTGCGCCACCAGTGCAGAGGCCAAGTCAAGAGAGTTCGAGAAACACATGATCAAAATAAATATTCCAGTCCTCCAAGCCTATTCTACTAACTTCCTTAAAGTAGCATTTTTACAAGCGATGCGTAAATGAGCCTTTAATCAATCCTCCACAATATCAAAACTTATTCCTTCGTATTATGGCTTCGACGGTTGGAACGTGCCACCGGTATTTTGAAGACTTGTGTCATCGCTAAGGGAAGGGAGAACGGTTGAAGTTACGCACAATTTCGCATTCCCGGTCCCATTCCCGTTCCCACCCTCAGCTTCACTTTCGTCTTTCACATCTAAAATTAAATTCGCCTCCCAATGTGATTATTTCAACAAATCAAGTCCACTTAAAGATGCCTTATGAAGTCATTCAGCTTCCATTTTGAGGAACTGCGAGATTTTTTCTTATTGAGCTGTCCCATGCCCCCAGTTTCATGCACCAAAGCGGTGATAGCATTATGAAAACCCGCTTTCCGGTACTGCGATTAAATGTCATGTAGAGAATGAATCTGATGTGACTGAAACCGGACTCAAGGAAGGATCCATCCGAACTGTGTCGAGCCTTGGCAACCACATGAACCCCACAACGTTCTGATTAACTGACAAGTAATGCAGCGAGGTCAAATTCGGATGGAAGCAATACCTAAACGGCTAATCACGATACTGCTACAAAAAAGTTTACGACCGGAACCTTAGATGATTAAAATTCTTGCGTTGATTTGGGGCAAATATCCATAATAAAAGCGATTGGTGTGAGGAAAGTAGGCATTATGGAACTTGTCCAGTCAATCGTTCTAACGTTTCTATCAAAGAATCCTATCGAAATCCACTATCAAGCAAGCACAGAATCATACAATAACTCGAAATTTTATCCTAATAAACTCCTCGGGGCTTCTGTGCGTTAATAATTAAGCTTTTAATAATAGAGCGCCAAAATGTGACTTGATTTTGTGCAGCTAAGACGTCACTAGAGGAATGGCATATGGAAACCACACGCACAACGATACGAACTTTGAAGAAATGAGAGGGGAAGGAGGGTGGTGAATTAGCTAGATTGGCACACAAACTTACCGCCTTGTCCCATTTCCCCGGCCGGCCGACTCGCGTCATGAGAAATTTCACCTTCTGCGCATTCTCTGCAATCCACTTGGCCGCCTTCTTCCCGGGACGTTTAAGGAAGGGCCGCGTTTTGCACACCTCATCTTCCTTCCCCTCCTCCCCTTGGGCATCCACTTCCACCACTGCCGGCTTCTCCATTTGCACACAACTAGTGACCTTGAGATCGGCCAATAGGTGGTCAGTCAGGTGGAAGGGCGGTGTGGGAGTAGTGTAGATGCGACAGAGAAAGGCGAGGTAGGGACGCAGCGTCTCCGGGACTGTGAATGCACCCTTGGCCAGAAGTTTGGTCAGGTCAGCGACTGTGGGTTTGGATGAGGGCTGGAGAGAAGCGACAGTAAGTCAATGAGGAAAATGGGCTAATCTAGAAGAAGTATAAGGCTGCACCTTTAGCCCCAGCAGCTCAATATTGAAAGACAATCCATTCGAAAAGATCCCGCTAGCTTATTGCTGATTCTCAGCCATCAGTCAGTCGTTTGTATGGACGCTAATTAAACAGTTCATCAATAGCAAAGCAACATCGACAAAGGTAGCGTTTGAGAACTAAAAGGGAAAATTGACTTGGGGTTCCTTTCTGTGTACGCCTTCCCCTTTAAACTCATCTTCGAGAATACAGTTGATGAAAATTGGATGGGAACAGATCGGTCGAGTCAATGGGCTTCTACTCAAGTCCAGCGTTTTCAGGACATGAACTCCTACTTTCACAGAAGGTCTGTTGAAGTGCCAGATTCTAATGATGTGGGGTGTGAGAGTATCCATAGCCCATTAGTGGTAAGGCGGAGCGAGAGAGAGGAATACCTGAGAGCCTCAAGAATAAGGTAAGCAATGGATGCCGTGATCCAACGCTTCACTCGGCTAAAAAAGTGGCTAGCGTCAAAAAATCTCGTGAATTTCGAAGGAGCTTCCTCCGTTTACTTAAAGGACTCCTACTGTCGAAGACTAGCTTGTTAATTTTCGTACTTAGCTGGTACGGTTGTTCAGATAGTCAAACTCTCGAGTACCCAACACTACCTTTTAAAATAAGTACGTCGCGTGAGAAAGCCAGAAAGGAAAACTAGGCATGTCGTCACGACAACGTGCCCACTGTTCACACTTTGACACTCCAGTTAGGCACAAAGAACTCAATTTGGGGGCGTTTCTTAGACCAGGCTAAGACTACTTCTCTGCACAAGATCTGCACAAATAATGTTTGGCTCCCTAGCATTCCTGAACTGAATTTCTTGGATTAGCTTTGGAGGGATCGTTAGGAGAGCCACTAATGAACGCGTCGACATCTTCTACTGTAGATGCTATGAATAGCACGAGTAAAAACGTTGCCAAAAACAGATCAAGTCAGCCAAGAATGTTATGTAGATTAGTTATGAAGTTATCAGACGGTCATTTACCGAGCATATGTACACCTGAGTGGATACTAAAGCATTCAAAGCATTATGGGAGCATTGCCAGGGATATTGAGATGAGGTGCTGAAGACCAACTTAATTCTCACAAAAGCCATGCCCCCTGCAAACCTAACAACAAGCGATAATGAAATAGTACACGGTTGGATCCATTAGGAGCAGAATGAAACACTGAGCAGGCGTACCAAGTAAGGGTTGATGTGTTAATAACCGAGGACAATTAATACTGTCGGTTCAGATGAGAATTGTGCCGTCCCTAATGCAACTCAAGACCTAATTAACAGTGTGAGAAATAGCAACAACAACAACAGGCATAATACCTACGAATTCAATTAACCCAATAGGCTTGGGGCATTTCATAAAAAACCTTAGACTTCCAGTGGAAAAGGGAAATGAGTTATAGTAGGGATAGTAAAAGCCAAATAGAACTTTAAGTCATTTTATGCAAGTCTATGTAGGCACATTAAAGACATCACAAAATGTTGAATGATGTCAATAGACACACGTCCGTTTGTTGAAGTGCCAACGGTATCACAAAAGACAACCAAAAAGGGCCAAGGCAGTCCCTTGTGGACCGTTTCAAGAAGGCGCGGTGTGCGGTGGCAAAACAACCTACTGCACGAAAAAAGGTTGTTCGAACAATTTGAGGGACTCTGGTGATTTATCACTCACACACGAAACACCGCTGACAAAAACAACCCACCTTTCCTCACTTTTCTGCTGAAGTCACTAGAGAACAACGTACCAAGAACTATTCATGCCCACGTTTGGCGTGATTAATGATGAGCCAACTCCCTGACATCTACATAGACTCAGAAAGCGGTGACAGAGACTAATTAAATGGGTCCCACCTACACGCATTAACGAACAACCACCAGTTTCAATTCATTTTGCTTCACTTCACCGCTTTAATCAACCGCGTAAAAAACATGCCGTTTCCACTCATTCACGTACGAACAGGTCGACTTCTTATGGAACATGGGTTTTGTGCATTTTTATTCCAACGCTTGTTACGGGAAAGAGCATATCTTTGGCACTTCCAAACAAACACACCTCTCCCCACTTCTATAGCGCGCATCGCCTAATCTCCACATAAATGCATGCCAGAAAAGTTGCCTCAGAGACAGCCTGTACTGGTCAACCAGTGGCAATGGTATCCTTATCTCGCAGGGCAATGCAAGGCTCCCTATCTCCTTACGTGACAAAAGATTTGCACGCAAGTGAGGGTGAGAGGCACTGGCTCATTTGCATTCCCTTCCTTATTCGCACCCTCCACCCTCGCCCTCCCTCTTCTCATTTTCCTTATCTCCTTACCTCATATTCCTCCAGCATCCCAAAATCTCATTGCCACACATGCTAAATGAAACCACTGGGTTGATTACTAGAGGCGATCCGTCGCATGACAGTGGAGTCCACAGAAAGCTTGTGTCTCACAGAGGGATGATTACAGATGCTAATGCGATAATTTCGACCAGTGAAGTCCATTTAAGGAAACATATTGTAGTCGGCTAACCTTCATTTTAAGGAACTGCACAAAGCTAGTTCGTCGCTATAAGACTTTACCAAACAGTAAATTCTAAACTAGAAACCCCTTGAAACACAAACCTATTGTGATTGCAACAAATTCATCACTCAGCATATAACAAAGGAAGCTATTTAAGTCGAGAGGACTCGAAACGAGACTAAACGCAAAATTCTACAGCGCACTCATTATCTAACATTTTAGGAGTTGAAACAAGTAAAAGTTGGGCAGTGAACATTCCCTCACCTGTAATTCGTCCTTTTTTTCGATAGTCTTCTCTTTTGATGGTTGCAAATAATCCTGCGGAAAGCGCCAAGGTGTTGTAACGTCACCGAATTCGAGAGCTAAGTGTAAGAGCTTGGAGTAAGACTACAGACGTTTCCCTAATGTTATACTGAAAGATAATATAAGCTTCTAGCTCTTTATTTTCAAACAACACAGAAATCCTCATAGTGATAAAGTATCCAGCGTTTTCAAGTAAAAATGTGGCCTTACATTGACTGAGTTTCAAGCGAACGAGATCCAAGGTGGCCTTTGCGTCCTCCGCAGAGGAATGTCCCTTGTGTCCGCTTTGAATGGTTTTTCTAGTGTTATAGAATTAGTGAAACAGAATTCTGTAACAAGACAATGGACAAAATCGCAAGCCTTGTCAGCCTCCCACGATTGTGCTTACAACCGTAATAAAGCTACCCTTCATAGCTGCATGTCCCATTGCGCCTTCTGCAATGACTTGAGCACCACATTGGTGGCAGGAGTAAGTGTGCTCACTGTCAAACACAAGTTTTGATTTTGAGGGCCAGGTACAACGCTTAAACGTTGACTGAATCCAGAGAGGCTCACAAGAGAGTGCGTATTTAGGCCACATCGGTTGGCCCAATTTAAACTCCCACCCAATGACTAGTAATGAAGCGATAGTGGATTAAAACAAACTGGAGGCATCTGAAAGGTCATTACCAACACCTACTAGAAAATATGAAGTTTGAGCATTTCACGGTGCTAAAAGGGAATCAGATATGCCACCGAACAGCACCGAAACAATAATTTTCAAGGGCCAATGCATAAAGAAAAGATTCCCACCAAACTGCCACGTGTTATGTTCTACAAAATGGCTTTGCTTACAGGAGAATATTTCTACAGATTGTGTTTGATATATAGGAGGTAATTGCCGCAGAGTATCATTCTACGTTCAGTGCTACCAAGCAAATAGGTCGATGTGAGTGCATGACCTGCCAAACCCGAATCGATTCTTAACCTGAAGATTGATCCCAACAACTCGAGGTAGCAGTAACCAAAGAAAGCACCAATGATAACGACAAGAGGAAATCTATGCAATAAACCGATAACTATTCGATTCGGATATCACACTAGAGCAGGGTTCGATGCTACTAACTACTCAATTTGGAAAAGACTCACCCTAGAAAAGCCCGTGTTAGATTCCTCAATCGTGGTTTGCCTGTCCGTACCTGTGACATGTTGTAGATCACACTCGTGTCAATGAGATAGGGATGAAAGATCTGGACAGAAATAGGTTCAAAAGTGGTATTTTACAATGTGAATTTGAACTACCTTTAGAGCCTTTAGGTCATTGGTTATTGAGTGACCCACAAGAATTGCGTCACCGGGAATAAGTTGCCCTAGTTCCTTCTGAACATCCTCCACTCTGGTATCAATACTTGCTAGCATTTCACGAGTAATACCGCTGTACCTAAAACCCCAAAAAAATAAAAATAAAAATGAGATAAATAAAGACGGTGCACAAGAAGAAAACCACCTATAAAAAGTACCGGGTTAAGTAGTCTTCCACAGGATTACGTGGTTTCACGAGTTTGTCCAGCAGGACGCAACCAAGCTCGTCAACCATTGTGACTCGAGCCAACTCATTACCAAAAGCAGTGAGGACCATTTCACAATCCAGCGCGAACATTGGACTATGCGCTGTCACCGGCTCGAAGTTCTCCTTCAGGGTAACGAAATCTGACCAAGAACTGCGCCAACTCGAACCTGCTTCTTCCTTGGGTAGCGGTACTTTCTCCTCAATCATTTGTTCCAAACTAAGAAGCAATGAAGTTCGGTCAAAGACGTCTTCACTTAGGGGTTCAGGAAATGGGAACGGAGCTTCAGGCTCCAGCTGTTTTGACTCTAGCCTCGCCACTTTATAAGGCTTGTTTTGAATCAGATTGGCGAGTGAAACCGCTGACGGATCTATCAAACGCTTCGGGCCAACGGGAGTGGTGACAGCTCTATGAGAATCTAAAGAAAAAGAATGAGAAGCTTGTGTTTCCATGAATAAGGCTATTTTAATCCCAAAAAAGGGAAAACTTACGAGCCATTTCTC
This sequence comes from Taenia multiceps, assembly GCA_001923025.3. Lineage (NCBI taxonomy): Eukaryota > Metazoa > Platyhelminthes > Cestoda > Cyclophyllidea > Taeniidae > Taenia > Taenia multiceps. The sequence continues at coordinate 15,939,797 of CM010315.2, forward strand.
GAGCGTGGACACTAAGATAGGATGAGGGAACTGTCAGAAGCTCGTATTCCCAAGAGGATTCATAGTTCATAGGAGAAAGAAAACGAATATTCTGAATAAAGTGAATTACATAGTGGGAAGCATACCTTATCAAACATCTCTGAGAAAAGAGACGAATCAGAAATAATTCCAGGAAACCCATCATACTCAACTAGGACAACCGATTTAACCAGAAGAGGTCGTTTTAATATAACCCATCTAGCATTTAGCAGGTAAGAAATAACTGCAGAAAACTTACTTGGGCCACTGTCTGTAGTGTTGTGGCAGAAAGCACAAGCCTAGCAGTTTCTGCAGCTCAATTGCGTTAAGGGGCCAGTTCGGTTTAAATTTGGGACTTAAAAAAAGTAGTGGGCGCTACAAAACTTAATGGTAAAAACATGATCAAACTACCTTATCCTTGCCTTTCCGCTCTCGAAAGCCATCCACCGAGCTCTCAAGCGACCCCATGCTCCGATTGGTGGACGGAAGAAGTGCATAAAGACCACATCATGATTGTAAACGCTCAAACAATATTTTATCACCAGAGCAAAATGCTGCAAAAAACAATTTTGTCAAAGCAAGTAATAAAACATCAGTTATAGATCTTTCTGTAAAATTTCTTGTTTGATAGGGGAAGATGTCCTAAATACAATTGTTTATAAATTGTGCCTGAATTGATTTGAATTCATTTCACGAATAAATCTATGGAACAGTTGTAAGTCGTAATGTTATTTGTCGGCTTGAACATGATTTACGAGTCATTTATTACAACTCGGTGCTTATACTTTGGTCCGATTTCAATACATACTTGTATGATGATGTTTGCCTCATCGCAATTTTTATGGGAACCATGCAGACCCTTGGCTATTTGTTTCTCCAATTGTTTCACTGCAATCCATTTAGTCAGCTTCTTGGCTGTTAAGATCTAAAACGAACATGTATCTTTGGAAATGATGGTAGAGCTGTAATTGAACTCATCATTCTTAACAGTCATAATCCATGTAGTTGAGGTGATTTCAAATGGTTACACCCACCCTTGTGGAATCCACTCCAAAGCTGATCATATCAGCTTTAAACCTATTTGGGTTTCCTCGCATGACACATCACTGGGTGCATTTCATTGCCACCACATAAAATCTTTGAAATTAAGCCAATTTCCCTGTTCTATTTGTAATAGTGTATTCCTTTGTATTCATTTTATAGCTCTATTTTCCTAACGGTAGCAGCAATTGTACATTTATGATTAGACGACGCTTTTACCGTTTGGATCAGGGGAGTTGCATCACAATTAATGTATCGTAATGATTTTTGGCGTCATTTTGAAACCACTTTATTCATCGCACTTTTTTACTTGAAAGCGTTCTCTCATCTGCCCTCCTGTTTTAAGGTAGCGGTATGTTCACAATAACTAACCAGCCAAGTAATGCCACTGAGAGGCACTTCATACCCTCAGAACTGCTACCTATATTAATGGCGGTTTCATTTACCCGTTTATTTGCCCCTTAAATGCGGTTATTGGGGCACCGGAACCCACAGAGTCCTGTCTCGCTTGGCGCTCCGATTTTCGTGGGTAATTCAATCCTCCCACATTCACTTAGATGTGATGCGTTTTGGTGCGTAAAATTTTCAACTACATTTAATGACGCATGAGCGCGGACCAAAGTCACTCTAATTTTGCCAAAAAAGCAAAACATGTTTGTGAGACTACTTTTTTGTTTGCCATATGTTCCAGCTCATTTGTGCGTGTAACTGCCTATTTAATGGTAGCCGATTGTACTGCACCTGTCACTGCCCCGTCGCCACTTTTTACCATTTCTGGAGTGAAAGTTCTACTCGCATCTTTTTTCCACAATCGAAGTCATCTTATTCATTTGTATATGCATATTTGACATTACTGCTGATTGATAGAGAAAAAAAGTTGTTTTGCACAATTATTTTTTGATAGGCAACCTATGTTACTTTGTGATGAATCAATTGTCTAAATTGTACAACCAAGTGAATATTGCCAAATCAGCCAAGAAGGTAAGCCTCTCAGGGATTTGATGTATTAACTGTTCTATTAACTCTCGGTTTTGGTGAGGGGCTGCCTAGGGGCTCCGCTGCTTCCCCTCCGCCGAGCGACTTGGCCTTCGGCCTGTGGCGGTGCACCCCGATCCCTTCTTTGTGTTGATAATATGCTTCCTACCCGAGTATTATGTCTTGGAGGGAGCTACAATAACAAATACCACACTTTCCCTTGAGGCTACAGAAGGGCTTTGTAGGAAGATGTGCCTTTTGGTAGGTGTTCCATGCTAGCCCCCTCTGCCAGAATTGTTTGATTAATATCTCCTCAAGGTAACGAAATTTTCTTCCTTAGCAGAGCATGGTGTGTTTTAGCAGTAAATTAGTATGGATTTATGCTTGTGTGTGTATGTGTGTGTGTGTGATTACCTCATACCTACCCATTTAAATTATTTCGGTAGATTCCGTCAGGCTTTTCCTGTGTATAGTAGTCACACTTATTACCTAGGTGGTACGCAATCCTCGTTTGTGTGCGATTAGTAAAATCGGAGGCGCGTTGATGGCTAAGGCCTAGCAATTTAATTTTACACTGGCTGGAACACATTCGACTCTCTGAATCGCATCACATCGCCTTGAAATAATCCCTTAGAAATTTGCTTTACTCTTTCCTTTCAATTTAGTCATTTGATAGTCACTTTATCTTGAATTATTAAAAAGGATGGAGAAGCCGAGAATTTCGCAACGTTTAAAGGAGGAAAGTGCCTTGAAGAAGGATTTGATTTAAATACTTTTCATAAGGAAGTTTACGCTCGTTACCTTCGGTATCCATCTCAGAGGGTGCTTCAATCCAATTGATACGGAGTTAGTGGATCATTCGCCTGTCGATAACTTGGATGGTAGCCAGACAGGCTTTGGGTGAGTCTCACCCTCAAATAAGACATCTTCGTAATTATTCAGAATACCTCCTCATAAGCCCTCCATACGGTTAGTTTGGTGAATTTTGCGACACATTCTGTAGTGAGTTCAATTTTGTGCCTCTAAAAATAGCATTTACCTCTTGTGTAGCGCCCATAGACTTGCTCAAAGACGAAAGAAGGAATAGTTCGAGAGCTGAATATGCAGTACCTACGTAAGGAAGGGCGTGGTGGCTCCGAGCATGACTCGGAGGCCGAGTTGTCCGATGGAGGTGTGACCCCTCATCCAAGGCATATCACCAGTCGGTAAATTGTTGTTCTTAACTTTTTTTTTTTGAAAACAACTATTTGGTGCTCTCCTTTTGCAGCAAAAAGTGGAGAAACTGATTTTATGGTGAAGACCAATTACTGATCTGCAGTTCTCATCACTCAGGTCATTTAACTTCTTGACAATGTAATGCTTCGGCGTTGAAATGGCTTAGTGAGTTAGCTGTAAATGAACTCGACATTTTCTTGACGGCGACTCAACTGGACAGACAATTTCGAGCATGAGAATAATCTGTCCCTTCCAGCGCCTCGACAACAAGCCGCATAAAATGGCAACAGAGGTGGGTAGAATGAGACAATAATAACTGTACAACTGCTCTTCAAACCCGAACATGTGTCCACCTTTGACTAGAGGCAACAAAGATCACATCCAGCCCTTCGGTACCATCGGCCAAGCTCACTTGCATAGCATACTCCCTCCATTCCCCTTGAGGGCCTAACCACCCGTATCCCTGTGCGTGATTAATAAGTGGAATTAAAAGCAGAGACGACGAAAAAGAAAGTTTAAAAAATGCACTCCAATTTTTCCAAACTTTTGGCAAGATTTCCGGTTTCCTGTCCACACACACAAGCCAAGGCAGAGTAGAGGCAATACAACCCCAACGCGGAGCAAAACCAGCGCATAATTTGGGGACATGCAAGTCCAGTGGACACATTGTTTCTCAGGTTTCTAGGCGAAAATGTCAAATCCACACAGTTACTGCCTACCTCAATCCCCTTCCACCTCCACCAACATTAATATCCCCTTCCTCTGCCCTGCCCTGCCCTCCCCTCCCCTCCCCCTCACCTTTTGCGCCACCCACCTACTCAATCGCGGACCGGACGTGAAATTCAATGTGGGGCACACACACACACACACACACACGCATACAAACACAAGATGACTGTTTTGGGGTGTGCATATTATTTCCGGAAGTACAAAATTTATTAGAAACGGCTTGAGCAGCCTTTTTTTGGCTAATCAAAACACCAATTCCTTTAGCACTACACTACCATTACAAACAGTAAGTGATGCCAATCTGGCCGACAGACCGTACCTGGGAGTGGGCTAATTTTCTGCTGTGGAATGGTCCACTTTAACAGATACTATCTATTTAAGAACTAGTACATTACCTTCCTTTTATGTAGGTGAATTGAACCGATGTTGCACCAAATTGTGGTGGGTCTTCAAACGATGGAATCGTGTTAAAGAGCATAAAGTAGGTGTAGGGCGATATTCTTATCTTCCAGATGATTACATCGCCTCATAGCCCTGACAGGAGCCTTTTGTCTGTGGACCTTGATGGTTTATTTCCGTCCGAAGTAGTACAGCTTCCAGGGACTTTCTTGAAGGCAAAGTAAGACGTGTCGAAGGGCTTTGGGCTACTGGTATGGTCCGGAAGTCAGTCCGCTTGGCGGATGTGCAATGATGGAGACCCCAAATAGCCTGTTACCAAAACCAGGTGCTGAACAAGTAATTAGAGGATTACTTGGCCCCACTCCTTAGTCTACCTCCCAGATAAGCTATTGCAGCAGGGTAAAACATCCACGAGGCAATCGTGCCAGTCAGCAAGATTCCATGCAGCCGAGAAGATACCACACCCCATTTCCAATGATTCTCTGGGTATTTCTATTAAATCTTGACCTTTACTTTGCATGAATTTTGCATTGGGGATGAAGGAGTGTGCCGAATATCATACGTGCCCATGGCTATTTGTAGGAACACTGGCCTTAAAGCGGAGTAAAACAACGGAGGACGGGATTTCGTTCTCATTTCGGTCCTGCCCAACTGGTAGCGAAGTGCCCACCTAGTCAGCATCTCCATGCAAGTCCCGTAGACAGTTCTGTAAGGCGCTTGCTAATGGGGCATCGGCTGCTAATAACTTTCCTGCTGACAATGAAATTGAAGTGGTTGTCAAAGATAGACGTCATTTTCAGCCTTGCTATTAGGGGACTATTACATACTCTCTCTGCTGTAGCACATATCCTACTTCCTTCCCGCTAAAGTTTATCACTCAGTAGTAAAAATCAGGGTTTTTCACTAATGTAGCACCCCAGGGCTTCTCTGAAGTCAATAGAAAACCTAATACTGGAGTAGAAAATGCATTGCCAACCTACAGAAGGGCTCGGGAGCCACTGGCACCACTTGGAGGAGGTACGATGGCGGAGGCCTTAGTGATCTTTTTATAAGAAACGGAGAATTGCATATTTTCTCGATCCTTCTGTAGGCTTTCAACAGGTCTGTTTCCAGACATTCATGTCCTTCAAAGTCAGTGGAGGTGAAAAGACGCAAGCCTCGTTTTTCACAGTGTCGCATTACCTTTGCCCATTTCACTAAACGTTGATAGTTCCTCGGTGTTTAGCGCATCTGGAAGGGCATCCACTCTCAACCATTTTACCCTGGAGAAGCCTTTTTCACACCAAAAATTTCCTCTTTTCAGATTGTTGTAAATGACTGGTAAGCGGTTCATACAAGTACTTGATAAGCTCCTGTCCTATGCCTTGATTCCTGACTGTGGAATTGTGCATCTGGGTGATGATGGATGAAGAATTGTGTTGGATGAGGAGAAACAACAGCAGCTGGTTCTAATATGTTGACTCGCTGAGTGGATCGCTCAGGCAGTCCGTTAAACGAAGTGGTTGAATGGAATGGAGTGGTCAGTACTGGTGACAGCATCGGTGGATCTTTCCCTGTGGCTTCGAGTAGCCAGACTGAATGCCCCGATCTGCCTCCGAGTAGGAGAGGAGCTAGAACAGGCATAACCTCGATCCCTACACCCGCTTCATAATGACTCTAATGGAGAATGGAGAATGGAAAGAATGAACGCCGAGGTTGAGGGGATGAACACTTAACCTGAATGACTGGGATGATTTTGGTTAGGAAACCACTTGGATGCTCCACCGCTGTGCCTCTACTAAGTTGCCTGGCCCTTTGGTACGTCGACAGTACACATCCTTACCGAATACTATGCTTTTCGCAATCTCGGAGCTCTGCAGTAATAGTTATTTTAAAACCATAATCACTTTGTTATGAGCACTATGCTGTAAACAGGCCTATTTGGCTTTGAGTCGGGAAACTCTTTAGTCTGGACGGTTTCGAGTTCCATCTCAGTAGCACAGCGTTTCATTCAGTTCTTGGATTTCCGCTAGCAATCCTTCGGCCCTTCTGGCCATCTACGCCAAAGTTCGGTTCGAACTGGGATATCTCATAGTGCCTTCAAGGTATGCCCGACCTGAAGAACATGACTTGTGTTATGCCTCAGATTCCTTCCTTCCAGCTGGAGGCTCCGAGGGGATCGTTTTCAATTGCTTTCATTGCAATAAAGTGCCCGGTTTTAAGAGGTTGTACTGGTAATATGAGGAACGGAATCGCTGAAGTGAAACGCCTCCACACTCAGTTCGCACTGTCCACAGGTGATGCTTCCAAGCTCCGATCACTGCGGTTCCGTTCTACAGGGGTCTCACGATATATATTGCTCAAGTCCAGTTCCTCTAGGTCAGGCTTCTATGCCACAGACAAGGCCAGCCAGAAGGGAGTGTCTTCCGCTCATTAATCATTGCCACACAGTATGCGGGTCTGACATTCATTTCACAACCCAATTTCCCTCGAAAGAAGTACTCCAGTTGTAATGATTCATCTTCCTTTCCCCACCTTCTTTGTTCGTTTATTAAACAGTCGATCCGTCCTGAAGGTAACCATGTAGTCATTTCGAGTGAATCTCCCTTCTAAAAACTACGTGCTACACTTTAATCCTTTCCGAGCAATGAAACTGATGCAAAACCTAGTTAATACATGAAAGCTTCCGCCTAGACAAGTTTGTCAGCGTGGCCGAATGTCCCAAGGGCAGTCTGGTTCCCTTTTTCATCGGTACCCTGCGTGAGCACTTGGGAATGATTGCAATCATCGTCCTCTTTGCATTGAATGATGTTCATGGAGGTCACTGCCGTGGGTCAGACAGCACCACGTACAGCTGGCCGCAATTGAAACGCTGACACCACTCAGGAGTCCAATCGTTGAATGGTTGTGCGCCATTATCGAGGTAAAACCTCACTTTCCCGTTCACAAAGGATGCTTCCGAGCGGAGTGATAGTGTAGGAGTTTCTTTCTTCTCCTCCCCTTCTCTACAACTACTCCTAATAATAAGAAGGTTGAGTGTTCCTAGACATCTGTATTGTGTTAGCCGAAGTGGTGGACAGATAGCACCGTCGACGTCAGAGGAATTTACTTGCAGGTAGGGTAGGGTACGGCTCTATGTGGTGCAGTCTTGGTAGTGCGCCCTTTGAAGGTGGTAAAATTGAAGCTTCCATTCCACTTGAACACGTCCCTTAATGAGGTAGTAGTACCCAAAATTCCTCAGGAACTATTTTATTTGGATAAATTTGCAGTCAACCACAACACGTTGTTGAATGTTCCCTTCGAAGCTCAAGGAAGAACATGGTAAATTTTCTGAACTTATGGATCCGGTCCCCAGAATTTCTCAACATGCCTAACTACACCATCACCATCGCGTTTCATGTGAAATTTGGTCGACTTTTCCTTAATTGAACTAAATTTTCCTAGCTCAAAAGTCATTAATAATGAATTAAACTTGTCTGTGATCACCATTTATCATGCAGAGCCTAGGCGGGTCTGTGAGGTGAGCACCCAACCTCAGGCCACGCTCCCCTGTCTGGTCTTTTGATTTAGCCTTGGTCGGAAAATCAGTCCGGCAGTCAATAGCCTCCTGTCTGGTAGGTTCAGCGTCTAATGATGGACATGACCTTACCCCTTCCCTTCACTTGCCTTCCAACTCCACGAAAATTTGCCCCGAGTGCCCGCCTAGGCTCTCATCCCCTTCCCTTGGCGTTATCAAAGGGATTCTCCAACCCAAGATGAGTAGGCATTTAACAATGTGATTCACTTTTGCATTCATGCTCTCACTTAGTATTTTTGAGAATAAGTTTTGTGAGAATGAAGAATAAACAGTATTAGTAGAGGAGAGGAGATGAATCTTTGCGTTTGGCAGTCCACAGTGGGATCACACCTAAGCATCAGCAATGTGGTCTCTTTCATCTTCTCCGTCTTCCATTTGCTTGCCGCTTTTGTTTCATTTGACATACACTTAACTGTCAGGGATGTTAGGCAGACTTCTGGCATATTGTGGAATTAGGATCCCGCCTTACGTCGATCCGTACAAAACCCCGAAATACTATGCTCAGAAATGGGCAGAATATGCAAAAACCCAATCCAAGTCTCTTCACTAGGCAGGGCCGACACCTAAGCTTGGGAGTTAGCAACTGCCAATGTCACTAGGCCTGACAGCTACTATTCTCAAGGGTCTGAGGCTGAGGTTGTGAAGTGGACACCATTTAGGGCCAGCAGCGGGAAGATGTCTGCAACAAATTCCATTTCTATTTTTCAGCTCCATTAGATATCTACCCACCGTCAGATGGTGGTGACGGCCGGAGGCTTCCACTGGTGAAGTTCAACCTTGGGCAGGGTTATGATACAAGAATAGCCAGGTTGGACGGAGGCAGCGAGCATTTGCCAAGTCGTGGATTGAAGTGCATTGCCCATATACGGAGCACAGTTTCAGGAAATCTTGTAGATCTCACCTCTATTCTTGGCCACCAGTACGTCTCTTGCCTACTTCGGTACACCTCTGTACGTCCCTCATTCAGCCTTTTGGAAGTGAATTTTGCGATAGTATGCTGATGCTTCCGTAGGTCAAAGGTTAGAGCATCTCACGGCATCGGTAATGGCTGTAGAAGGGGGCAATTGAGGCTGGATGCTTTTGTAGAATTGGCAACAAGCACATGAGAGTCAAAAAGAAGATTTGGCATTTCTCCTCCAGCCTACTCATATAAGTCTTTGGGCTGCTGACGACCTACTCTATGTGTCTCATGACATTTCAAGACAAGGAGTCAGACGAGAATGCACTGGATCGCAGAGTCAACTATATTTTGAGAGGTCTCTGACACTTTGACCCTCTGTTGGGCTGGTACTAGATACTGTACTACGCCTAGTTACACCCTCGAACCCTCGTATCAGGTGCAAACATATCAAGCACTTGTATATGCGATGAACGAGAACCTTCAGTGTATTGTTAGTCAATCTAATCATCAATTAGTCGGTCAAAAAGATGATTGAGTCCGCAGATTCGATGCAGAAAACTTCTGATATGTTGGAAATTTTCCTTCAAGGCATCAGAAAATTAGGACCTTCCGGGCTAAGCGTATCTGCAGGCTTTATGTGGAAATGAAGCTAAAAGATCTACATTTTACCATGAAATCGTCCTTTGCAAATACTGTCCGGATCCAAAGAAACCTCCTGGCCCCTAAGGAAATGGACATTATGCCTCAAAATGTTCAACATCACCTTCAACCTCCCTTGCTTAACAATGATGGTTTAGAGCCCTAAAGTGACAGAAAATTTATTAAGCAATCCATAATCGCGACGCCACTCTTAATCTTCCTACATTAGAGCACGAAGGATCCAAGCCAAAGCATAGTTGATTGCGGTAGTAGTAGAGCCTTGGTGTGACCAAAATAGAGCAAAAAAGAGATTAAGCGTCGCAAAAACACAACAAAAATGCATTTGCTTGACACCTATCTTCAAATTAAAACTGTCAAAATAATGCATGAGAGTAAAAGGCGTTTATTGTGCGAATAAGACCTGCTAACACGGAAGGCTGAATTCACAAAAGTGGAATGAGGAGAATATGGCCATGAGTGTGTAGCGAGAGGCCCTGGCACCGCTCCCATGGCCCTTCAGCACAAACCTTATTTAATAAATCGCCTTTGTAAAGACTGCATTGTGCGGTAAGACGACAACAACGACGAGGAGGAGGACGACGGCTGCAATGGTGTGACTGGCAAATCATCATGCCTAATAAAACCCGTTGCCAAGCCAGAAGGGGAACACGGTGAGTGTGTGTGAAGATAGCCCGGATGGAGTTCACCTGAAGTTAAAATTGACAGCAGATTAACCTTAAATCATTGAAAAGCCGAAAGATTGGAACATTGACCCTAATTCCATTATTATAACTATACTGTGAGGCCTGAGGCACATTTTAATTTACGGCACCTATGTGTCACTTATCGGCTTCGTAGGACGCCCTCCTGCATACACTCTGTGCACACGCACAGGGATGTATTAGCACTTAAATTGCGCCTTTTGGTTAGAGCTGCATAATCTGCACAAAAAGTTTTACCGACTTACCGCCTCTTCAAATTGGCTCAATCGAGAGGCGCTAGAATATTCCATGATATTAGTTATGAACTCATCGAAATTTCGTTTGGTTTCCTCCACTCTAACTCGTCATGAAAATAAACTAATCCAAAGAAAATTAAAATGGTGACGTTTTATATAAAAGTAGAATATTTTAGTGCATGCTACTTTACATTCATTATAAAAGTATAAAGTCACAATAATCCAGGTTTATGTTCAAATGTGCTCCTTTTGATAACAAATAAATTGCTTGTTTTCAGCCAACTTGCATTCAAAGTCAATTTGGTACAAAACTAAACACTAATGCGTTTGTTTAACTTCACTTCTGAGGTGATTCGATAGTTGCATCAATTAATTGAATGAAGCGATCCGAGTCTAGATCTTGACTGAATATTCTACGATTCAATGAAATGCCTTCACAAATATGCACAATTCGCTTTTAGATAAAAAAATTGCAAACAAAAAATTGTAATCGCACGCTTCGGCATCATAGTTATTTACAATACAAAATGAAATCTGCCTTCTCTTTTCAAGTGACGACAGTTCTATCTGAGTAGAGTGAAAGGAATTAATGTGTTGATTTCATCGAAAATCAGTCTCTTTCAAGGCTCTGCTAATAATCGTTGCTGTCATGTTATCATTCAGTCAAGTTATTTGTTCCTGAAATGATTCATAACGTAATGGACAGGTGATATTTTGCGAAAACATGGTACAATACGTGCGTTAAGCTGATTTTAATGCAAGGTTTTAATTCAATTTTTAAGATGTAACTAGATGTTTTACATTCCTCAACAAAATAACCTGCGCTTCCTTTTGTCTCCTAGTCAGAATCTCTCATTCTGTGAAATAAACAAGGCTTCGCGTATTAATGGTGAACTAGCATGACTAATTTGCACTCGGAGACTTTTTTCTAAGGCATAAAAAGGCATAATATTAAGGCGGAATATAAATCTGTGGTATACAGTAGGACTTGAGGCTATTGGCATGGCCGGAAGGCCAGGCCACTCAATGGCTGTACAATAGCTAATCCTCCGGTGTCCGCGTAACCGAACCGAAGAGCTAAACATGCAATTAAAATATTGCTTCAATGGTGTTTATTTTGAGACCTTCGGTTATGCTTTAAGGCATTGCCAACGCTTAAGTAAACCAGTATGGAAATGTCACTCGATGTTGGTTGATCACTTGCTAGGGAAAATGCGCAATTAGTATTTTTTGCTCACATTCGAGCCTCATGCATTAAAAAGTATCAATTATTTAAGGTTGCGATAGCGTTTCATGATACAAAGGCTCCAAATCTTTGGCGATTGTGCTAAGTTGCACAATTTCTTGAAATTTCGCGTGGTTGCTGACGTCCGATCGACATCGAGACTCAAATAAACCCTGATCAAAGAAATGTTCCATCATTGTTACGAGTGAGTTCCAGCTCGAACTTCTTGTGATGCTAATGTTGCTAAATCTAGTATTGCGATTGCGTAACAACTCCAGTCTGAAGAAACTAACTTACGGTGATAAATTGGGTAGCGCGATCCGCAGTCGAGTCAAGCTGAACGGTGGTGAATGAGTTAAGACTTGACTTCTTCAGGCGCGATTACACATTACTTGCCTATGCATGAATGAAAACCCCTAATTTGTTGAAAAATTCTACTGATCTCCACCAAGATCATGCTTACGCCTGTGTGTCAATGTGTTCATTTGCTTAGTAACTCCCCAATTCTTACGATTAGTCAGTGAAACAAATGAGCTTAAAATGCCAAAAAAACAAGCTACTCATTGTAAACCAGACAGCGTCTATAACCTCCAGATGTATAGATGATAGCCGAGTGTGGGTACACGTGTGGATGCCTGGGGTGTGTGCGAATTGTACTTTACTCCAACACTGCTGTTGTCACAAAGCGAGGCATACAGAATGATACATCCTTCTAAGGCCAAACGATGTGTAAGGATCACCAAAAAGGACGTTGGAGGATCTGAAAATATTTGCTGCATTATGCGACGTTCAGATGGATGTTGTTTTAGGGTAGAGATACCAAAAAAAAGCCTTCCGCGAACCCACTGACCCAAATACGGGGTTCAAAATCAACGAGAGGTAAAGACAGCGATGAATAAGAAGTTGCTAGTTAAACAAACGATTTCATAGCACTTTGGGGAGGTGGTATAAGAGGTATCATTGAAAATTGTGGATTGTAAGCGCAACACTCTCGCTCTCATGAATTGCTTTCGGCATCAAAATTTTATGACGCAAATTCGCCAATTTAGAATTCTGTTTGACTCAGACGTCAGTCAAACTGCCTCAAAACGCTTCTGTCGCCTGTCAGGCTAAACAATTGGTAAATTTTGCGTTAAAATGGAAGAGAGGAGTAAGAGACAAGAGAGGCATGTCTTCCACTTGCACCTTTGCTGAAAGGCAAAAAGAAAATCATGAATCACTAACCCATAATTAAGGCAAATTAAGTGCAGAAATCTGGTTGCTAAGACTGTGCCGAAAGCCTACTTTTTGTTTCATAAAACAGGTTTTAGCGGGAAGCGGTACATTGGTAATGTGCCATCCAGGGACTCCACCACTGTATCCCTCGCCAGGCGACCCGATCCTTGGGCCATGCTAGTGGCTCCCTCAGTCCTTCTGTACGGCAACAATACAGTAGCCATAAGGTCTGCGTTGCATTTCCTCAAATCTTGCCCGCGGAGATCAAATGCAATGTCAAAGTATTTCGCCAATTTCTTAGGCTAAAACCCAGTCCACTGGGGTTTGGCACTCCAATTCATCAACAATTTAATTATTTCTGTGGCGACAATGAATTAATGAGGTTGGAGAAGCAAAAGTAGCCATGAATTGTTATTAGAAGCTATTACCTTAGACACGGTGTTGTATCACTTGTACTTTGAATTACAAAAGTACATCACAAACTAGCGATTAGGAAATGGGGAAAGCGGACTGGATCAGATCTGAGGGGCCGTGGAGGCAGTTAAAACTTGTGTTAATGTGTGTTTTTCGCCTAATTTAGTGTGTTGGCAACAGAATAATAATAAATCTTCTAAAACTTCAGAGGCAGTTAAATTAATGCACGTGGTAGGCGATTATCACAGGCCATGCTGGCACGGCGAGTGGGCGAGGAATAACTGACCTCCGGCGACTTTCATTGCATTTCAACGGTCAAAATCATAAAAGAGGTAATTTCGCCCCCACCTTTAAACAATTTCTAATCACCAAAAATTGTTGAAGAGCAATCAAGGGAGAGTCTGGTGTTCTTGTACCTCTTTCACCAAAAATTTTTGGTAAAAATTGCATTATTTACACAACACCTCAGCGGTTGTCTTGTAGTGCCAATCGGTTCGATTAAACAGTCTCGCCTAGCCACAGTGATAGTTTCCTGTAAACACCTATGTCAGGAGGGAAAGTCACCTCAACCCTCATCGAGGCTTTGTGGTAATAGGTGGAGGCAATAATCAAGATTGCGTAAATAAGTGATTCCACCAAATTTTTATAAACAGCGATGCGAAGGAAAAAAAAAGCCGGCGAAGAGGTTAAAAACAGCTGGCCAATTCATACAGACGGACACTCAAAGGTGACGAATGCGTGCAAAGGCATGCTTTTTTAACACCAACAATCTATTGTTTACACCAGACTCGTTTGCAAATTCGTGCGCTCAGGCACCCAAGCACACACACACATACACAGAGAGGAGAATTGCAGGCTTGAAGAAGGTACAAAGAGCCTGTTTAGACGTGATTTCGCGAACACCAGTCTATCATGCATCCTCCTTCTTCTACTTCTCCTTCATTTTCTCAGTTTTCGTGCCTTCGGTGACCTCTTGTGTGCATGCGTGTGTCTTGTTGACTGACTGGTGGGTTTGATGAATGAGTAAATAAGCAAGTGAGAACCATCTACCCAACTAACCAGGGATTACCTGATACAATTACTTCACCTCACCTCCGCCCGAGAGACTTTGAAAGCCTCAACGCAGTCGATGCCTTCGAGACGGTTACAAGTAGTACCGCCCTTTGCTTAGATGGACCAATTAAAGTGTGCCATGCAACCCAACCCTGACGATGAGAGGACTCGCAATGTGAAGTCGAGCAAAACCTTGCTAAAAGCGGGTAGATGGTCCTCATTATTGGCAAGAGAGACCCTCTTTGGTTCTGTTTCATACATAACTTAATTAGAAATCGAAGCCAACAGAGGTACTACTAGGCAAAAGTGTGTTACATTGACGGTAACATTTTCATTGCGCTATTTTCCATCAGCATCTCCTTTATGAATGGTTGGAAAATGAAGCCACGCCTAGATTGTGACGATGGAAGTATTCCAGTCGAAGTGAGTTATGCCTAGGAAGAGAAATGAAACACTCTTTGATTCCTGGGGTTATTTTGGTATATTTAATCACGTCTCTTACTGTCTAGGAGGTGAATGGTGACTATCTCATTAAATCTGGCACAACGATATTTATGGGCCTTGAGAATGAAAGTAAATCGTATTTAAAGTAAGTCATTTACTTATGGTAGCTGCACGGAGACCTCGATCCTATCCGACTGCTAATTATCCAGTCCTTCGGGACATCCAAACCACTTTACCCACTATTTCACACAAATTTTTTGTTACTATCCATTTTAAGCTATTTTTGGCATTTATGGTAAAATCTTTTTCTGTGGGGTAGAGAGAAATTGTAGCACCACTGACATGGAGTAGGCAGTTTTGCTTTCTCAGCGATCTTCCTGCTACAATTGACCTCAATCATCGTAAAAATTTCAAATATGTCCTAAAAATTTGATTAAATCGTTTACGGTGTATCCGTGCTTTTTTCGGCTACCTGGAATCCTTCCAAAAGCAGTTCCACCAGGTAAGCACTTTCCTCCACTTCGAACCCACTTCCATCTCGCATCATCGCTGTCGCCTCTCAACGTTTCCCACAGATGGACAGGTTATGCAACTGGTCAGTGTACACTTCAGGGTAGTCCACTTCAATATCACAACGAATATACTGAGCGTCTGGCTATATAGTCGTTAATGGGTCTTTGGCAATTCCTCGCAATGGAGGCCTCACCCCGTTGCCAGTCAAAACAAATCTTCTGTGCGTTTACAATACACCCGATTTTTGAAAGATGTCACTTTAAGGCCTTTTCTAGTGGACTAACAGACATTTGAGCTATTTTGTGTTATTTTGCTCTTTGTATGTGAATAAGGAGCGGCCTGTTCATACAGGAAGTGGCTGGTACTTATATCCGCTTCGTAAATACCACCAAATGACTGGATATTTATGCTTCCAGAAGGCCGCTTACACCTGCACAGGCATCACTTCAGGGGTGGACTCGCTTGTCACCACAAGAATTTCACCCACTCACGCAGCCGCTCTTCTAGGTTCAGCTAGCAAAGCTTTCGAAACAACAACAACGATAACAACAACAGTACCAACAGCGACTGCTGCCAGGAGTCAGTTGTGGAACCTTACCCTAAGCTTGTTGCAGTCACATTTTGGAAAAGTTTTCTTTAGCTAATCACAATTAATCTGCACTTTTGAGAGCCCTCGTGTCGTTTGAGACATAAATGCTGATTTATAATAGCATTAGGGTACATTTTTTCTTTGTGCCTACCGAATGATAAGTGAGGTTCTGTTCGAGAAAGAGTATGGTTGTGCTTTCGAGAGAATCCATCCTGCTCTTGGCAAACAAATCTAAATTTCTTTTTTCTCTTTTAGAAAAGAGAAGGGTGGCGATCAGGGTCTCCTCATTTGATTAACCATGATTGGCTAGCGGACTTGTCGGAAAAGGACCAGACAGATTTTTAGCAACAAGATTCTGCTTCTTCAGCTGGGGGAAGTGGATTGTCAGATTTGTCTTAAAAGAACCCGGTAGAGGTATTCCAATAATGGCTTAAATAAATGGAATTTAAACCTAAATTCTTTATGAAACATTTGCTTCGGAGAAAAAGTGCCTACATAGTGATGATCCATACGGCTAGTGGTTGATTTGTGATTTTTGATTCGAAAACTGATCAAAGCTGTGATGACAACTTGTCATCAGTGACGCTTTCTGCCGTTCAACTAATGTGGGTCACTAACCAAGCCCACTTCTACTTCACACCTCTTAAACATGGCGAGCCTGTTGATAAAGAACCAGTGTCACACATTTGCGACGCGCGTGATAAGGGATATTGCACGCATGTAATGCTGACAGAAAGTGTACAAAAGATTTATTATTGTAAAAAAAGAGTTTTTCTTGTGTGATAGCTGTTCAAATGTTGGATCTCGGGGACAATAGAGTCACCTATTCTCCCCCTATAACGCGAAAATTAACCGTCTTGGTGATAATGGTATGACATGGTATCTTGTTAAACATGGAAGTCCGTTACTCGCATGATGAAAAAAAAAAAAACAAAAAGGGTTTTCTAATTCCTATGCTAACCTCGAATTAACAACCCACGTGGTCGAGATGAGGCGTTAAAGGTGGCCAGTCGGTCAACTGAAGCCTTGGAGACGTGAGTCCATATTCAACCGTGGAATACAGCTGTCTATTGTTATGTTCAACCACTGTGTTGGCAATACTCTGTCCTGATGTTGCACAATCCAGTTCATCCATATTCTTACCGCCATAACTGCCCACCTATTGACCTGTCGACTGATCGACTGGTCGGTTCGCTGATCGAAAGACCGACCGATCTACCTCTGTGTCTGCCTGCATTCACTTACCTGCTTCTGTACCCGTCTGCTCATCTACTCATCAACTGTTTGTATAATCCAACTACTTTATGAACACGAAGAATAACCGTATCCCAAGAAATAAGCTTATCAGATGCAGGAGTTAAGTGTTGATCGCGAAATTGTGGAGTCATTCCATGATATTGCTACTTCTTAAAATCGGCAGGGCTTAATTTATGCAGAATCTGCCTCATGGTTAGGAAAATTTACTACTGTTGAGCGATTAGACACCACTGTGACTTGGAATTAAGTGACTATCATAGTGAGACATTTCATTGTCCCTCTGACACCGATTGTTATAAGTTCTTTCCGTTTCCATTCGAATAAACCGTGTCCTACGGGTCACGAGGGGTCTTGGGTGAGGGGTTCGCAGAGCTGCCCAAGTGTGACCCCAGTACGGTGTGCAATTATGGCGACATTTACTGATTGCTTTGCATTGTATTGTCAACCCCGCCAACTTTCATCCCTTCAACACATGGCCGCCAGATGGGTATCGGCGTGACAGCATCGGCAACTATGACAACGACTGGTCCCCCGAGCCAATGATATAGCTGTTGCTTAGGTCTAATATAACCTTAGCTTAAACCTTGAATTGGTTTTGTGGTTTAGGAGAGATTAGAGAAAATTGAAGAAGCAGTTTTGACCCATCAGCTCTAGGACTATCAGAACCAATTCGAATTTGCCAAGCCATCGGCCAAGTTTAGTGCATTTCTGATTGACTACGTCTATACACTGAGATGGTCCATCTAATGAACCCTTCGTCACGCGTGTGAGAATACGCATAAAGATGTGGATACTGGTTTGTTGCACGCTGTAAGCATTCTCTCACTTCCAGCCTCAACAGACGCCTATTAATCTCAACCACTTCTGTGTGAATTTGTGCTGATCATTCTAACCCGTCCAGGGAGTGGTTTCTCACACCCACCAGCCCTGCTGTCGCCAATAGCCTGAGTATGGCTGAGTTGTGATTAATTTTTTTTAAAATTTTACCATTAAGTTCCGCAATGTGTGCACCTAATTGGTGGATGGTCACTTGGGCCCTTTTTTTGGTCAAACGCTAGTTTCAAAGCAGTCCGAAAATTGGATGAGGCAGAGTTTAAACCTCGCAGCAATCAATAGAGCAGACATTTAGGTGAAAACAGAGCGTCTTTTAAAAAAGAAAGTGAGTTAACCCTTATGTAGGCATATGCCCAAGCATTTTAATTCTCCACCTCTTAAACCATAGGAGACACATTTTAGGTGATCAGGAGGCATCGCCTTCTGTTAGATTTAGTCTCTGAACGATTTTCCGCTTGTCAACTGATAACGTGACTCTTTTATTTCCTAATGTAATAGTGTGATTGTGTCAAAAGTGATAATTTAAGGTCGAATCGGAGAAATGAGAGGCTTGGCTGCCTGTTGAATGCGCAGCCCCAAAATTTACAAATCCTCTGTGAGGTCTCTAAAATATAACTTTTGTTTATAAATGCACGCGTGTTTATGGTGGCTAAAGTTCATTATTGAAGAGTGGATTTGCAAATAAAAAACAAAAGCGTTCACAAATAACGGTGTGTAGGGGAGGCCTGCAACCCAGCTGGGCTCGCAAGGGGGTTGGGTGTCCCTGCACATAAATTAGGTGATTTGAAGCGAGTCCTACTTTAAGTAGAGAAAATTAAGTGGTTTGTATGATTGGAAATGTTAGAGAAGGTATAACATATAAACGGAAGCGTATAAATGCACAAATTTAATCGCACTGGAGAGTCTATTTCCACAATTATTCCCCAACTTGTCTCTCATATACAAACTCCCATTACTTCTACACGTTCCCTCTTTATTTTGCAGTTAATGGTTGCGTAATTAAAGATGACTTGAAAGTATAGGTGAAAAGAACACGGCACGGCAACACACGTTTGTTGTGGTATCCACGCTCTGCCGGTACTATTTATCGTGCATTTGGAAAGCGACATTTTAGGGGAGGGGAGGATGGATAAGGAGACCGTCTTTAAGCGCGTATCCGAGGCGTTTATGACCTCTGGGACAGGGTAGACGGAAGGGTGGTGGAATAGGGCAAACGCTTGCGCAACAGCTGCTGCTAAGCGATTCGGCCTGCCCTCGACCCCCAGCTGATTGGCTGTCTTTACATCTGGCGCGCACGCACGCACGCACGCGAATACGACTACACATTGGGTGCTAACCAATCACAAGGCTGTCACCGCACTTATAAATTTGTTATAAAGAAGACCACAATGTGTATCAAATGCTCTGACTCCGTCCTGACTTGCCACACTCATCACATTACTCAGACCAGGGATTTTTTTAAAACCACAAGTGGAAAAAGGAAGCACCGAAGATGAGTGAAGCCCTCGATCTGAGTGTTAACGCGGCAGTAGCGTCGGTGGCGGCGACTGCGGCCACGGCAGCACCACCACCACAGACTTCGTCTGCAGACCAACTGGACTCCAACAACACTCCAAGCCTTTTATCCTTCCCCTGTGGTGCGGAGTTCCTGCAGAAATGCGCGGCGACTTTCAATGTACTACCTCACACTCAACCCCTTCCGCTTGCCAATCCGCCACCCACTACGCTTCTGCAGACGCCGTCGCCTCAACCTCCATCTAATCGTGAGTTTGTATTTCTCTTTTGATTACAGTAAAGCCTTATCTACATGATTATTTTAATGAGAGGGCACCCACACGCCTTAAAAATACCCGTTTTTAAGCTCCGCTTTATTGGCCACGATAGTGAATTTGTCATACATTGTTGGGGAAAAAGTAGAATGGACGGAGCGGCGCTCTATATTCTACCGTTTGATAAATCTATCACTCACCTCCCTCCTCCCTAGCCTTTCCATATGCCGTGGGTGAATTGAATGTGCGGGTTCCTTGTATCCCCTTGTTAGGCCTAAAGAATTGGAGAGGGGGGCAGGCGTGAGTTATACGACCCCTGTGGTTGAGCCAGTTCCGCCGCTTTTTTTCTCTTGTGCATTATCCGCCGACTAATAGTGAATGAGAAGCTGAGCTTGTCCAAAAATGTCTTTCTACCCATCTGGCCCATTTCGGTGAGAGAGGGAGAGGTAGAGAGGCCAAAAAGCAGGAAGAATTAAACAGTGCAAATTTAACACCAGGCTTGGGGGGATAGGGGCGGGATGTGAGGTAAACACAATCTCGATCGGACTGTCCGAATTTGAGATTTCCGATCGCCACTGACCGCGTACTCCATGCTGCCTTGTGCAAACTAAATCCTTTGTTGTCTTTATCTGCCTCTCGTTCCTACGTTTTTAGTCGATGCGCTGAAGTAGGTCAAGGTTCCCTGTTCATTCAAGAGCAAAAAGATAACAACTAGGTATAAAATCGCAGGTGAGATGTCTATTACCAAAACCCACTGGATTGTTATTTTGACCATTTGACTTTTTCCGTGCATAAAATCATGAGTTTTGCCGCCTCGCTGCACACTCTGACGATAAGGAAAATTTTTTAAACTTTTGCTCACCGACAAACAAAGGTCAGCGAATATAATGTGGATTTAAATTAATGAGGAACCCGTCTCTAAGTATCTACTTAGTCATTGACACTTCGAGGAGTGGTTTGGTGGAGGAACATTTCCTTTTTGATTCCCATTCTCCGATCCATTTCTTTTCCTCATTTTAATAATTGCATTCATCGCCTATCACCGAAATACCCACGGTCTATCAGTATGTGTCCAGGGCAATTGTCTTCACGATTTTGGTAGCAAATAAGCCTTTTACTCACACACATTAGCAGGAGTTTCTGTTTTATGTCTCTTCGCGTGGCCTTTGTATAGCTTGACCACCAAAATATCCTTTGATTGTTCCGAAAAGGAGACCAGCCACCCCCGGCAGGACTAACCAGGACATGAACGAAAGCCCAATACTCTGGCGGAATATGTATTGTCTGAGTGTAGAAGGGTTAGGGGGACAACTGACAAGGGCTTGTGGCCAGACCAACCGACGAGGTGAGATGGCGGGCCTTTTGGTGGCCCATTACCAAGACCAAGGGTTAAACAGGCAGTTAGAGTGTTACTTCCGTTTCCAAAACCACAACTGTGAAATTTATTAAGGATTGTGGTTTCGCCTTTCTTTGCGACCCAAACAACTGGATTCATAAAACGTTCACACGTTTGTTATCAAGGTTGTTCCGGCGTCAGGAGCAATAGACGAAGAAGCGCTGTAGATCTTATGCATTGCCTCCACCTATTGAACGCACGTGGTTTTGGTGGTGGTGATGGGCAAGCGAAGGAATAAATGACTGAGTGAGCGAGTGACTGATATTTGCATTTGCTCTTAGTCATATATTAAAGCGCCTCCCCGTTTCTAGGATAAACACATTGTATCCAGGGCGAGAGGCTGAGAGAGAGGGAGGCGACAGCGTCATGAGTAGAGACCGTTGTGATTGCGTGGCTTAGTACACAAACAAATGTAAGCATGAGTTTGTCGCCTCATGCGCCACTCCGTAACCCCTTGACCTGGCCAAGAGAGTGGCGCAGGAGTGAGGAGAGAAGAGCGTTTTGTATAAGGCCTCTTTAAGATAAGATGTCCACAGACCGGAAGTAACGTGGCATTGATTCTTATCCTCCTCTTGCTGCTCCTGCTGTTGCTGCTCGTAGACTTCCGGAGGCAGGTTTTTTCCTCCTGCCCAACTTGCGCTATAGTAGAAGGGTCAAACGGTGAGAGAACGTCCTCACTTTGTACTACCGAGTGTGAATGAATAAACACAGTGGCTTTGTTCTGTGTATGTGTGATGCTGCTGGAGAAGGTGATGGCCGTGCCTCCACGGCTGAGTCACTCATGAAATATAAATTTTCAAAATAATTCACGAAACCGGTATATATTTGGAGTGCGGCGGTGATGGTGGTGATGGTGGTGGTGATGCCGGTGGTGGTGGTGGTGGTAGTGGAGGAGGTGTTGACAAGCTGCAACGGTTTATGGACACCCCAAGTCCGGTAGTGGTTATTACTTCCGGCTTCAACAAAATACACCAATTCGGACAATTGTTAACTTGCCTACTCTCAAATCCGGCCACAATTGATTAACCTCTTTCGGCATGGTGGAGACTGCTTTCCTCCCTCTCTGTGTATAGATTTTGTGGAAGAAAAGGAGGAAACGAAGAGAAGGCTTTTTATACCCTGTTCCACGCGAGAGTTTGTAAGTATGACCCTTGCCCACGGAAGAGACATTTCCTTTCACAACTTTAATTAGTACACCATCGTTGCCTTCAGACACCGACAACTACTAGTGTTACTGCTATTGCTACTAACCCAAGGCCGAAGCGCTCAAAATGTTCAAGAGACTGTCTTTAAAAGGTGGGTTAAATAAATCAGTAATTGCATTGGGAAGTGAGTGAGTCAAGTTTGGGGAAGGCGGGAAGGAGTGGTCATGTGTCATCCGGTGTATTGTTAGTACCCTTAAGATTTTACAATTTGGAACAAGTATGCATTATTATTTTGGCAATTATTTCTTCAAAATTAATTAAAAAGAAATTTTAGGTAGCTTTATGATCGATTTGTACATGACCGAATTGATTGACATGCCTTCATAAACAGGAAGTAATGAACATCAGATGACTTATTTATCTGGATTGAAGGAGTCGTTTGCGCTCAGTCGTCCACCTCTCAGCCTTCTGTTGGACTTTTATCATTTCATATGTGCGATTCTTTGAACATCAAGCTGGCCAGGTACTAGTGAGCCTAAAGCCTAGTCGAGGATTCGTTTTAATCGAGTCCTATCACAAACCGATTGGAAGGATCTCAAAGGCATAATCACTGGATAATAACTTTTGCCTCTTTGCAACAAGACGTTTTCTTGTAAGTTATCTGACCCTTTTTACTTTGGAGGTGCAGGATGCTTGCCAAACCAACGCCTCGATCATCACTGCCTCCTAATCTGACCCAACATTTATCATGGTTACTACGTGTTACATGCTTTGATGTTCCCAATATGCGGCAATACTTATCGCCAATTTTTGACAGGTCATACTATTGTTCACAAATTAAAACCGCTTTGGGTTAGAACAACATAATTACGTTGTTTGGAACTCTATCTCTCTGTTTACGGCCTACAGTTTGGCGCAACCGTGCTTAGAAGTTTGTATGAAAGCTTCACGTCGCACACTTGTGACGTGTGGGATCAGGCGAGAAAATCAAGGCAGCTCCCGTGGAGTATGACGCTGGCGGCTGCTACTTCAGAGGCTGTGGGTGAGATCATCAAAAAGGCATGATGTAACAGATAAGAGGAGCAACAAATGGGGAAAAAATGAAAGCGGATGCAGCCTCACACACTGTCAATCACAATAGGGTGTATACTCAAGTCAATGTAGCCACTTCATTTTGAGGTGTATGTGTGCATTGTAGCCACTGGCTTCTGGGATGATATAAAATACACGTAGGGCGCGTGCGCGCGTGTGCTTTGTGTCAAGGAGGACAAGAAAGGGGCGTTAAGCTCGTAAATTATTTACCGAAAACCTGACAATTATGCTCTCTACTATCACACAATACTCTTTTTAACACCACGTCGCTATGGCAATAATATTGAACTATTCAAAATCGCGTGTTAGACGTGAAGGCAGATGAAGGGGGACACTGAGAAGGCAAAAGGCGGTAAGACACTCCAAAAGCCTGAATTATACATACACGTCACATTTAAATACCTTCTTTCTTCCTGCTGGGCGTCACACTAACTCAAGCTTGTGCGGGGGCAGTCATTAAAAAAGGACAATAATGATCACGCACGCGGACAAGCAGGCAAGTAACCAAATCACGCACACCAAGGTGGAAAGGCACTTATTTTCCCCTCATTCTATTTCATTTCAGTTCCCTTGGGTACTGGTCCAATTCCCGGTTTTGTGCCTCTCATGTTGCCACCTCTGGCGACCAATGGTCAGATTCCAAAAGAGGGCGGATCAAGTGCGATTGATCTGTCGGTCCAAACAATCCTCCAGACTCCCCACTGTCCCATTTCCGAGGCATTACTCACATTGGGCGCGAGTGCGTCCCAAGTGAAGACCCCCTTCAATCCCCACCTGGTACCCCGAAGTGCTATGAATGGTAAGTCCTGACTTACCTCATTTTGATTTCCCTACTTGGTCCCACACATCAGAACTATGCGGTATGCTTTCTTAATCAGTTGTGGCTGGACAAAGTCGGGCGTCCCAAAGAGAATGGTTAAGTTTAGAACGGTAAAGTTGGCGTGATGTAATGCTTCCATTCCGGGGATGGTGACTGAATCATCAAGAGGCGTAATAATGACATTTTTAAGATTAGAGTAGAGAAATCGAGCTTCTGGATCGTGGCAATCAGTTTGCCTTTGAGCAACTCGTAGCAAGGTGGTTAGCTCGCCAGCCTGAAGAGGTACAATCGTCCCTATTCACACCCCGCTTTAAGGCAGAGAAGGCGGCATGACCCAAACTGCTATTTCAAAATACTTATGTAAATCCAGCAAGAGGCACATCATTGAAGAAAAATATTTTGCTTAGTATAAGAGTGTAGAATAAATGCTATAGCTGTTATCACGTCTATACCAACAATGCGTCGTAACGAGGTGGGCTAGAATCAGTAGTGGGAAAGCCTCACAGAATCTACTCGTAACACACAAAGTTAATTAAAATGCACTTTTTAAATCCATAGATTTTGATTTTATTTGCCAATTTTGACTGATTTCTTGTGTGATAGTACAGTGGCATCAAGTTGGCAAAAAAAAATCGAGTTTTGTCAGACCTGTTGAAGCATGTTGATGCGGAAGGAGAGACAACACAGCGCCTGCTGGGTGTTTAGGCAGTATACCAAGAAAGGCCTGTTTTAATTGCATCAAACATCGCTTGTTCATGACAAAAGTTCGCAATATAAACATTGTCATGGTACAATTTATTTTATGTGAAAATTCCAACTCTCGGCAAAGTTGATGAATGTGCACATCAGCACCTTTACCAGTCACAACGCTGTGATCATCATTTTGCTGTCTGTTCATTTAAACTGCCAGTTGTTTTGCATTTTAATAGTTTTTTCTTTACTGATGTCAAGACTGAGAAGGCCTTGTAGTTATTTTATTAATTCGAGCAGAAGATTTATTTCTTTTTTTCCTTTTACTTTATCTGCTTCACTTCCAGCCTTCCAATCCATCGACTGCCTTCCCTTCCTCGACATGTACTCCAGGAGTTCGATGCCATTCGATCACAAGGATTTACTGAAGAAATTCTCCTCCTTCCATGAATGTGGCAATGCACAGTGTAGAACGGCAGGACTGAAGGAACACTTCCATTGCACTGAGTGCTACAAAGTACATGTCTGCTAAGTTTCTTTAAGTATATGCGCAAATTTATACTTGTTTGTAGTTTCAAAAGGAGTAAGGAAGTTGCATATTCTGTGGCATAGAAGCAAGCTCTTATTGAAAAACTCTGAAAATCGTTGCCGTCGACGAAGCTCTTAGGCCGGCGATGAGGGACTGGGTCAGTAAAACGCTGATAACCGAGTAAACGAACGATTAAGCATAGCAAGCTATTAAAATGCCCAAAAAATTTAAAGGAATCACGACAAAGGATCTCTTAATGCGATGTACAAAGGAGGATCCTCCATCAATAGTTCGTACAAAATGATGCAGCTTTGATTGCATGGCAAAGACATCGAGACTCTCGAACACGGATAAATGGAAGTGACAGAGTATAAAAAGCTAAAATTTCACAGAAATTATGGACTTTAAATAGGCAACACTTTATTAGCATCAACTATTGTACTTCGCTAAAGTGTGCTAAGCTACAGCAGATGTCAATGTCAAGCGAAATTAGCCAAAATTGTGCCGCGAATTGAACAAAATAGGCGGTTGACAACCGCTCTTAATTCCTAGTTAATGTTGCAACAGAAGCCCATATTTTTAATTAATTTATTAAGATTATAAAGCATATTTCATTTGAGTCGTTGTTGTCTGAAGGAAGATGTGAAATAGTTGAGTAGTAAAAATGAGTGTTTCGACAATTAAGTAATTTATTTCCAGTAAAAAAGGGCAGATTTCATTTCTTGTCAATTAGCAGGCCATTTTCGTCACTCAAAAAAACTTTTCCCAATTTTGCTTTAAAGTTTTTTTTCCCAGTAAAAATTAAGTGTTTTGAGAGTGAGCCACGGTAGCACAGCATAAGTCACTAGATTGGCTGGCGAAAATGCTTTAAAGATTCCGTTGTCCAAGTAGGTAGTTTCACTTTCTTTCACCGAGACATTAACCGCACCTTTTTTTTTTGCTGCAGTCCACCTCTTTGCAATTTAACTGTGGCCGCGGCATTTCGTATTCACACACACACATTTTTTTCTCCCTTAAATATTGCCGCCAAATTTAATTAGATCCTCCACGCAATATCTCTATTTTTTGTGGTTATTCATACTTCTTCACGCACTCCTCAGCAGGAGATATCAGGAGCTAAGTCAATTTGTGTAGTGCCTCTTACTTAGCCAACTAATTCATAACCAAAACAAGGAGCGCTAACAAGGTAGTTGGAAAGGCCACTTTGTGCTGACCTCGTCTTCACGGCGACGAGGTATTTTTGTCCGCGTGTATTTGGGAAAAGGACATTTCACCGTAATTGTGCATATGTGTGCGCGTCCTCCGGGATCGGCGTTCTTCTTTTCGGGCCAAACTACTATCTACATAAGCCGGAAAAAAAATCATAACAGCTGTTGCCTACATCAACCTCTCTTGACCCTCCATTTGACCATCAGGAAACATGCTAAAAGTGCCCACTGGAATCGTAGTAAACGAGGCAGTTGACATTTATCCTCCTTTTCATTCCTTTTCCATTTTTGCCTTGAAAGGCCCGCTTACTGGTTAGGTAGTTAGTTAGCTGAATGACGTGAACCTCAAGACTTGACCGTTTGGGTATTATGCACACACCTTGGTTATTGTGTACACACAAGTAAAACAAATTGTCACGATATCAATTAGTGACGATTTTGGTGCGCTTTAAACCTTCATTAATTGCACTTTTAAGTCTAACATTCCGATTTTAAGGTAGTTGTCGCTTTCACAAAGGATGACCGTTGTCAACCTGACGGCTATGGACGTTAAATTCATCCCTTTTTAAGAGCACCTGCCAATGTCATTTGATTTAGCGTCAAGAATGCTGAAATTGTGTCTTTCTTCTTGCCTTCAAGGTGATAAATCGGAGGGAGGAGACCATTCGGCATGTGAAGTGGCATAGAAAGCGGATGGAGAGTCTGCAGTACGGATTCATGCGTTACAGCTCCAGCGATAACTGCGGCTACAATCACTGCACCCACAACATGAAACAAACCCACTACCATTGCATTCGTGCCAATTGCTCAAAGGTGAGGAAGGTCTCTGCTCATCTCGATGTCAGTTGTGGGAAATGTAGTCATGTCAGGGACTCCAAGATCCCGCTCCAGTCTGTTCTGTCACATGACTCCCTTTTTCTCCTTCTCTCAGCATTATCCCTTCCAATTGAGCTCCTTTCAATATGGTCATCGATGGAGGAAGGTGAAAGGTCATGTGGTGGCTTTATGGCTCCGTAAGCGGGCCATTACTTTCGACAGAGCCTAGTAATTTCTAAGGACCTTCACCTTCAGAATCTGCACTGTGGTAGAAATCATTTGACCCGGCCAGTGCACCAAAACGAGTGGAATTGGTGCTTCAGTCACTCTCTGTAGGATCATTTGACATTTGGATGGAATGTGTTTTAGAGGACAGTGTCATGGAAATGCAGTCGGTTTCCCTTCTCCTCATCCTTTCAGACCACACCAGCCATATGACCGAATCATCCTTTGGCCGTATTAAAAAGACTTCTTTGATATGCGTTTTCATTTCCCAAAAAATGGTGAGCCAACAAATTACCAGTCATCTCACAGGAGGCACTACAAAAAATGCCGACTAAAAGTTGGAGCAACTTTGACGTTCCCTCTTCCGTTTTGTCCTGTTCCTTCGGTTCCTGTTGGCTTCCTGTCTTCACAAATACACCGATCTGAAGCAATCATTGAGGATAAAATCAAACCTTGCAAAAAAAATTGTTCGTTGATAAGCCTCTTCCTACCACCATTTATTTGTCTTATAGCACAAAAGAGAGGGATTGTGTACCCCTCAATGAATGAAGAGAGGTGATCGAGAGTGCATCCAGAATGCAAAGTCAATCTGGCACCACAGAATGGCGTCAAGCACCAGCCCCTGTGATTATGTCTTTTTTTCGTGTGTCCGGTTTGAAAGTTCAGACACATTTGCGTGCTTGCACTTAGGGGGGTTTACTTGACTGCGGTAGCAGGCGTGTGTGTGGCTTAGGCACAAATTTTGACATTTTTGTGCACATTGACAATTTAATCAGGCACCTGCGTACACCCGCGGCTTATTGGTATCGTAGGCGCTTGTGCATACGCATGCCAAATGTTATTAAACAAGTCGTCGTTATGACAACTTAAAAACATTCCTATCATCATCGGCATCAGCGTCAATATTAAA
Source organism: Taenia multiceps (assembly GCA_001923025.3). Classification (NCBI taxonomy): domain Eukaryota; kingdom Metazoa; phylum Platyhelminthes; class Cestoda; order Cyclophyllidea; family Taeniidae; genus Taenia; species Taenia multiceps. The sequence continues at coordinate 15,968,372 of CM010315.2, forward strand.
ATTTCAGCACTTGAATAGCTTGTGTCAATTAACTGTAGCCGCCGCTTCAACATCCTCAGATTCTTGTCACATCTGTTGTGACTCTTCAGTTCCTGCGTCTATGTCAAATGGAACCTTGAGATGCGAAAGGAAAGAAAAAGTTGCAGAAAACCACTGTTATGCTCATGCAGCCTTCCTGACGATTAAATAATACCCGCAGCGCAAATTGCTCTTTATTACTCAGTTCTTTTGGGCACCATTTGTCAAAACCTTCGATTTTAGAAGCTAGATGCAGTTTTTATCGCTAACAGGTATTAAGGATGAGGTTGTCTACCAAGATTAGAATGAATTGCTTGTTTTAATACAAGTTGACATTCCTCCCATCTTACTAGGTCTGATGCCTCACCATTCCACTTATTTCTGCAAACAATTTTCAAACAAATCAACTTAAAAAAGAAACCGGCCATTGTTTAAGAACTACAATGCCGAAAGTCGCAAATTAAAGAAGAAACGTTATCCTTACTCACCCTTTAGACTTATATCAGCACCTCCGACGTTCAAATGCACGCGAATTACCACAGGAAAGACGCGGTGATATTGCAAGAGGGCTTTCGCAGGTTCCGGGCTGCCGAAGATTGCGGCAGCAGTGATTGCCCCTTTGCCAGAGAACACACAACTCACTTTCATTGTCGACGTCCTGGATGCAGCTTCACGTTTAAGAACAAAGCTGATATGGGTAATGACCTACTGATGTAATTTCAGTAAAAAGTTATTGTGATTCGAGGAGCATATGACCAGTTCGCACTCCTCTCACGACACTATTTCAGTTTTTGTGAATAATTTTTTTCAGAAAAGCACAAAAACCACCACTTAAAGAACGATGCAATCGCCAAGGATGGTTTTCGAAAGTTCACAAAATCCGAAAACTGCAACTTCATTGGTTGCAAGTATTCAGGCCTAGTCAATCACATTCACTGTATTCGACCAGGTAATCATTTTACATGCGAACCCTTTCCTACGAATGTCTTCCTGTCCATTAATCATTAATTTATTTACTATCGTGTGTCAATAGTGATGAGGCTTTTCATTCTTTAGGTTGTGACTACATTGTGCATTCAACAAGTCAGATATCATCGCATAAACGCAAACACGAACGCCGAGAATCCATTAACTTCTCCTGTTCAGTTGCACCCCAAAATCAGCAGGTTTTACCTCTGAGCTGTGAAAATATCAACGGTGCTAATTCAAGCACTCCAAACATCACGACAAGCACAACCACAGCGACAACGTCAGCCACAACCACTCCCAAGCCTTCACCGCCACAGTCCGTATCACCGATTTCGGATCCACAAGATCTCAGCTCAACTGCAAAACTTCTCCAAAGAGCCTCAAAGCTCACTGAAATTTGTTGGCAGCGGTTTCAAAACTCGGGCAACCCCACTCCACCTCCAGACGGCGAGGATGTACAAGTTGTGGAACAAGTGCTAAAAGCAGTTCTTTCCTCCCTGAAGCTATTTAAGAGTGATCCGTCCTGCAACAATGAACAGTGTTCTCTCCATGGTACGGGTATTGATCACTTCCACTGTTTTCGAACTGGATGCATGGACACAGTGGAGATGGATCCAGACGATAGGGTGACCGTAGTTGAGGAGACTGCAACCATTTCCAGTGGAGATATGGACTCCTGGAGAGAGCATTGGTTTATGCACGCGTGGCAGTCCACCCTCAGCATCATCGGCTTTAACCGTTGTAGTGGTGAAACCTGTAATTCTAATGAAAGTGAAGCAAGGCCGCATTTGCACTGCTACTTCTGGCCGATGTGCGATTTTACAATGGACGTTGGCGCTGCATCTCCACCAAGACTGTTGCGGCACCTGACAAGGCACAACCAGCACTTCGGGACAATGATGTATCAGATGAAAGAACAGCCGACCTCCTTACCGTCAGAGATGGGTGGCGCAGCACAGAGGAAGCGTGGACGTCCACCGAAGCACTCTCGAGACATCCATATCCCTCGACTGGATATCTCACCAGAGAGGTGTGTGGACGATCATCCCAATGCGATTCTCACGATGGAAGACTTTTTGGCTAAGGCGGATATGATTGTTGGGGGTCTCAAGTTCTACCCTGCTGAAGGTTCATCCTGCGTAGATCGGTGCTGTCCATTCTACATCACCAAACAGAGCCATTTTCATTGCGTTCGACCTCGTTGTCACCTGGCCACGAGCAATTTGGCAGTTGCGAATTCACATCGACGCGAGTTCCATGCCTACATCGTGATTGAGCCGGGATACGAGTACTTCGATAGGTCTATCGACTGTCGACGACCGGCATGCTACGCGAAAAGGGACACTGCACACTACCATTGTCTTCGTCCACGATGTGGTTATTCATTTGTTCGAGTGAGTAAGATGAGACAGCACACCGAGTTCCATGAAGGTGGTGGCAACACAGCAAGCGGCACTGGTGGCAACATGGTTGGAAGCGTGGAAAAAGCCGAGGACGCTGTCGATCCCTATTTTTACCGAACAGCGTCAATTCTGCCCCCACTGGGGATGGAAAAGGGAGGTGCCATAGGAGATTTTATGCCCTTCCTAATGCGAATTCTAGCAGAGCAGGTTATTCCAATAAATAAGCCAGAGACGACGGGACACCTCCTGCCAGAGACAGCGGAATCGAATTCAACTGAGAGTGAAGAAAAGATGGACTGGAATGAAACAACAGACAAGGAGGAGGTACCAGCAGAAGTGACGACAGCGGTAGTAACAAACAATCTAGCTGCAATGGATGAGGGGTCTCAAGCTCCGAAAAAGATAGAAGCGGATGAGAATACAGCGGTGGTAAATGAGGAATCGACCTAGTATCAAGGTTGAGACGGTATTCAGACCATTCCTCCCTTAATGAGACTGTGGATCATAAACGTGAGCTGCACATTCACGCCTTGTATTCTCCATCTTGTTAGCTTTAAAAGCCAACTTGCTGGTCCCCTTTCAGGTCCACCGAACGCCGCGGTTTGGTTGCATCACCGGCGCTTCCACATCGTCATAACCGTTTTAGACGCAACCTAGACTAATTCGTGTGCAGTTATTGTATAATAGTCCATAACCCCCCTAGGAGTTATTATTATGTGTTCATTTGTGTATAAGCAGATGAGTAAAGTGATTTTTTTTAATGGGCTCATTTTAGCTTTTTTAGCCATGAAACTGCTGTGCATCAAATGGAGAGGGGGAAAGATTTGCCTAACTATAACTCAAGGTTATTACTTTGAGTGGATTTGGGAACTTTATGAACACTGGAGGTGGAAAATCAAATTTACACGACAACTTGATTGGAGCATGGAGGGTATAGAGACAAGAAGCCCTGAACCCAGCCTTCAGATGCCATGCGTCGATTGCTCCAATCGCTTTTTCCATTGCCTTCAGTCCGGGTTCAGGGATGGTCATGAATGCATTCGGAAAGTCCGCGCGGTTTCAAAAACTTTTCTCTCGATGCAAGATGGACCAAACGAATACTTGTCTGCATTCAATCCACTGGAGTGCGTTAGTCAGCGAATCCGCAAATACGGCGCTTGAGTTACTTTTATTATTGAAAATTAGGAGCTATAACCAGTGGATAGGAGGAATGTCATAGGTTTGGCTAGCCTAGGTACGGTAACAATGCTAACAAATGCTTGCGTTCAGCAACGGTTCCAACACACGAGAACTAAGGCGTCAAATTCGGATCCATGCATACTAGGATCCACTTTACTTTGCAGGAGCCATGAAGCTCAGGGTAGCTTAATGATGGAACTCTGCTCCACTCAAAGGTAGTGACACCTGAATAGCGTAAGTACATCCATCAACGACCATCCCAGCCGTGACATGCCTACTCCGCCGCCTCCAATCATGCCCGTGGACAGTCACCTAGTTCCCGGAAGGTTATATCAACGCATGCGAGGTAAATGCCTTCAAAAAGAATGTAAGCGCAATCTTTCACTAGCAATTTCAGAGTCGGTACTTTTGCGCGCCAGAAGACTTTTCTACAATCATTCAGGACCGAGAAGTTGAATGCTACACTTTTGAAGAAGCGTTTTGTGAGGAAAGGTCAGCGATTCCCAGATTTTGTCAGTGTCTATAAAAAGTAGTGCTACCTCATCTCTCTTGGGAATCAAAACGCGAATAGAAACAATGTTGAAAATAGAAACTCAAAGAGTCGGCAGCGGTGGATGAAACGATGTTCAGTGATAGTTGAGTCGTAATACTGACAAAGGGTTTCATACCAAAGCCTTTTAAAGGATTTGACAAACGCGAGAGGGGAAAATAAATGCAGTGTGCACACCTTTAAAATTAAAATGTTCTACTGGACTTTGGCGCTCCTTGCTGTTGTAAAATAAAGCGGAATTCAGGACCTACCCTGTTGGGCATTTCAGGCAGAAGATCGAGATTATCCCTACTACAAATTCAAAGGCAGTAGAATTTCAGGCTCGTGGTTGATTGTGGAACTTCTTAGAGGAGTTAAGTGCTTGCTAGCCTGCTCAAATGCAGAAAATCCAGGCCTTGTTACATTGCCTGATCCTGCATCTCTTGATCGTCGTCTTTTACGTCTTTACATTCATGCTCCCGGTCTAACCATCTCAAGTTGGCTGGGGAATTAAAATTACCTGGTTTGCAGAAGCGAAGGCTATACAATGTAATTCACCTATTATAATTCGATGCATCCTTCAGCCTCGTCCGCTTAGCGATACATGATTTGATGTTAGTTTGCCTTTTAGTGATCCGGAGCTAGATTATGCTCCACAACAATTTCCAGTCAGATGGACACCCACCCAGTTGTCGATGCCATAATTCCTACAAATTGAATTTGCATTCTAAGCCTCTTGTTGCTCCAAGCCCTATCTAGTCTTTAAATAATGTCCATATTTCAAGATTTCGGTGCACAGTTGATTGCCTTCAAATTTTATTAAAATCCTGTCTTATTAAACACCCTAGCATGTCCCGAACTGCAGAAAGTGAAGCAGCCGTTGAACCAGTTTCAATAGCTTGTCTTCTGTAAGGAGCTTCCAGTGTAGTCACTGCCATAACATAAAATTGTTGGCGGGGAGCACGTGCCAGAAAATGTAATTTAAACAAAAGTTACCGTAGAATACACCATCAACTTTCTAACAATCTAATGCATTGTAGGGGAAGTGATGCTAAAATAATGAAAAAATTTTCTGTCAATGTGAAAATGCAACCTATTGATATTTTAAAGTAACAAGGTATACTCGCTTAATTTTATTTAAATATGTATTACAAGAATTTGCATACTTAATCCTTGGTGTAAAAAAAGTAACTCTATCATTGAAATGATTCTCCTTCACGGATTGGTAAAAAAATCCCTGTTTTGTTTCTACCGTCTCTACAAATATTGATATTGATTTTTAAATTAAATTTCCTTAAAGTAAATTAAATGATCAATTTTGCGTCAATGCTGCTTAATTAAGTAAATACTTCCAAAGAACCAATTAGAGCGCGATGGTTCACGTGTCTTTGGCAGCCCTTTAACAATTAAACAAAAATACCAGCAACGCTAGGTGTCTTGATTAAAAGAAGTTGAATGGAATTTCGTTTAAGAGAAAAAAGAGCGGATTGCCATTGGATGGTTGGGGCTCTCTTGAGCTCGCACTGCCCTGCCTTGAGACGTATGAAATCACTGCAGCTGCCGGAGGCTGAGGGTAGAATCACCTTCTTTCTCATTCTGGTACATTTCATTCATTGTGAGTTGTCTTTTCTAAAACTTCTTGATATATTTAATTAATTAAGAGAGTGAGAGATAGCCATGTAGGGAAATTAGTTTCCAGTAGGCATCACGTCGCCTCATTTAGCCTTAAGTGTTTATTTTAACAATATCTTTCTCGTGATCATCCTTATAAACTCTCTTCATTTTTGGGTCAACGTTGGGCTGTGACTTGAGGTAGACGACACTAATAGTGTTTGGGATAAAAACAGGCAATTCCTGATGGGGATGTCACGCCTTCCATTTCAATGTTTAGTGAAAGCTAGAAAGAATTCGTCTATACTCCGATAAATTTACCGCATAATAATGGATTTTATAAGCTTAAGAATTTCTAAGAATCGAAATTGTAGGATCACTCCAACAAACAAATCCAACATGGATGTCTTAGGGATTACGTGCCCATCAACTAATCCACTTCCAATGTCTGTCGAAAATTATATAAGGAATATGAATAGTTAAAGTTATTTACTTATTTCTTATCGTCAATTATACCATATTGAATCGCATGAACAAACATCAGAGCATAACACCACAACTTAATCCCTTTAAATTATAGCTACAACACTAACGCTACTGGTAAGAAAATCATGGCTACTACTCACTAATTTTCATTAGGAATTATGGCGTTTTCTGATTTCCCATCTCAATTTGAAAAAAAGTGTATTTGCAAGTTGCTGATCGATTTTGATAAAAGAAACTCATGAGTAACATATTTGTGGGCATATATTCTTGATTTCGCTTATCTTACTATACTCTAGGGTCCATAAACTTTATCCAACGCAATCAGTGAGGATCGCGTACTTCTTCTCAAAAGCTACAACAAGTCAAAATCGTTATCTTTAAATCAAGAACATAACTTACTGCATGCATAAAATGCTTTAAACTCGACAAGTTTATCATAAACTGATGAATAAACTCGTCACATATTTGTGACGCAGGGGCACTTGGGTTTGATACTGATGGCAAGCGCATTAAAGTAGATTTTTTAAGGCCATTGGCCTAAGGCTCTGTAATCTTACTTTAAAGGTGCCATTTTTGCAAAATCATGTCAGAGAACTCCACCTGGGCCTTTGCGCTATATGACTGCGAAGCTGAGCAAGAGGAAGATTTGGCATTCAGAGCTGGTGACCTCCTCCACGTAAGTTTTTCACTAGAAGGAGCAAGAAAGTGTACTAAATTCGCATAACTTTTGAGATCCATTCTAAAAGGTAGCCCACTACATTGGTATAAAAAATTAAATTAGGAGAATATAAAGGAGATGGCAGGAGTGGACGTGTATGGTAGAACATTTACGAGTTGAGGATCACGTGAAGTAGAGCGTAATTTTAAAAAATATTGTATTATTATATGTAAAATGTAAAAAAGCCTTGGATTTAAAAGCCTCACTTAGTTGATTTTCTAACAGATATTACAATCCCCGCTGATGGGAGCAGATGAGAATTGGATTATTGCCGTGAATCCACGAACAGGTTGCTGGGGTGATGTGCCCTCCAACTACATCACTAGGGAGCGTGGTTATTCAGCAGCTCTGGACGCCTTTAAGGAGACGGATCGTTCTGGTGCAACTAAATTGCTTCAATCGCAGGAGTACTTGAAAAAGTTTAACTATGTCGTTCGACCTAGTAGTGGTTGGTGCCTTGTGATGACGACATGAATAACTAACACATTTTTATTTTTCATAATTGTGCCTACTCTAATAGCTTTTTGTCGTTTATTTCTTAACAGAACGCACTGTAATGGCCTTGTCAATTCGAAATGCAGCGAATTTAGTGCAACACTACAGAATCTACTTTAATTCCCAGGATCAGAGTTGCTGTTTGTTCGAACAACAGACCTTCAAAACAATCGAGGATTTGGTCATCTACTACATGGGTAAGAAGACCACTACCCATCATTACATATTTTTTCCGACTTTTATTTTATTTTAGAAAATGAAATTACAAGTGGATGCATTCTGCAGGCTTACGAATTCTTGAGTATTTTCCCGCCTCCTTTGTAACTCTGCTTTCATAGAGAAACGATTGTTGATGAGAACTAATGTATCGCCTCGCAATAGACGATTTGTAATTAATTAGTCTTTCTGTACCCGAGGTGACTCCAAAACGCTTGCCGCATATTTTTGACCTCCATCAAGACCATAACAAAAAGCGAGTAATTTGGACAGGTGATTGGGTGGCTTATAAAGTCTAAGAAGGTTCTGCTTGGTTCTCTCTCACCATTCACCTTTCACTCAACCTATGCAAGAAATGGACGAGACGAATAGGAGCACAGGTGGTCTTCAGGTTTGCAAACCACGCATTGTACTTAAGGTTAAGGCCAGTTGATGAGAGCAATAGCAACTTTGACTGGTACAGCCTCAATCCATGCTCCAATACCGTAAATGCATCAATGCTCCAGGCATTAGATAAGGCTTTCCTTCCAAAGCTCAACCGAAAGGGAGGCTATCGAGACGACGGTCTCTGATCCTACGTGTACTGGATACCTCTTCAATTCTCCATGACGCACTTGACGTGGCAGGAAGGGGTAATAAATACAGCGATACTCTCTACAGAAAACTGGCACCAAAATGGTATTTCAATAACGACGTACTACAAATTGATGCCTTTGATGGGATTTCAAGAGAATTATTGGGACGAGTGGGAGGTGGGTAAAAGCTGACACTGATTTCAGGTAGACTAGACCTGCACTGCAGACATCACCCACCAATAGCTGTTGTAGAGCTGACTACTACGGGGACAGCCTCAACTACCTTCACGAGACCACAAACAGATCTCGCCATTGATGTTTAAATTTAATCAAATAAAATTAATTAGGAGAATCGATTCGCCATCGACGCTGCCAGTTACAATTATTAGTTCCATTGAGCCAATTGGAGTGCGATGGTTTGTGTGCCAGCGGCGGTGACTGAACAATCGAAGTGCTAAAAATACCAACGTGAGGTGTTGAGATGGCGAGGGCCTAAATGTAATTCCGTTTGAGCGGAAAGAGAGTGAATTACTATTGGGTGATAGGGGTTCTCTTATGCTCACACTGCCCTGCTGTGGCACAGGCGTAAATCACTACGACTGTTGGAAGCTGAAGGTGGGCTCCTTTTCTCTCTCTCTTCTTCCCCTTCCTCATCTCCCTCCTCCTCCTCCTCCCGTCTTATTCCACCCACGGTGAGTCAGGCTTTATTTCAGTTTGTGGCATTTGTGATTGATTGAGAGAACGAGAGATAGTTATGCATGGAAATTGGTGGAAAGTGGACATCATGCCATCTCAATTAGCCTTATCTGCCCATTCAGAGGTCTCTTTCTCGTGGTCATTTGTGTAACCCCTTTTCATTGTTGGATTAACTCTGGGATGTGAATTGGATTAAACAACAGCAGGGAGTCAGTAAACCACATCCAACGTTACCATCTCCAATCTTCCACTTTAGGATGGATTCTATTAGTAGGCATTCATTCATGTCCTCAAATGTCATATTCTCTCTGCCTTATCAAACAAAACAGGTGGTGATGTTTGATGGACAGCCTATTTAAGCATACGGTTCGTTAGTAGTTGATTGCACTACCTGCTAGGATCCACAAAATACGCATCAGGCGCAATCTGGAAGTAGTCATTGTAAGACCTGGCGAAGACATTATGCTTCTTTTACACACTCACCTTAGACTTATTAATACACATAGCATTCATTCCACTTTCCGACAAAGAGAAGTCTAATAAATGAGGTGAGATCATGTTCAAACTCTGCCTTTTTATCGTAGACGGGCAAAAACACCATGTCACACATTTGTGACGCCAGGTAACACTGATGACTAACTCGTTAGAGCAGATTATAGGGGCTCATTATATCAAGACTTTGTATTCCTCCTTAAGAATGAACCATTTCTGCGGCCTCATGCAAGATACCTCCTCTTGGATCTTTGCTCTATATGACTTCAAATCTTATCAAAGGCGTAACTTAACATTCAGGGCCGGTGACCTACGTCCTGTAAGTTCTTTAGCAAGAAGTAAGTCCAGTTCCTTGGACACTTCCTATAGCATTATCTGCCATGTCACAAGAGAAGTGTATTTTACTAAGGAAATGCAGGAGGGCGAGGATAACACAGAACGTGGACGAAAGCAGTAGAGCCAAGGAAGCATAGATCGTATAGATAATGCAATGTATTGTTTAAAGTGTGAAAAATTCTTAAAATTAAAAGTAGTTTCAGGCCATTGTTCTTGCAGACAATAAATTTTGTCCCAAGAGGACTGATATTGGCTGAGTTATTACTGGAAATCCACCAGCAGGCTGCCGAGGCGAGGTGTCCTCCAAATACTTTACCTGTGAGCGTGGTTATCCAGCAACTCTGGACTCTCTTAAGGAAACGGATCGCTGTGGTGCGAGAAAATTGCTCCACTCGCAGAACTACTTGAGCGAGTTCAGCTACGCCGTTCGACCTAGTAGTGGTTAGTGCTTTGTGATGCTGGCAAGTATCATTTCTACTGATTAATGCCACACTTCTCTCCTACTCTTCTTCTTTTCGTTTCTCTCTATGCTAGAAGGCAATCCAGCAGTCATATCAATTCAAACAGCAAAGGGAATTGTAAAGCACTACAAACTCTTCAACATTTCAGATGGTCATAGTTGCTCTCCATTCCAACACAAGACCACATCAATCGGGGTTTTGGTAGTCCACTGCATGAGTAAGAAGTTTACGCCCCCCATTCCATCATTCTTTCCTTTTCTCCTTAATGTTAGAAAATGAGCTTGAGCCTGGATGCAGTCTGCAGGCTTACCAGCCTGGCAAATGCTTGCCAATGCCGGCTTGTGTGTCTCATTCCCAAAGACCATTTGTAATTAACGGGTCTTGCGGTGTCCACAGTGACTTTGAAGACATCCTCCAGTGGGATACTGTAACTATAACTGAATTCCACATTAACCCATTCCGTGTTAGGTTAAAAATGCGGCAGATAACAAAACCAGACACTTTGTGGTCATGTGTCGAATCGGGAGAATGATGGTGCACACCAATGATCGTTACCAGTGAAGTGATTTCCATTCGTCAACTTGGCTTTTGTTAATTATGTAAAATTCGTTTGCCTACTGAAAGGCGCTCGTTTGTTAACTACTCACCAGAACTACTCGAGATAAATTGGGCCACAAAGCGGTCTTTGGCAACCAGCATCATGTAGTGTACATAAGATGAAAGCTAGCTGATGAAGGTGAATTCATATTAGACTGGTAAAACTGCAATCCATGCCCCAATACCACGGATATATCAGTCTTCCAGGCATTGGATTAGGTTTTCCTTAAAAGACCGAACCAAAAGGGAGGCGATCGTGACGCCTGCCTCTGATCTCGTCTGTACTGAATGCATTTCCAATTCTCCATGGAAAGGAGGGAAGGAGTGGCGGATACGGCAGTGCCATCAATTAAAACTGCTACCCAAGAAGAGTAGCTTAACAACAAAGAATCATTACTTGATGCCTCTTGATGGGAGCTTGGGAGAAGAGTAAGAGGGGGAGCAAAAAGTTGATACCGATTGCAGGTGGACTAGGCTTGTATTGTGACTGCCACCTGCTGCCAAACCTTGCAGCGCTGACTACCACGTCAGCATGCTCGCCTACGTACGATGACGGGCGTATGTATACATCACAAAGAGCGTCAGCGATTCCATTTTTAACCTTAGATCGTCTCACTTAGGGTCTGCACAGTGGGGTTTGTGAGTCAGAGTCAATAACGTGGTTGGGGCCTTTGATAGCTTCTATTTTGCCTTTCCCAATTGATATACGAGTTGAATGTTAGGCAGCAGCACTGTCACTTGGCAACGGTTTTCGCATTTAAAGCGAGAGAATGTTAGGTGCTCCTCGTCACTCTGACTAAAAGAGGAAGTGATGGCTGAGGCGGTCACATTCATGCTGTAACCACCGACTCACGATGAAGAGGCACCATCTACGTCGATAAGATCGTTGGCATCCAGTGTCAGCAGCTGCACAGCAGCCGCGCTCTCTACATCACTCAAGTTCACACGATTGTCAGATGGTTCACCACCCAAGTGGCCATTACACATGCCAATGGTCTGCATAGTGGAGGGTGGGGGAAAGGTGTTGTAGACTGTGGTGGGACCAAAGAGGGGATTTTAGCACTATCAGAACTGCCACTCCCACCAACAACGCCGCCTTGTGACAAGTACACCTACTGACGACCAGAAAGTGACGTCATTTGAATTCCAACCAGATGGGCGTGTGGCGGACTGCATTCACGCATGTCCAGTGGTAGTCATCCGGACCACTGCTCTGTGCGGCTAACAACCGTCTGTAGCCAGTTGGCATCTGAAGGAGAGTCTGTCATCGTGTCGTTGACATAATGCATACATACGATGACGTCGAGGAGAGAGATGATGCAGAGGGGTCAAAGTCTATTGGACGGAGGGTTGGTGAGTTGGGAAACTGGGGATCCACGCTACCTTGATGTGGTGCTATACACTGGAACCCCCGGATAATGCGTACACCCTCGTAGTGCTTCCACTGACAATAACGGTGAAGGTGAAATCACGCATCCACCTTTCGTGGCGCAGTTGACGCCCCTTTGAGCAGTACCTCAAGCAGCCAGCGGATGTGGAACACGCAGGAGCTGTGCAACGTTGCATTTGCGTGAGAACAAAATCTTTGCTGGAATCGTAGTCTAAGGAATGCATCCGATATGTCACCGACATTGTGACTAAGTGGCAATTCCATTGTCACTTCGACAACTGTAGGTACTGACAAAATGCGATGAGTCATTGTGGTTGGCGCGATAGAAAGGAGAATTGTGGTAGGCGTCAACAAGACGGACTCTATGCATGAGGTTACATCCGAATAGGGACCGCGTAGAAAAGTGGAGCACAAGGCGATTTGAAGTGCCACCCATGTTACCACTACAAGGCAAATAATCACTCCTACGCATTGTACTCCTAATAAACGCTGCATTCTTACGCGCCTCTGTCGAGAAATGCGGGGGTAGGATCACAGTCGTCAAAATGTGTCTCTCCTCTGATTAAACATAATTGTCTAGCCTTTTGAGAAAACTATGGACCAGTTGCATCTATCTCTAGTTCATCAGCTAATCCTATTTAGTACTGGCACACCATGACTTTGCGACTCCACCGATCATGCATCCAGTGGCCCATCATGTGATGCACTAATTTTGAAACATCGCCTCACCGCCTATAACCTCTGCACATTCTGCTTTCGCGAAGTACGCCGCAGTCACCTCTTTGTAGTATTCAGCACTGTATCAGAACGGAATGACTGATATTGCGGTCGTATGATGCTGTATGCAAGTATTTACTGTCTTTTTAGACTACCAATAGGTCTCGCCATTGATTTTTAGATTTAATCAACTAAAATTGATTAGGAGAATCGATTCGCCATCGACGCTGCCAGTTACAATTATTAGTTCCATTGAGCCAATTGGAGTGCGATGGTTTGTGTGCCAGCGGCGGTGACTGAACAATCGAAGTGCTAAAAATACCAACGTGAGGTGTTGAGATGGCGAGGGCCTAAATGTAATTCCGTTTGAGCGGAAAGAGAGTGAATTACTATTGGGTGATAGGGGTTCTCTTATGCTCACACTGCCCTGCTGTGGCACAGGCGTAAATCACTACGACTGTTGGAAGCTGAAGGTGAGCTCCTTTTGTCACTCTCTTCTTCATCCTGTCCCATTCAACCCGCTGCTGGTTTTTTTTTTAATTTATGACATCTCAGATTGAGTGGGAAGGTGAGTGGTAGAGGCGTGGAGGAATTGTTGTCGAGTAGACTTCATGTCGTGCCAATTACCCATGTGTACCTGTTAAGTGATCTCTTTGTCGTGATAGTTTACATAATTCCTCTTCATTGTTGGATTAACTTTGCCTTGTTACTTGACTTAGGCAGCAGCAGCAACAGCAGCAGCAGCAGCAGCAGCAGTGTCGGGGACAGAGACGAGCGACTCTTAGCAGGGAATTCAAGTCAATCCTTTTCTTTCTTTGCGTGTCAAAAATATGATCCCTAAATCCTTTTAAGTTATCCACCCAACCATGGATTTTATTAGCTTTCATGTATTAATAAGCATTGTAATTGCTTGTTATCGATTTCATGTCATATAAAATTGACGCAAATAATTTTGACGTCACGTATTTGCATTTCGCTACCTTTCACTCCAAATCGCCGCAAAGAGCTTTAAGAAACGTGGCTTAAGCATTCTCAATTATTACTATTAACTTCATGTCGAATCTCGTTAGAATGCATAGAAGTTCACTACTGTATTTACGAATATAGCATTCAGGAGTTATGTAAAAAGTACAATTTTTTGTGCTACTTCATGGCTTCCACCTATGAAGTTATGTCAAATAGAACATTTTTCCTAACTTATCTTTGCCTAATTTTTGAAGAAAATGGTTGAAACTGTCATGCTGCTTAGGCAGAGAGGCATTTAAACAGTGGTGCCTGAGGTCAGAGGCACCTTCGAAGATAGGCTGCCTACAAAGTTGGTTTAAAAGGCTCTATGGCATCCTGCGGTGCTAATCACTTAGACATTGACAAACCGGTGACAGTGATGCCTGATCTTAAGGAGGAGGCAACTTCATGATACTCTACTTTAAGCTAATTTTGATGTGGATCATAGATTTCCATGTCTCAAGAACTCGGTGATTGTCTTACTACAGGAAGGCAATTTTATTATTCCATGCGATTAAAACCATCTTTCCGTTGAATGATGTTAGCAGTCAATTTACTTTGCCGAAGTATGCGAATAGGTTGACATGGAACTCCATAATTCCAGTACAATCTCATTTGCACAAAGTGTGCTTGGAAGATTCTAGCAGCTAGTTTTAATCCAAATGAACCCTTGAAGTGCATTTTCTGACTAAATTTACAGCAGTAGCTCACTGCACCACCTTCTAGGATCCACAAAATATGCATTCAGCAGAGCGATAGTTGGGCAATTGTAAGACCAAGGGAGGGTGCTAGGCTAAATTTTACAAACGCACCTTCTTCAAATAAGTAGATGCCGATCTTCCAATCCGCATACCACTTTTTGGAAGTTGATAAAGGTTCAGTAACATCTTTTAAACGGCTACAAGGCCTGCACGATTACCACAAACCGACACATATGTGCCACTGACAATCAAGTCACTAAGACAGATTTCTAAAGTTCATTCAATGTGACTGCATGATCTTTCCTTTGAAGGTGCTCTTTGTGGAAAATCATGCAAGAGAACCCCACGTGGGCCTTTGCTCTTTATGACTTCGACGCTGAGCAAGCGGGTGATCTAACATTGAGGTCTGGTGATCTCATCAAGGTAAGTTCGTTGGCAGGAAACACAATTGAATAGGTGACAAGGCCTTTTCCTCAGGCATCTCACACAACTTTATTCTCCGTTTCAACATAACAGTGTACTTTATTGATGAAGTGTAGGAGGGTCATGAGTGCGCACAGTGTGGACAAGAGCAGTGGAACTTAGGGAAGTAGAAGGGTCAGTGCAGTGGAGCACAGTTTTGTTGAGTATTAATTCACTGCAGAAAAGTGGTGAAGAGTCCTTAAACCCAAAAGCCTAATTAAGGCCTTTTTCTCACAGATTTTACGCATCCATCCAACAACATCTGATGTCGGCTGGGCTGATGCCTCTAATCCACGTACAGGTTGCCAGGGTGTGGTGCCCACCAACTACATCACTAGGGAGCGTGGTTATTCAGCAGCTCTGGACGCTTTTAGGGAAACGGATCGTTCTGGTGCACATGCATTGCTTCAATCGCAGGACTACTTGAGCAATTTCAACTACGTCGTTCGACCCAGTCGTCGTTAGTGCTTTCAGATGATGACATAAATTATCTGCATCGATTAACACCACGTTTTTAATTCCTTATCTACGCACTTTTCTTACTTTATTTTTCGACAGAAATAAATGGGATAGCCATATCTGTTCGATTGGCAAACGGATTTGTAAATCACTACAATGTCTACTTTAATTCCAATGATCAACGCTGCTATTTATTTCCAAACCAGACCTTCGGAACAATCGAAGATTTGGTAGTCCACTACATGGGTAAGAATGTTCCTTTCCCTTATTCCACTATTCTTCCCTCTTCTCTTCATTTTTAGAAAATGAGATTGCAACTGGATGCAATTTGCGAGCATATAGAGCCTTCAGCGTTTCTCCACCTCCAAAGTACTAAGTTCTCTAGCAGACTTTATCAACTCTTTCCTAACCACGCTTCCAAAAACAATGCAACACCGAGCCATTGCTTGTCGATGGGAGCTGGTGCATCTCATTGTCACAGTTAAAATCTTAGTCATTCGGTATTGATATGGCTTGAGCGACTCTGAAGCCGTCCTCCATCATAACTCTCGCTAAAAACAAGTCATTTTGGATTGGTAGTTGGCGCGACGAAACGAAGTTTGCCTTCCTAGTCAAGGAAGGTCTTGTTTAAAAACTAAATAGTGAATATGAGCTAGTAATGAGTCGGTGGGTTGATGTCACAATTGCACAGCATTAAGCGGTGACAAGCCTTCAAGTGCTCAACTTTTGCCACACTTGGACAAGCATTTCGAGTGGAGCGTTACTGCTCTCCAAATGGTTCAACGCTACTTCGGACAATGATAGTCATTGCTTCTTTGTGATTTTGCTTTAGTATGTAAAGCACGCCGTCATTTCGGCAGAAATCACTCCTCCAGTTGGCAAATTGCCTATCATGGGCTTGCATTGTTCTAATAATAACTTTATCAATTCCCTCCACACCTCTGCTACTCAATGACATGGCACCAACTTCTGGCTGGCTCTTATTGCAAGGAGGCAAAATACTGCACCTCTAAATGGACCGCATTGTTACCTCTTCCTTACCGAGCGAGAATTGGGTTTAATAGCGAAAGCAGATATATGCTATTTGGTTGTTTGATGAGAGGAGCGAAGTCGTCCACCAACACTTGTTCCACTAGAAGTGCTGATCATGTGCCAGCATTAATCCAACTCACCGTTTCAATTACGCTTACTAATTTATCATTTTAACAACTCTACAGCTTTTTTAAAGTCATTAGTGCTTAAGGCCACGTTCTTTGCACTGCTTTGCACTAAGCACTACTATACTCGACCGGAAATATGCCGTGTCACGCATTTGTGACGCGGGAGGTTCACATCTGTGTCATTGTTAACCAACACACTAAAGAAGATTTTAAAAGGTCCTCTATATAAAAATTGTGTATTGCATGTTTCACAGCAGCTCTCAACAGGGAGACAAGCCGGAGAACCCCATCTGGGCCTTTGCTCTTTATGACTTCGACGCTGAGCAAGCGGGTGATTTAGCATTCAGAGCTGGTGACCTCCTCCACGTAAGTTCATCGACAAAGGAAAACAACAGGACAGGAAATCAAGTTAGCTTCCAAGTCAACACATAAGAAAATCTAATGTTTAGAAAATGATCTGGTTTAGAAGGGTTGGATGGTATGGGCGAATGCAGTGGATCCAAAGGGAGATAAAGACTCCGTGCATGTAGAGTGGAAAAATTGAGGACTAAAAAATGTCAAAACAATAATCCTTTTTGCAGATAGAGCAATCTCTTTCGATGAGGGCAGCTAATGGCTGGGCTGTTGCCTCTAATCCACGAACAGGTGGCAAGGGTGTGGTGCCCACCAACTACATCACTAGGGAGCGTGGTTATTCAGCAGCTCTGGACGCCTTTAAGGAGACGGATCGTTCCAGTGCGGATGCATTGCTTCAATCGCAGGACTACTTGAGCAATTTCAACTATGTCGTTCGACCCAGTCGTGGTTAGTGCTTTCAGACAACAGCGTGCACTAATTGCACCGATTAACACCGTTTCAATTTAATTGTAATTTTGTTTGTTCTTTTCTTGGCAGAATGCAATGCAATGGCTTTGTCAGTCCGAAATGATAGGGGATTTGTGCTGCACTTCCAAATCCGCTTCAATTCATGCGACAAAACTTGTTCCCTTTCCCCAAACCAGACCTTTCCAACAATTGAGAATTTGGTAATCCACTACATGGGTAAGAAGGTCGCTGCTCATCATTGCATAATTTTTCCACTTTTCTTTCACTTTAGGAAAAGAGATTGAACCCGGATGCAAACTGCACGCCTACAAACCCTTTAATCCTTTCCCACACCCAGATAACCGAGTCGCCTAGTGGACTTAATTAACTCTTTCCTAATGCCGGGCCAATGCTTGTCAACGAGACCCGGTGTATCTCCTTGCAATAAACAATTCGTAATTAGCATATCTTGCTGTGACTTGGGTGACTCGGAAGGTATTCTCTATCATAACCACAGAAAGAAACGAAGTAGGGCTTTTAAAGTCAGTATAGGTTATTAAAATTGTAGCGAATTGCTGGGTTGTCGTCACAGTTCCACAGCATGAAGTGATGTCACAATGGGCCGGTTTATTTGAGTAGGTTGCTTTTACGATTTCATTTTAATTTGCTCTCCAAACGGTTTCACGCCTCAGTATTCAATTGTTCTCAAGGGTGACTTGTAATTTAACTATGTTGTTCAAAGCGGGCTGTCAATTGGGCTGCCATCACTCCTCCAGTCGGCAAATTACCTGTCCTCGGTTTTCAATGCTCTACAAAAATTTCGTCAACTTTCTACACACTTCTGCAAAAAAAAGAACAAAAAACATTACTTTAGGACTAGCTTTTAGTACTAAAGTGCAAAATATTGAGCTTATAAATGATAATCACTTTAATCTCTTCCATGTCGAGTCCAAAATGGGTTTTTGTTAGTCAGTTGTTTAATCAAGAGAGCGAAATTGTTCATCAGCACCTGTTCCAGGCGAAGTGTTGGTCATTTGTCAGCATTATTTAAACAGCACACAATAAGTAAATACTCACATATACAAATTCCAAAGGGCTTGTGAGAAGTATAAGAGGAGTTTTGGGGCTCAAAGTGGCTCTTGGATACCAGCAATTTAGTGTACTCTTTCTCCAGACTACAATTGCATCTCAAAATTGATTTTTAGATGTATTAAATCTAAATTAATTAGGAGGATCGATTTCCTGTTGATATTCTAAATTAAACGATTAGTTCCACTGCTCTAGTTGTAGCGCCATGGTTTGTGTGTGTCTGTGGCAGTTATTTAACAATCGAAGGACTAATAATAGCATTACGAAGTGTCGTGAATGGAATGTAGCTTGAGAATAATAAAAAGTGAATTGCTATTGGATGGTTGGGGCTCTCATGTGCTCACTCTCCTCTGCCTTGAAACACGTATGAAGTCACTACAACTCCTGAAAGCTGAAAGTAGGATTGCCTACTCTCTTCGTCTCTATCATTTCACCCATTGTGAGTTATTTATTTTTAGTCTTTTTGGTAATTTCGACTGGTTGATTAGGTGAGTGATAGCCATGTATGGGAATTGTTATCAAGCCTACATAATCTCATCTCGATTAGCCTTATGTACCGCTTTAGTGCTGCCTTTTTTTTGATAAGCAACATAACCTTCTTTCACTCTTATATCAACTTTGGGTTATAAATTGAATCGAACAACACTATGAGTTTTTCGATAGTCTGTTCTTCCATTTCCGCGTTATGCATCTGAACAACATGCCGTATTCAGTATAAGCCAGATTAGCCTTTGTCTGCAACCTCATTAATTTTACCTACAGAGGAATTTTATTGAGACTACATGTATTTATAAACTCGTTTAGGTTGGAATGTTTCCCCACTCTCTCCTAAACACAACCGACACAAATATTTTAAAGATAATCTGCCCATTGCTCGCATCCGTTTTCAGTGTCTTTACCAAAATGAATACTTTAATTAATTTATTTGCTTGTTATCATCATCAATATCGCAGCAGGTTGTATAAAAGGCAAATAAGTTAACAAATGCCATTACAAACTTATTAGTAAAAATTCCGCTTTAATCACTGATGATTAACACTATGGGGATCCTAAAAATTCCTGCTCATTAAATTGCGTTAAATATTAGAATGCTCATTCTCATTTTTTACAACCAATATTTTAACGATTTAGGTTGGTAATGTTTAATTAAGTAACTTCGGTTTAGCTTTTCCATTTATACCAAAACATTACCAACAAAATAAATCTGCAGCACTTGATCGTTGTACTTAGGCAGTGGGGCACTGAATAGATGGTGCCTGAGGCCAGATAGGCTCTGGAAGGTGGATGGCTTTCAAGGTTGGTTCTTAAAGCTTTGTGACACCTTCCGAATGCTATCGATGTAAATGTTAAATTTTGTATGTCATGAGAGCTCGGTGGTTTCAGTTCTACAGAAATAAATAGCCTCTGTTGCTTCGAGAATAAATATTTTCTCAAAATCTCAAAAAAGACTCTACTTGACAAAAACGTCTAGTTCATGGATTTGTGTGCACCAATGGAAGTAAACACATTGATTTGAAATTTGACGGGTGCCAAAATAACTCCAATTTAATCTCACTTTCTCAGTGTAGATTCGTACTACCTTCAACAGAATGGTAAAATCTGGGTTTCACTAGCTACTTAAAATTCAAATAAACCCTTTAATTGTATTTTCTGGTATAGTACTTAGTAGCAGCCTACAGTACTACCTCTTAAAACCGACAAAATTAATCCCCAAAAGAAAGAGGATCGGATCTTATAAAACTTATTGAAGGTGTCTTACCTACTTCATCCCCTCACCTTCATCCCATCTATACGTTACTTTTAATGCACTTACTGCCTCCTAAATTTAAAAAGAAATCAAAACAACTCTTTTTAGATGAGCTACATAATTTAACATCGTTTTACACAGCTGTGAGCTCTACTTGATATCTACGAACCTGCAAAGGGGCCTCTTGTCACATATATGTGACACTAGTAAAAATTTTACTAAGACAGACTTCTAAAGGACATTTTTATGACTTCATAATCTTTCTTTTTAAGGTGATACTTTTCTAAAGTAATTATGCAAACAAGCGCCAACTGGGCCTTTGCTCTTTATGACTTCGACGCCAATCAAACGAGAGATTTACCATTTAGAGCTGGTGATATTCTCCAGGTAAGCTTTTTCGTATTGGGCACAAAAAAAATGGGCAATGGGACTAATTTTTTGGGCAGCATGAGAAAACATTATAATAATAAAGAGTATACTGTCTAGGAGGCCAATGAGCTTGAATTAAAGCATTGGTTTAGAGAAAAGGCGGAGATTTTGCAGGAATTAAAAGTCCTAATGAGTTATTTTTTTCACAGACAATGCAACCCCATCCAATTGGCAACGATGATGGCTGGATTATTGCTTTTAATCCACGAACAGGTGGCAAGGGCGAGGTGCCCTATAACTACCTCACCTGGGAGCGTGGTTATTCAGCAGCTCTGGACGCTTTTAAGGAGACGGATCGTTCAGGAGCGGATGCATTGCTTCAATCGCGGGACTACTTGAGCAATTTCAACTACGTCGTTCGACCCAGTCGTGGTTAGTGCTTTTAGATGCTGGCATGACGCATTACTTTACACATTGCTATCACATTTTTTCCCACTCAACTTGCCATTTTGTTATTTTTTCTCTTGAAAGAGGCAAATACCATGGCCATATCAGTTCGCACTGCAAATGGATCTGTGAAGAACTACAAAATCTACTTTGGTCTACGTGATCAAAGTTGTTTTCTTTTCCAGGACCGGACTTTTAAAACAATTGAGGATTTGGTAGTCTACTACATGGGTAAGGAGGTTACTGTTCATCAGTTCATCATTCTTTCCTCTTCTTCGTATTTCTAGAAAATGATCTTGAGCCTGGATACCGTCTGCAGGCTTACAAACCCTTCAAAGAGTCCCTGACCCTGACGTAATAAGTCGCCTGTAGGACTCAAATTCCTCTTGCACGAAAAATGCGACTCTTGGCGAGTGTTTGTCAATGAGAGCTTGTGCATCTTATTACCATAGACTATTTGTAATTAACAGGTCTTGATGTGTCTTGGGTGACTCTGACTGTGTCTTAAATCAGCACTAGTGTAAGAAACGAATACAACTGCATCGGTAGCTAGAACGACGAAGCGAAGAGAGCTTTTCAAGTCAGGAAAGGTCCTGTTTTGAAGCATGAACTGCTGGATTGTTGTCACAGTTGCACAGCACAAATCGATGGCAAACCCTTGAGCGCTCAATGCTTGCCTTTGCCAGATAAATGTTTTGGATAGACCCTTGCGATACCTTTTTTTCAATTCGCCCTTCAAAGTCTCCTTACCTTAGTTCATTCTCATGTTGACAGCGAGTCGCCAGCTAGGCAGACATCAATCGTCTGGTTGGCAAAGTACCTGTCCTAGGCTCTCATTGTTTTACAAAATCGGTAGTCATTTTTTGTAGACCTCTGTGACAAAACACTTGGGTATTAGTTTATGGCTAGCCCTTATTGCTAAACATAACGCAATTGTGCTTTTGCTTTAATTTCTTCTACTTGGGGTCAACAACGTGACAAATAACAAAATCAAGCCTTTTTTGTCTAATTACTTCATCTGGATTGCATTTTCTAACATTAATGCTAGTTGCGAGTGAAGTGTTGGCCTTTGATAAGCCTCGATCTAGCTCACTACCTGAATGGCGCGCACTGTGTTGCCGCACACTCAAACAAAACTCAAAGTCCTTGCGATCAATATACGAGGATACTCTAAGCACATTGTGATAGCCAAATATGGCTCCTCCATACAAATATCACGTAGTGTATTGAAGATGAAAACTAGTTGATGAAGGCAGCCGTAACTCGATGCCTAAGATGTAATACCTTGGAAGCATTATATGGTATGGTCTATCATGTTAACTATAATTTCTAAAGCTCCATCTTACCTTCCTCAATGGCTGAACTTCAGACCTCTCTTGCAGCGATCCAGTACAAGATCAGAACAAAGTTATTTGCATTGAAATCTTAGTTTGCAGCCCCGTTATCTCGTCCAATTTCGGTGTGCTAATCTTATTCTGCAAAGGCGTTTGCAGTGTAAAGCTGTGGCTTAAGTATTGCCTCCTTCAGTTATGGTGTATCACACCTTCTTCCTCACGTCTTGCATGTAGTAGAGGTGAATGGTGAATCGGTGGAGCGCCACAGCGGCGCCAAGCTCTGCGACGCACGCGTGCGCACGCACGCACGCGTGCAGGCACGCACGCAAGCGCACACAGTGGTGAAAGATGGGAGGAAGGTGAGAGGACTGCTCAAGGGCGTCACACAACAATTGTGACGCAAAAGTGGGTGTGTACCCGTGCTTTGTGCTGCTGTCACGCCTGTCATGGTGCTAGGCTGTATCACACACATAATGCAGACTTGGATAAATCTCAAGAGTTCAGCTGGAGCTGACGATCACAATCCATTCATGGGAGTGTTAACACATCTGCAACATGGTCTTGTCAGTGCCACCTTACAATGTCTAACGGAAAAAAGTGCATGATAATCTCTAACTGTAAAATAAGATAACGTCTACTAATTGATAATTTGAGTAGCATAGTGTTTGACAAGGTTGAATAGTTTTGAAAGGAGAGCATCAAATTAAGTAGACCGTACAGTTCAACACATTAGTGTCAAAAGTATCGCCTTGTAGCCTTGAGATACCTCCACTCTCCCCCCTTCCTTCTAAGTAGGGAGTGTAATTGGTGCTTGTCGAAAAGTTGCTATTTGAAGAGAGAGCAACAAGGCGCTAGTACTTCTACCAGGTAGTGAGTCACACCCCTGATGGTATATGCCTGTCACCACAAAACGCACACACACATTCCCGTGTACGTCTGTGTGGAATTTTCACAACAAATAACTTTGTCACATAATCAAGTAAATGGTACTCAAATTTAGAGTGGCTATAAATCTGTTTATCCGCTATAATCTAATATAATCTCCCTTTCTCAAATTGTAAAGTCTGGACTACGGGAGAAGGCTTTTTGTATTCCGAAGTTGGCGCAATACACAGTGGACAATTCCGCATGCGACAGCAGGTGAATGGTGTGCCTCTTTGATAGTGCCTTGCGTACACATCGTGGGAGAGGTCAGTCCAGATGTCATCGGTCAGGATGGCGGGTAATAGTGTGTGATTTTCCTGTCGTAAAGATCGTCGACTCGAAGCCACAATTGCATACAACTATTTATTCCAGCAGAAGACTCAAAGTGCAGTACGAAATGAATGATTGTAACACTTCGAAGGTAGTCATGGGCACGTCTTTTAGTGATAGCTTCACATTTGGTCACCTCTTGAGAAACAAGCCTTAAAAATCGGGAGGTGGAAATGTTTGCCTCATTCTGGACACCTGATCTATGAATGCCCAACATCTCGTATAATAAATTTGTACAAAAAAACATTTCCCTGTGATAAGAGGAGGCACAAGTATTCCTTTCACGTTGAGCATTTAGGTAGCTTTGTTCATTCATCCGGCACGGAGGAATGGACTACAACGCTGAATTAAAAGGGACGTTTTGATAAGAAATGTAATCCTTGAGCTAGCGTAGCTCCGTGTCGCGAGGCATGGACCAAACCTTTGGGCTCCAAGGCCAAAGGACCACTAACAAATGAAGGCATCTGATTGTGTTGGAGAACAATTTTAGGTGGACATTTGCAAGCGCTGAAAATTTCACATAAGAGTGGAGGTAAAGGGGCATAGCTAAAAGGAGGAAGCAATTCGTGCAAACAAATAGCATCACCGCCAAACAATGGACACCCGAGTACACAGGCCAATTTGGTTTCTTGAAGCGTCAAAGTGGAAGGAATGTATCCTCGCTAAATCTGTCTCACCTCTGCTTCCATAATTAATTGCAATTCAGTGGATTTTACAAGGCTCCAATAAATCGCTGGTTGATTTGATGACTCCTTGTATTCTCCTCATAAACTATCGATGCAATGAAGACTCCATCCACTGTTTCAGTTCGTAGACAAGTCTAATTTTCCAAGCTCCTAAGCACTGAAAACCTGTTAAGGTGACTTTCTTCCCTACCTGAATGACAATCTGAAGGACATCCACACACACACACACACACACACACACAATTGATGGTGAGAAATAAAGGGTACCAAAATTACAAAACTCTGCTACGCAATTGAAAGGTGACAATAACCAACACGACAAATGTGTTGTAAGCAGTGAGTGAATAGGGGAGGCAAAAAAGGGCTCATCAACAACGTAAAGGGTGGAATGCGAATGAGGATTGTGGAATTACTCCTCAGTGTTGAGACCAAAAGTCTCATCCGAGTCGAACCACGACGAGGCGGCAACCAAGGTGGCCACGTGGGCGGTGCCTGCGGTCGCAGTGGCACCCTTCACACCGCCCAAGCGCATTGAGGGGCGAGTGTTGGTGGGAGGTCCACGGCCTCTACTGCCAGAGCCGGGCGTCTTCCTAATGTTTGCATCCTTCGAAAAGGCGATCAAATGAAGGGGAGAGCAGGAGGAAATGCATACCAAATTTATCGACCGCTCTCACTGAGAAAAAGTGATTGCAACGT
Organism: Taenia multiceps; assembly: GCA_001923025.3. Taxonomy (NCBI): domain Eukaryota; kingdom Metazoa; phylum Platyhelminthes; class Cestoda; order Cyclophyllidea; family Taeniidae; genus Taenia; species Taenia multiceps. The sequence goes on from CM010315.2 coordinate 15,993,473, forward strand.
GGCAGAGATCAGCATTCTAAGATTAGTGCCAAATGCTGCCCACTCTTTATCGGTACGACTGCATCATACGACTGGTGCAAAGAGACTCATTGGGTTCACAATGATTTAACTGAGGAATGAAGTTCTTGGTCTGAGGATAGTTGCATCCGCTCTAGTTTCCCAGAAGTAATTAAACATGTTATCATGGTATTCGGTGTGAATAGCATTACTTGAGCAGGGAGGGAGCTAGCCTGCAATATTTGACTTTCTCATTGGCATCTGGTGAAGAACGCTTCGGTTGCGGCTTCTTCCACTCCAGAATTTTCTATAACTTTCGGAAATGGAGGTAGTGATGTGCTTAAACTGGATTTAATTCGTCGTATAATTGCTGCCAATGACTGATTAAGCTACAAATGAAAATGGTGCACCTTTCTACACCGTGAGTCACTGAATCTGCCCCAAATGAGTGCATTAAGAGCGCCAATGTGGCAGCAATGGAGTGGAACAATGAATGGAGCACTGAGTTGGTTCGAAATGACATCTGGTGCGTAAGTTGGGGGCATTGTTTCGCCCCTAGACAAATGATGCATGAAAGTGGGGCGTTGTGGAAGACAGCCTAATCCAACGATTAAATGCTGTTCAAAGCGGAAGCCGATTGTGAATTACCAAGTCTTCTCGAGGTGGTATGCTCGTAATGTGATAGTAATAATTCTTTACTGCATTATGATGTTCGGAGCAGAAGAGCGACCACAGAGGACACTTGGAATGACGCTCAGTGGAAGAGAGGAGGCGTGTGAAGCAGAATGCTTGTTCTCACATTTAACTCTGTAGCATACCTTGGACATTGATCGTCATTGCTTCTTTGTGATTTTGCTTTAGTATGTAAAGCACGCCGTCATTTCGGCAGAAATCACTCCTCCAGTTGGCAAATTGCCTATCATGGGCTTGCATTGTTCTAATAATAACTTTATCAATTCCCTCCACACCTCTGCTACTCAATGACATGGCACCAACTTCTGGCTGGCTCTTATTGCAAGGAGGCAAAATACTGCACCTCTAAACGGATCGCATTGTTACCTCCTCCTTACCGAGCGAGAATTGGGTTTAATAGCGAAAGCAGATATATGCCATTTGGTTGTTTGATGAGAGGAGCGAAGTCGTCCACCAACGCTTGTTCCACTAGAAGTGCTGATCATGTGCCAGCATTAATCCAACTCACCGTTTCAATTACGCTTACTAATTTATCATTTTAACAACTCTACAGCTTTTTTAAAGTCATTAGTGCTTAAGGCCACGTTCTTTGCACTGCTTTGCACTAAGCACTACTATACTCGACCGGAAATATGCCGTGTCACGCATTTGTGACGCGGGAGGTTCACATCTGTGTCATTGTTAACCAACACACTAAAGAAGATTTTAAAAGGTCCTCTATATAAAAATTGTGTATTGCATGTTTCACAGCAGCTCTCAACAGGGAGACAAGCCGGAGAACCCCATCTGGGCCTTTGCTCTTTATGACTTCGACGCTGAGCAAGCGGGTGATCTAACATTGCGGTCTGGTGATCTCATCAAGGTAAGTTCGTTGGCAGGAAGCACAATTGAATAGGTGACAAGGCCATTTCCTCAGGCACCTCACACAACCTTACTCTCTGTTTCAACATAACAGTGTACTTTATTGATGAAGTGTAGGAGGGTCATGAGTGCGCACAGTGTGGACAAGAGCAGTGGAACTTAGGGAAGTAGAAGGGTCAGTGCAGTGGAGCACAGTTTTGTTGAGTATTAATTCACTGCAGAAAAGTGGTGAAGAGTCCTTAAACCCAAAAGCCTAATTAAGGCCTTTTTCTCTCTCCATCACTCAAGTTCACACAATTGTCAGATGGTTCACCACCCAAGTGGCCATTACACATGCCAATGGTCTGCATAGTGGAGGGTGGGGGAAAGGTGTTGTAGACTGTGGTGGGACCAAAGAGGGGATTTTAGCACTATCAGAACTGCCACTCCCACCAACAACGCCGCCTTGTGACAAGTACACCTACTGACGACCAGAAAGTGACGTCATTTGAATTCCAACCAGATGGGCGTGTGGCGGACTGCATTCACGCATGTCCAGTGGTAGTCATCCGGACCACTGCTCTGTGCGGCTAACAACCGTCTGTAGCCAGTTGGCATCTGAAGGAGAGTCTGTCATCGTGTCGTTGACATAATGCATACATACGATGACGTCGAGGAGAGAGATGATGCAGAGGGGTCAAAGTCTATTGGACGGAGGGTTGGTGAGTTGGGAAACTGGGGATCCACGCTACCTTGATGTGGTGCTATACACTGGAACCCCCGGATAATGCGTACACCCTCGTAGTGCTTCCACTGACAATAACGGTGAAGGTGAAATCACGCATCCACCTTTCGTGGCGCAGTTGACGCTCCTTTGAGCAGTACCTCAAGCAGCCAGCGGATGTGGAACACGCAGGAGCTGTGCAACGTGCATTTGCGTGAGAACAAAATCTTTGCTGGAATCGTAGTCTAAGGAATGCATCCGATATGTCACCGACATTGTGACTAAGTGGCAATTCCATTGTCACTTCGACAACTGTAGGTACTGACAAAATGCGATGAGTCATTGTGGTTGGCGCGATAGAAAGGAGAATTGTGGTAGGCGTCAACAAGACGGACTCTATGCATGAGGTTACATCCGAATAGGGACCGCGTAGAAAAGTGGAGCACAAGGCGATTTGAAGTGCCACCCATGTTACCACTACAAGGCAAATAATCACTCCTACGCATTGTACTCCTAATAAACGCTGCATTCTTACGCGCCTCTGTCGAGAAATGCGGGGGTAGGATCACAGTCGTCAAAATGTGTCTCTCCTCTGATTAAACACAATTGTCTAGCCTTTTGAGAAAACTATGGACCAGTTGCATCTATCTCTAGTTCATCAGCTAATCCTATTTAGTACTGGCACACCATGACTTTGCGACTCCACCGATCATGCATCCAGTGGCCCATCATGTGATGCGCTAATTTTGAAACATCGCCTCACCTTCTATAACCTCTGCACATTCTGGTTTCGCGAAGTACACTGCAGTCACCTCTTTGTAGTATTCAGCACTGTATCAGAACGGAATGACTGATATTGCGGTCGTATGATGCTGTATGCAAGTATTTACTGTCTTTTTAGACTACCAATAGATCTCGCCATTGATTTTTAGATTTAATCAACTAAAATTGATTAGGAGAATCGATTCGCCATCGACGCTGCCAGTTACAATTATTAGTTCCATTGAGCCAATTGGAGTGCGATGGTTTGTGTGCCAGCGGCGGTGACTGAACAATCGAAGTGCTAAAAATACCAACGTGAGGTGTTGAGATGGCGAGGGCCTAAATGTAATTCCGTTTGAGCGGAAAGAGAGTGAATTACTATTGGGTGATAGGGGTTCTCTTATGCTCACACTGCCCTGCTGTGGCACAGGCGTAAATCACTACGACTGTTGGAAGCTGAAGGTGGGCTCCTTTTCTCTCTCTCTTCTTCCCCTTCCTCATCTCCCTCCTCCTCCTCCTCCCGTCTTATTCCACCCACGGTGAGTCAGGCTTTATTTCAGTTTGTGGCATTTGTGATTGATTGAGAGAACGAGAGATAGTTATGCATGGAAATTGGTGGAAAGTGGACATCATGCCATCTCAATTAGCCTTATCTGCCCATTCAGAGGTCTCTTTCTCGTGGTCATTTGTGTAACCCCTTTTCATTGTTGGATTAACTCTGGGATGTGAATTGGATTAAACAACAGCAGGGAGTCAGTAAACCACATCCAACGTTACCATCTCCAATCTTCCACTTTAGGATGGATTCTATTAGTAGGCATTCATTCATGTCCTCAAATGTCATATTCTCTCTGCCTTATCAAACAAAACAGGTGGTGATGTTTGATGGACAGCCTATTTAAGCATACGGTTCGTTAGTAGTTGATTGCACTACCTGCTAGGATCCACAAAATACGCATCAGGCGCAATCTGGAAGTAGTCATTGTAAGACCTGGCGAAGACATTATGCTTCTTTTACACACTCACCTTAGACTTATTAATACACATAGCATTCATTCCACTTTCCGACAAAGAGAAGTCTAATAAATGAGGTGAGATCATGTTCAAACTCTGCCTTTTTATCGTAGACGGGCAAAAACACCATGTCACACATTTGTGACGCCAGGTAACACTGATGACTAACTCGTTAGAGCAGATTATAGGGGCTCATTATATCAAGACTTTGTATTCCTCCTTAAGAATGAACCATTTCTGCGGCCTCATGCAAGATACCTCCTCTTGGATCTTTGCTCTATATGACTTCAAATCTTATCAAAGGCGTAACTTAACATTCAGGGCCGGTGACCTACGTCCTGTAAGTTCTTTAGCAAGAAGTAAGTCCAGTTCCTTGGACACTTCCTATAGCATTATCTGCCATGTCACAAGAGAAGTGTATTTTACTAAGGAAATGCAGGAGGGCGAGGATAACACAGAACGTGGACGAAAGCAGTAGAGCCAAGGAAGCATAGATCGTATAGATAATGCAATGTATTGTTTAAAGTGTGAAAAATTCTTAAAATTAAAAGTAGTTTCAGGCCATTGTTCTTGCAGACAATAAATTTTGTCCCAAGAGGACTGATATTGGCTGAGTTATTACTGGAAATCCACCAGCAGGCTGCCGAGGCGAGGTGTCCTCCAAATACTTTACCTGTGAGCGTGGTTATCCAGCAACTCTGGACTCTCTTAAGGAAACGGATCGCTGTGGTGCGAGAAAATTGCTCCACTCGCAGAACTACTTGAGCGAGTTCAGCTACGCCGTTCGACCTAGTAGTGGTTAGTGCTTTGTGATGCTGGCAAGTATCATTTCTACTGATTAATGCCACACTTCTCTCCTACTCTTCTTCTTTTCGTTTCTCTCTATGCTAGAAGGCAATCCAGCAGTCATATCAATTCAAACAGCAAAGGGAATTGTAAAGCACTACAAACTCTTCAACATTTCAGATGGTCATAGTTGCTCTCCATTCCAACACAAGACCACATCAATCGGGGTTTTGGTAGTCCACTGCATGAGTAAGAAGTTTACGCCCCCCATTCCATCATTCTTTCCTTTTCTCCTTAATGTTAGAAAATGAGCTTGAGCCTGGATGCAGTCTGCAGGCTTACCAGCCTGGCAAATGCTTGCCAATGCCGGCTTGTGTGTCTCATTCCCAAAGACCATTTGTAATTAACGGGTCTTGCGGTGTCCACAGTGACTTTGAAGACATCCTCCAGTGGGATACTGTAACTATAACTGAATTCCACATTAACCCATTCCGTGTTAGGTTAAAAATGCGGCAGATAACAAAACCAGACACTTTGTGGTCATGTGTCGAATCGGGAGAATGATGGTGCACACCAATGATCGTTACCAGTGAAGTGATTTCCATTCGTCAACTTGGCTTTTGTTAATTATGTAAAATTCGTTTGCCTACTGAAAGGCGCTCGTTTGTTAACTACTCACCAGAACTACTCGAGATAAATTGGGCCACAAAGCGGTCTTTGGCAACCAGCATCATGTAGTGTACATAAGATGAAAGCTAGCTGATGAAGGTGAATTCATATTAGACTGGTAAAACTGCAATCCATGCCCCAATACCACGGATATATCAGTCTTCCAGGCATTGGATTAGGTTTTCCTTAAAAGACCGAACCAAAAGGGAGGCGATCGTGACGCCTGCCTCTGATCTCGTCTGTACTGAATGCATTTCCAATTCTCCATGGAAAGGAGGGAAGGAGTGGCGGATACGGCAGTGCCATCAATTAAAACTGCTACCCAAGAAGAGTAGCTTAACAACAAAGAATCATTACTTGATGCCTCTTGATGGGAGCTTGGGAGAAGAGTAAGAGGGGGAGCAAAAAGTTGATACCGATTGCAGGTGGACTAGGCTTGTATTGTGACTGCCACCTGCTGCCAAACCTTGCAGCGCTGACTACCACGTCAGCATGCTCGCCTACGTACGATGACGGGCGTATGTATACATCACAAAGAGCGTCAGCGATTCCATTTTTAACCTTAGATCGTCTCACTTAGGGTCTGCACAGTGGGGTTTGTGAGTCAGAGTCAATAACGTGGTTGGGGCCTTTGATAGCTTCTATTTTGCCTTTCCCAATTGATATACGAGTTGAATGTTAGGCAGCAGCACTGTCACTTGGCAACGGTTTTCGCATTTAAAGCGAGAGAATGTTAGGTGCTCCTCGTCACTCTGACTAAAAGAGGAAGTGATGGCTGAGGCGGTCACATTCATGCTGTAACCACCGACTCACGATGAAGAGGCACCATCTACGTCGATAAGATCGTTGGCATCCAGTGTCAGCAGCTGCACAGCAGCCGCGCTCTCTACATCACTCAAGTTCACACGATTGTCAGATGGTTCACCACCCAAGTGGCCATTACACATGCCAATGGTCTGCATAGTGGAGGGTGGGGGAAAGGTGTTGTAGACTGTGGTGGGACCAAAGAGGGGATTTTAGCACTATCAGAACTGCCACTCCCACCAACAACGCCGCCTTGTGACAAGTACACCTACTGACGACCAGAAAGTGACGTCATTTGAATTCCAACCAGATGGGCGTGTGGCGGACTGCATTCACGCATGTCCAGTGGTAGTCATCCGGACCACTGCTCTGTGCGGCTAACAACCGTCTGTAGCCAGTTGGCATCTGAAGGAGAGTCTGTCATCGTGTCGTTGACATAATGCATACATACGATGACGTCGAGGAGAGAGATGATGCAGAGGGGTCAAAGTCTATTGGACGGAGGGTTGGTGAGTTGGGAAACTGGGGATCCACGCTACCTTGATGTGGTGCTATACACTGGAACCCCCGGATAATGCGTACACCCTCGTAGTGCTTCCACTGACAATAACGGTGAAGGTGAAATCACGCATCCACCTTTCGTGGCGCAGTTGACGCTCCTTTGAGCAGTACCTCAAGCAGCCAGCGGATGTGGAACACGCAGGAGCTGTGCAACGTTGCATTTGCGTGAGAACAAAATCTTTGCTGGAATCGTAGTCTAAGGAATGCATCCGATATGTCACCGACATTGTGACTAAGTGGCAATTCCATTGTCACTTCGACAACTGTAGGTACTGACAAAATGCGATGAGTCATTGTGGTTGGCGCGATAGAAAGGAGAATTGTGGTAGGCGTCAACAAGACGGACTCTATGCATGAGGTTACATCCGAATAGGGACCGCGTAGAAAAGTGGAGCACAAGGCGATTTGAAGTGCCACCCATGTTACCACTACAAGGCAAATAATCACTCCTACGCATTGTACTCCTAATAAACGCTGCATTCTTACGCGCCTCTGTCGAGAAATGCGGGGGTAGGATCACAGTCGTCAAAATGTGTCTCTCCTCTGATTAAACATAATTGTCTAGCCTTTTGAGAAAACTATGGACCAGTTGCATCTATCTCTAGTTCATCAGCTAATCCTATTTAGTACTGGCACACCATGACTTTGCGACTCCACCGATCATGCATCCAGTGGCCCATCATGTGATGCACTAATTTTGAAACATCGCCTCACCGCCTATAACCTCTGCACATTCTGCTTTCGCGAAGTACGCCGCAGTCACCTCTTTGTAGTATTCAGCACTGTATCAGAACGGAATGACTGATATTGCGGTCGTATGATGCTGTATGCAAGTATTTACTGTCTTTTTAGACTACCAATAGGTCTCGCCATTGATTTTTAGATTTAATCAACTAAAATTGATTAGGAGAATCGATTCGCCATCGACGCTGCCAGTTACAATTATTAGTTCCATTGAGCCAATTGGAGTGCGATGGTTTGTGTGCCAGCGGCGATGACTGAACAATCGAAGTGCTAAAAATACCAACGTGAGGTGTTGTGATGGCGAGGGCCTAAATGTAATTCCGTTTGAGCGGAAAGAGAGTGAATTACTATTGGGTGATAGGGGTTCTCTTATGCTCACACTGCCCTGCTGTGGCACAGGCGTAAATCACTACGACTGTTGGAAGCTGAAGGTGAGCTCCTTTTGTCACTCTCTTCTTCATCCTGTCCCATTCAACCCGCTGCTGGTTTTTTTTTTAATTTATGACATCTCAGATTGAGTGGGAAGGTGAGTGGTAGAGGCGTGGAGGAATTGTTGTCGAGTAGACTTCATGTCGTGCCAATTACCCATGTGTACCTGTTAAGTGATCTCTTTGTCGTGATAGTTTACATAATTCCTCTTCATTGTTGGATTAACTTTGCCTTGTTACTTGACTTAGGCAGCAGCAGCAACAGCAGCAGCAGCAGCAGCAGCAGTGTCGGGGACAGAGACGAGCGACTCTTAGCAGGGAATTCAAGTCAATCCTTTTCTTTCTTTGCGTGTCAAAAATATGATCCCTAAATCCTTTTAAGTTATCCACCCAACCATGGATTTTATTAGCTTTCATGTATTAATAAGCATTGTAATTGCTTGTTATCGATTTCATGTCATATAAAATTGACGCAAATAATTTTGACGTCACGTATTTGCATTTCGCTACCTTTCACTCCAAATCGCCGCAAAGAGCTTTAAGAAACGTGGCTTAAGCATTCTCAATTATTACTATTAACTTCATGTCGAATCTCGTTAGAATGCATAGAAGTTCACTACTGTATTTACGAATATAGCATTCAGGAGTTATGTAAAAAGTACAATTTTTTGTGCTACTTCATGGCTTCCACCTATGAAGTTATGTCAAATAGAACATTTTTCCTAACTTATCTTTGCCTAATTTTTGAAGAAAATGGTTGAAACTGTCATGCTGCTTAGGCAGAGAGGCATTTAAACAGTGGTGCCTGAGGTCAGAGGCACCTTCGAAGATAGGCTGCCTACAAAGTTGGTTTAAAAGGCTCTATGGCATCCTGCGGTGCTAATCACTTAGACATTGACAAACCGGTGACAGTGATGCCTGATCTTAAGGAGGAGGCAACTTCATGATACTCTACTTTAAGCTAATTTTGATGTGGATCATAGATTTCCATGTCTCAAGAACTCGGTGATTGTCTTACTACAGGAAGGCAATTTTATTATTCCATGCGATTAAAACCATCTTTCCGTTGAATGATGTTAGCAGTCAATTTACTTTGCCGAAGTATGCGAATAGGTTGACATGGAACTCCATAATTCCAGTACAATCTCATTTGCACAAAGTGTGCTTGGAAGATTCTAGCAGCTAGTTTTAATCCAAATGAACCCTTGAAGTGCATTTTCTGACTAAATTTACAGCAGTAGCTCACTGCACCACCTTCTAGGATCCACAAAATATGCATTCAGCAGAGCGATAGTTGGGCAATTGTAAGACCAAGGGAGGGTGCTAGGCTAAATTTTACAAACGCACCTTCTTCAAATAAGTAGATGCCGATCTTCCAATCCGCATACCACTTTTTGGAAGTTGATAAAGGTTCAGTAACATCTTTTAAACGGCTACAAGGCCTGCACGATTACCACAAACCGACACATATGTGCCACTGACAATCAAGTCACTAAGACAGATTTCTAAAGTTCATTCAATGTGACTGCATGATCTTTCCTTTGAAGGTGCTCTTTGTGGAAAATCATGCAAGAGAACCCCACGTGGGCCTTTGCTCTTTATGACTTCGACGCTGAGCAAGCGGGTGATCTAACATTGAGGTCTGGTGATCTCATCAAGGTAAGTTCGTTGGCAGGAAACACAATTGAATAGGTGACAAGGCCTTTTCCTCAGGCACCTCCCACAACTTTATTCTCCGTTTCAACATAACAGTGTACTTTATTGATGAAGTGTAGGAGGGTCATGAGTGCGCACAGTGTGGACAAGAGCAGTGGAACTTAGGGAAGTAGAAGGGTCAGTGCAGTGGAGCACAGTTTTGTTGAGTATTAATTCACTGCAGAAAAGTGGTGAAGAGTCCTTAAACCCAAAAGCCTAATTAAGGCCTTTTTCTCACAGATTTTACGCATCCATCCAACAACATCTGATGTCGGCTGGGCTGATGCCTCTAATCCACGTACAGGTTGCCAGGGTGTGGTGCCCACCAACTACATCACTAGGGAGCGTGGTTATTCAGCAGCTCTGGACGCTTTTAGGGAAACGGATCGTTCTGGTGCACATGCATTGCTTCAATCGCAGGACTACTTGAGCAATTTCAACTACGTCGTTCGACCCAGTCGTCGTTAGTGCTTTCAGATGATGACATAAATTATCTGCATCGATTAACACCACGTTTTTAATTCCTTATCTACGCACTTTTCTTACTTTATTTTTCGACAGAAATAAATGGGATAGCCATATCTGTTCGATTGGCAAACGGATTTGTAAATCACTACAATGTCTACTTTAATTCCAATGATCAACGCTGCTATTTATTTCCAAACCAGACCTTCGGAACAATCGAAGATTTGGTAGTCCACTACATGGGTAAGAATGTTCCTTTCCCTTATTCCACTATTCTTCCCTCTTCTCTTCATTTTTAGAAAATGAGATTGCAACTGGATGCAATTTGCGAGCATATAGAGCCTTCAGCGTTTCTCCACCTCCAAAGTACTAAGTTCTCTAGCAGACTTTATCAACTCTTTCCTAACCACGCTTCCAAAAACAATGCAACACCGAGCCATTGCTTGTCGATGGGAGCTGGTGCATCTCATTGTCACAGTTAAAATCTTAGTCATTCGGTATTGATATGGCTTGAGCGACTCTGAAGCCGTCCTCCATCATAACTCTCGCTAAAAACAAGTCATTTTGGATTGGTAGTTGGCGCGACGAAACGAAGTTTGCCTTCCTAGTCAAGGAAGGTCTTGTTTAAAAACTAAATAGTGAATATGAGCTAGTAATGAGTCGGTGGGTTGATGTCACAATTGCACAGCATTAAGCGGTGACAAGCCTTCAAGTGCTCAACTTTTGCCACACTTGGACAAGCATTTCGAGTGGAGCGTTACTGCTCTCCAAATGGTTCAACGCTACTTCGGACAATGATAGTCATTGCTTCTTTGTGATTTTGCTTTAGTATGTAAAGCACGCCGTCATTTCGGCAGAAATCACTCCTCCAGTTGGCAAATTGCCTATCATGGGCTTGCATTGTTCTAATAATAACTTTATCAATTCCCTCCACACCTCTGCTACTCAATGACATGGCACCAACTTCTGGCTGGCTCTTATTGCAAGGAGGCAAAATACTGCACCTCTAAATGGACCGCATTGTTACCTCTTCCTTACCGAGCGAGAATTGGGTTTAATAGCGAAAGCAGATATATGCTATTTGGTTGTTTGATGAGAGGAGCGAAGTCGTCCACCAACACTTGTTCCACTAGAAGTGCTGATCATGTGCCAGCATTAATCCAACTCACCGTTTCAATTACGCTTACTAATTTATCATTTTAACAACTCTACAGCTTTTTTAAAGTCATTAGTGCTTAAGGCCACGTTCTTTGCACTGCTTTGCACTAAGCACTACTATACTCGACCGGAAATATGCCGTGTCACGCATTTGTGACGCGGGAGGTTCACATCTGTGTCATTGTTAACCAACACACTAAAGAAGATTTTAAAAGGTCCTCTATATAAAAATTGTGTATTGCATGTTTCACAGCAGCTCTCAACAGGGAGACAAGCCGGAGAACCCCATCTGGGCCTTTGCTCTTTATGACTTCGACGCTGAGCAAGCGGGTGATTTAGCATTCAGAGCTGGTGACCTCCTCCACGTAAGTTCATCGACAAAGGAAAACAACAGGACAGGAAATCAAGTTAGCTTCCAAGTCAACACATAAGAAAATCTAATGTTTAGAAAATGATCTGGTTTAGAAGGGTTGGATGGTATGGGCGAATGCAGTGGATCCAAAGGGAGATAAAGACTCCGTGCATGTAGAGTGGAAAAATTGAGGACTAAAAAATGTCAAAACAATAATCCTTTTTGCAGATAGAGCAATCTCTTTCGATGAGGGCAGCTAATGGCTGGGCTGTTGCCTCTAATCCACGAACAGGTGGCAAGGGTGTGGTGCCCACCAACTACATCACTAGGGAGCGTGGTTATTCAGCAGCTCTGGACGCCTTTAAGGAGACGGATCGTTCCAGTGCGGATGCATTGCTTCAATCGCAGGACTACTTGAGCAATTTCAACTATGTCGTTCGACCCAGTCGTGGTTAGTGCTTTCAGACAACAGCGTGCACTAATTGCACCGATTAACACCGTTTCAATTTAATTGTAATTTTGTTTGTTCTTTTCTTGGCAGAATGCAATGCAATGGCTTTGTCAGTCCGAAATGATAGGGGATTTGTGCTGCACTTCCAAATCCGCTTCAATTCATGCGACAAAACTTGTTCCCTTTCCCCAAACCAGACCTTTCCAACAATTGAGAATTTGGTAATCCACTACATGGGTAAGAAGGTCGCTGCTCATCATTGCATAATTTTTCCACTTTTCTTTCACTTTAGGAAAAGAGATTGAACCCGGATGCAAACTGCACGCCTACAAACCCTTTAATCCTTTCCCACACCCAGATAACCGAGTCGCCTAGTGGACTTAATTAACTCTTTCCTAATGCCGGGCCAATGCTTGTCAACGAGACCCGGTGTATCTCCTTGCAATAAACAATTCGTAATTAGCATATCTTGCTGTGACTTGGGTGACTCGGAAGGTATTCTCTATCATAACCACAGAAAGAAACGAAGTAGGGCTTTTAAAGTCAGTATAGGTTATTAAAATTGTAGCGAATTGCTGGGTTGTCGTCACAGTTCCACAGCATGAAGTGATGTCACAATGGGCCGGTTTATTTGAGTAGGTTGCTTTTACGATTTCATTTTAATTTGCTCTCCAAACGGTTTCACGCCTCAGTATTCAATTGTTCTCAAGGGTGACTTGTAATTTAACTATGTTGTTCAAAGCGGGCTGTCAATTGGGCTGCCATCACTCCTCCAGTCGGCAAATTACCTGTCCTCGGTTTTCAATGCTCTACAAAAATTTCGTCAACTTTCTACACACTTCTGCAAAAAAAAGAACAAAAAACATTACTTTAGGACTAGCTTTTAGTACTAAAGTGCAAAATATTGAGCTTATAAATGATAATCACTTTAATCTCTTCCATGTCGAGTCCAAAATGGGTTTTTGTTAGTCAGTTGTTTAATCAAGAGAGCGAAATTGTTCATCAGCACCTGTTCCAGGCGAAGTGTTGGTCATTTGTCAGCATTATTTAAACAGCACACAATAAGTAAATACTCACATATACAAATTCCAAAGGGCTTGTGAGAAGTATAAGAGGAGTTTTGGGGCTCAAAGTGGCTCTTGGATACCAGCAATTTAGTGTACTCTTTCTCCAGACTACAATTGCATCTCAAAATTGATTTTTAGATGTATTAAATCTAAATTAATTAGGAGGATCGATTTCCTGTTGATATTCTAAATTAAACGATTAGTTCCACTGCTCTAGTTGTAGCGCCATGGTTTGTGTGTGTCTGTGGCAGTTATTTAACAATCGAAGGACTAATAATAGCATTACGAAGTGTCGTGAATGGAATGTAGCTTGAGAATAATAAAAAGTGAATTGCTATTGGATGGTTGGGGCTCTCATGTGCTCACTCTCCTCTGCCTTGAAACACGTATGAAGTCACTACAACTCCTGAAAGCTGAAAGTAGGATTGCCTACTCTCTTCGTCTCTATCATTTCACCCATTGTGAGTTATTTATTTTTAGTCTTTTTGGTAATTTCGACTGGTTGATTAGGTGAGTGATAGCCATGTATGGGAATTGTTATCAAGCCTACATAATCTCATCTCGATTAGCCTTATGTACCGCTTTAGTGCTGCCTTTTTTTTGATAAGCAACATAACCTTCTTTCACTCTTATATCAACTTTGGGTTATAAATTGAATCGAACAACACTATGAGTTTTTCGATAGTCTGTTCTTCCATTTCCGCGTTATGCATCTGAACAACATGCCGTATTCAGTATAAGCCAGATTAGCCTTTGTCTGCAACCTCATTAATTTTACCTACAGAGGAATTTTATTGAGACTACATGTATTTATAAACTCGTTTAGGTTGGAATGTTTCCCCACTCTCTCCTAAACACAACCGACACAAATATTTTAAAGATAATCTGCCCATTGCTCGCATCCGTTTTCAGTGTCTTTACCAAAATGAATACTTTAATTAATTTATTTGCTTGTTATCATCATCAATATCGCAGCAGGTTGTATAAAAGGCAAATAAGTTAACAAATGCCATTACAAACTTATTAGTAAAAATTCCGCTTTAATCACTGATGATTAACACTATGGGGATCCTAAAAATTCCTGCTCATTAAATTGCGTTAAATATTAGAATGCTCATTCTCATTTTTTACAACCAATATTTTAACGATTTAGGTTGGTAATGTTTAATTAAGTAACTTCGGTTTAGCTTTTCCATTTATACCAAAACATTACCAACAAAATAAATCTGCAGCACTTGATCGTTGTACTTAGGCAGTGGGGCACTGAATAGATGGTGCCTGAGGCCAGATAGGCTCTGGAAGGTGGATGGCTTTCAAGGTTGGTTCTTAAAGCTTTGTGACACCTTCCGAATGCTATCGATGTAAATGTTAAATTTTGTATGTCATGAGAGCTCGGTGGTTTCAGTTCTACAGAAATAAATAGCCTCTGTTGCTTCGAGAATAAATATTTTCTCAAAATCTCAAAAAAGACTCTACTTGACAAAAACGTCTAGTTCATGGATTTGTGTGCACCAATGGAAGTAAACACATTGATTTGAAATTTGACGGGTGCCAAAATAACTCCAATTTAATCTCACTTTCTCAGTGTAGATTCGTACTACCTTCAACAGAATGGTAAAATCTGGGTTTCACTAGCTACTTAAAATTCAAATAAACCCTTTAATTGTATTTTCTGGTATAGTACTTAGTAGCAGCCTACAGTACTACCTCTTAAAACCGACAAAATTAATCCCCAAAAGAAAGAGGATCGGATCTTATAAAACTTATTGAAGGTGTCTTACCTACTTCATCCCCTCACCTTCATCCCATCTATACGTTACTTTTAATGCACTTACTGCCTCCTAAATTTAAAAAGAAATCAAAACAACTCTTTTTAGATGAGCTACATAATTTAACATCGTTTTACACAGCTGTGAGCTCTACTTGATATCTACGAACCTGCAAAGGGGCCTCTTGTCACATATATGTGACACTAGTAAAAATTTTACTAAGACAGACTTCTAAAGGACATTTTTATGACTTCATAATCTTTCTTTTTAAGGTGATACTTTTCTAAAGTAATTATGCAAACAAGCGCCAACTGGGCCTTTGCTCTTTATGACTTCGACGCCAATCAAACGAGAGATTTACCATTTAGAGCTGGTGATATTCTCCAGGTAAGCTTTTTCGTATTGGGCACAAAAAAAATGGGCAATGGGACTAATTTTTTGGGCAGCATGAGAAAACATTATAATAATAAAGAGTATACTGTCTAGGAGGCCAATGAGCTTGAATTAAAGCATTGGTTTAGAGAAAAGGCGGAGATTTTGCAGGAATTAAAAGTCCTAATGAGTTATTTTTTTCACAGACAATGCAACCCCATCCAATTGGCAACGATGATGGCTGGATTATTGCTTTTAATCCACGAACAGGTGGCAAGGGCGAGGTGCCCTATAACTACCTCACCTGGGAGCGTGGTTATTCAGCAGCTCTGGACGCTTTTAAGGAGACGGATCGTTCAGGAGCGGATGCATTGCTTCAATCGCGGGACTACTTGAGCAATTTCAACTACGTCGTTCGACCCAGTCGTGGTTAGTGCTTTTAGATGCTGGCATGACGCATTACTTTACACATTGCTATCACATTTTTTCCCACTCAACTTGCCATTTTGTTATTTTTTCTCTTGAAAGAGGCAAATACCATGGCCATATCAGTTCGCACTGCAAATGGATCTGTGAAGAACTACAAAATCTACTTTGGTCTACGTGATCAAAGTTGTTTTCTTTTCCAGGACCGGACTTTTAAAACAATTGAGGATTTGGTAGTCTACTACATGGGTAAGGAGGTTACTGTTCATCAGTTCATCATTCTTTCCTCTTCTTCGTATTTCTAGAAAATGATCTTGAGCCTGGATACCGTCTGCAGGCTTACAAACCCTTCAAAGAGTCCCTGACCCTGACGTAATAAGTCGCCTGTAGGACTCAAATTCCTCTTGCACGAAAAATGCGACTCTTGGCGAGTGTTTGTCAATGAGAGCTTGTGCATCTTATTACCATAGACTATTTGTAATTAACAGGTCTTGATGTGTCTTGGGTGACTCTGACTGTGTCTTAAATCAGCACTAGTGTAAGAAACGAATACAACTGCATCGGTAGCTAGAACGACGAAGCGAAGAGAGCTTTTCAAGTCAGGAAAGGTCCTGTTTTGAAGCATGAACTGCTGGATTGTTGTCACAGTTGCACAGCACAAATCGATGGCAAACCCTTGAGCGCTCAATGCTTGCCTTTGCCAGATAAATGTTTTGGATAGACCCTTGCGATACCTTTTTTTCAATTCGCCCTTCAAAGTCTCCTTACCTTAGTTCATTCTCATGTTGACAGCGAGTCGCCAGCTAGGCAGACATCAATCGTCTGGTTGGCAAAGTACCTGTCCTAGGCTCTCATTGTTTTACAAAATCGGTAGTCATTTTTTGTAGACCTCTGTGACAAAACACTTGGGTATTAGTTTATGGCTAGCCCTTATTGCTAAACATAACGCAATTGTGCTTTTGCTTTAATTTCTTCTACTTGGGGTCAACAACGTGACAAATAACAAAATCAAGCCTTTTTTGTCTAATTACTTCATCTGGATTGCATTTTCTAACATTAATGCTAGTTGCGAGTGAAGTGTTGGCCTTTGATAAGCCTCGATCTAGCTCACTACCTGAATGGCGCGCACTGTGTTGCCGCACACTCAAACAAAACTCAAAGTCCTTGCGATCAATATACGAGGATACTCTAAGCACATTGTGATAGCCAAATATGGCTCCTCCATACAAATATCACGTAGTGTATTGAAGATGAAAACTAGTTGATGAAGGCAGCCGTAACTCGATGCCTAAGATGTAATACCTTGGAAGCATTATATGGTATGGTCTATCATGTTAACTATAATTTCTAAAGCTCCATCTTACCTTCCTCAATGGCTGAACTTCAGACCTCTCTTGCAGCGATCCAGTACAAGATCAGAACAAAGTTATTTGCATTGAAATCTTAGTTTGCAGCCCCGTTATCTCGTCCAATTTCGGTGTGCTAATCTTATTCTGCAAAGGCGTTTGCAGTGTAAAGCTGTGGCTTAAGTATTGCCTCCTTCAGTTATGGTGTATCACACCTTCTTCCTCACGTCTTGCATGTAGTAGAGGTGAATGGTGAATCGGTGGAGCGCCACAGCGGCGCCAAGCTCTGCGACGCACGCGTGCGCACGCACGCACGCGTGCAGGCACGCACGCAAGCGCACACAGTGGTGAAAGATGGGAGGAAGGTGAGAGGACTGCTCAAGGGCGTCACACAACAATTGTGACGCAAAAGTGGGTGTGTACCCGTGCTTTGTGCTGCTGTCACGCCTGTCATGGTGCTAGGCTGTATCACACACATAATGCAGACTTGGATAAATCTCAAGAGTTCAGCTGGAGCTGACGATCACAATCCATTCATGGGAGTGTTAACACATCTGCAACATGGTCTTGTCAGTGCCACCTTACAATGTCTAACGGAAAAAAGTGCATGATAATCTCTAACTGTAAAATAAGATAACGTCTACTAATTGATAATTTGAGTAGCATAGTGTTTGACAAGGTTGAATAGTTTTGAAAGGAGAGCATCAAATTAAGTAGACCGTACAGTTCAACACATTAGTGTCAAAAGTATCGCCTTGTAGCCTTGAGATACCTCCACTCTCCCCCCTTCCTTCTAAGTAGGGAGTGTAATTGGTGCTTGTCGAAAAGTTGCTATTTGAAGAGAGAGCAACAAGGCGCTAGTACTTCTACCAGGTAGTGAGTCACACCCCTGATGGTATATGCCTGTCACCACAAAACGCACACACACATTCCCGTGTACGTCTGTGTGGAATTTTCACAACAAATAACTTTGTCACATAATCAAGTAAATGGTACTCAAATTTAGAGTGGCTATAAATCTGTTTATCCGCTATAATCTAATATAATCTCCCTTTCTCAAATTGTAAAGTCTGGACTACGGGAGAAGGCTTTTTGTATTCCGAAGTTGGCGCAATACACAGTGGACAATTCCGCATGCGACAGCAGGTGAATGGTGTGCCTCTTTGATAGTGCCTTGCGTACACATCGTGGGAGAGGTCAGTCCAGATGTCATCGGTCAGGATGGCGGGTAATAGTGTGTGATTTTCCTGTCGTAAAGATCGTCGACTCGAAGCCACAATTGCATACAACTATTTATTCCAGCAGAAGACTCAAAGTGCAGTACGAAATGAATGATTGTAACACTTCGAAGGTAGTCATGGGCACGTCTTTTAGTGATAGCTTCACATTTGGTCACCTCTTGAGAAACAAGCCTTAAAAATCGGGAGGTGGAAATGTTTGCCTCATTCTGGACACCTGATCTATGAATGCCAACATCTCGTATAATAAATTTGTACAAAAAAACTATTTCCCTGTGATAAGAGGAGGTACAAGTATTCCTTTCACGTTGAGCATTTAGGTAGCTTTGTTCATTCATCCGGCACGGAGGAATGGACTACAACGCTGAATTAAAAGGGACGTTTTGATAAGAAATGTAATCCTTGAGCTAGCGTAGCTCCGTGTCGCGAGGCATGGACCAAACCTTTGGGCTCCAAGGCCAAAGGACCACTAACAAATGAAGGCATCTGATTGTGTTGGAGAACAATTTTAGGTGGACATTTGCAAGCGCTGAAAATTTCACATAAGAGTGGAGGTAAAGGGGCATAGCTAAAAGGAGGAAGCAATTCGTGCAAACAAATAGCATCACCGCCAACAATGGACAGCCGATACACAGGCCAATTTGGTTTCTTGAAGCGTCAAAGTGGAAGGAATGTATCCTCGCTAAATCTGTCTCACCTCTGCTTCCATAATTAATTGCAATTCAGTGGATTTTACAAGGCTCCAATAAATCGCTGGTTGATTTGATGACTCCTTGTATTCTCCTCATAAACTATCGATGCAATGAAGACTCCATCCACTGTTTCAGTTCGTAGACAAGTCTAATTTTCCAAGCTCCTAAGCACTGAAAACCTGTTAAGGTGACTTTCTTCCCTACCTGAATGACAATCTGAAGGACATCCACACACACATACACACACACACACAATTGATGGTGAGAAATAAAGGGTACCAAAATTACAAAACTCTGCTACGCAATTGAAAGGTGACAATAACCAACACGACAAATGTGTTGTAAGCAGTGAGTGAATAGGGGAGGCAAAAAAGGGCTCATCAACAACGTAAAGGGTGGAATGCGAATGAGGATTGTGGAATTACTCCTCAGTGTTGAGACCAAAAGTCTCATCCGAGTCGAACCACGACGAGGCGGCAACCAAGGTGGCCACGTGGGCGGTGCCTGCGGTCGCAGTGGCACCCTTCACACCGCCCAAGCGCATTGAGGGGCGAGTGTTGGTGGGAGGTCCACGGCCTCTACTGCCAGAGCCGGGCGTCTTCCTAATGTTTGCATCCTTCGAAAAGGCGATCAAATGAAGGGGAGAGCAGGAGGAAATGCATACCAAATTTATCGACCGCTCTCACTGAGAAAAAGTGATTGCAACGTGGCAGAGATCAGCATTCTAAGATTAGTGCCAAATGCTGCCCACTCTTTATCGGTACGACTGCATCATACGACTGGTGCAAAGAGACTCATTGGGTTCACAATGATTTAACTGAGGAATGAAGTTCTTGGTCTGAGGATAGTTGCATCCGCTCTAGTTTCCCAGAAGTAATTAAACATGTTATCATGGTATTCGGTGTGAATAGCATTACTTGAGCAGGGAGGGAGCTAGCCTGCAATATTTGACTTTCTCATTGGCATCTGGTGAAGAACGCTTCGGTTGCGGCTTCTTCCACTCCAGAATTTTCTATAACTTTCGGAAATGGAGGTAGTGATGTGCTTAAACTGGATTTAATTCGTCGTATAATTGCTGCCAATGACTGATTAAGCTACAAATGAAAATGGTGCACCTTTCTACACCGTGAGTCACTGAATCTGCCCCAAATGAGTGCATTAAGAGCGCCAATGTGGCAGCAATGGAGTGGAACAATGAATGGAGCACTGAGTTGGTTCGAAATGACATCTGGTGCGTAAGTTGGGGGCATTGTTTCGCCCCTAGACAAATGATGCATGAAAGTGGGGCGTTGTGGAAGACAGCCTAATCCAACGATTAAATGCTGTTCAAAGCGGAAGCCGATTGTGAATTACCAAGTCTTCTCGAGGTGGTATGCTCGTAATGTGATAGTAATAATTCTTTACTGCATTATGATGTTCGGAGCAGAAGAGCGACCACAGAGGACACTTGGAATGACGCTTAGTGGAAGAGAGGAGGCGTGTGAAGCAGAATGCTTGTTCGCACATTTAACTCTGTAGCATACTTTGGTCTTCTCGGTGATTTGGCTAATGAGCCAGTGACTTGAATCTAAGGAGTGCCATGCTAATATGGACCACTTTGGTCTTACAAAATTACTTCAGGAATGACATGCCATGACTTCGAATGGAGGTAACTCGTTACCTTCCTTTATTTACACATAACCGTTACATCCTGTCCACGTTATGCTCTACTACAAGCTTGGATTAGTACCACAAGTACCTGTCTGCCTCTTTGGTATCGTAATAAATACATATGAGCTCTAAATCTCCTGTCAAAATTAGACAACTTGAGGAAACTTTTTGAAATATCTTACTCATCAAATAATTAATATTATGATTCACAATCCCTTTTCTAAGCAACGAAATATCCTCGAAATTGCGTATTAACTCCGTAAACAAGCAACAAAACCTATCTTCACCTTTCGCCGTTTGCGCCCTCCTTTTAACAACTGCTTATTCACTTTCATAATTCGTAATGCAGTGACCATGATTATCACACAAAAAAAGAACGGAAGAGGAGGATTGGACGGTGTCTTCCTCTCGCCCGCCCTAAATGAAGTGTAAACAATCCTAATCATAGGTTTTGCAGACGAGACAAATCTTGGATTCTTGCAAAGCAATAGTGATAGCGTATGCGTGAGAAAGCTCAAAGTAATTAGGGCATGATACCCAGAGCTGCAGACACTTGCATTCATTCATCTACAGGATGAGTTATCCAATGTACGGCAGAGTGCTCAGTTTCTCAGTGGAAGGTCATGTTGATGCCGTAATTGCTTCCGTGACCGATGATCTTGGTGGTAATGATGCCCAACTGACAGCCTTAACCATCAGGCATTAAGCGAGTTGAATCCCTAGAATTGGATCCCCTATATTTGCACACTTTATTAAATAGCTAAATTGCGCAAGAGACCGCCCATTTTGCAGGAACGATAAGCATAATCCTTCTCAACTATTCTCAGAGTTGAAAAATTATGCATATTGTGAAGCGTGGACATTCACCATAGATTAAGGGTACCCAACTAGTAAGCGCTGCCTTTCTATACAATTCAAGACCTGATATGTATAAAAGAGCACCTCAGACATCAAGCAAAATTCTCCAAGACAAATTGTCTCGCAGATGGGGAAATTATGAGATTAATTAAAACTCAGTCTCTGGTTCTTACAATTCACCAATATACTTTAGTGAGCACCAAGGTCTTAGTTTGATCGCCACGTTCTCCAGGACGTCATGTTCAAAGAGCAAGAAAAGTTGGACAAATTATGCCATGTTGTACCAGACTAACTGAGTATTAAATCAGGACTACGGCTCGGAATTCATGGTGGGTGCGAAAGAGAGAACATGAAACCTACCCGAGTTTGTGGAGTTCCACGAATATTTGGGGTACGCGGAGGTACGGGTTTAAAGCACGGCTGTGCCTCAACAAGACACGTCTCACTGTTAGTGTTCGCGGTCTTCAACCCCGTCTCCAGCTCGTCCTCCGGCTCCGACTCCACCTCGATGTGCCCATTCTTAGGGGGTGTCTTCTCGGGAGAGATGAGAAACACTCGACGGCGCTTGCACTCCGATCCGGGCTGTTTCAGAATGCTCTTGGGCGTCTTCTGTGGTGTTTTTAACAGAACCTACATGCCCGAGGTGGTTAACATTCTGTTTTTCCTTAACCTCTAGCCTACCATATGGTTAAATTTCTCAGAGAGAAGCGGTGAACGAGGCGTCCTTTGAGCCTCAACCTCAATGGGTTTGGGAATTTGCGTGGAGCAGGGAGGAGAGTTGTTCATAATGGAGCGCTTAAAATCTGCAAATTCTGCTTCAATGTAACGAAGTCTTTCTAGTTCCGCGTCTTTTGTGCTCAGAGCTGCGGTCAGTTTTGCCTTTTCGTTGCTAAGGTTTGTCAACTCAGTGTCGAGGTTTTCTACTTTTTCTTCCATCTCCAACAACAGGGCCTTCTAAATTGGAAAAAAATGATAAACCATAAAAGGCAACCGCCATATTCAGTAGCTAGAATTTCCACAGGTGGGATTTCTACACAGGAATTTGCCCCTATGCCTCCAACAAAAAATCGCTAGAACTCGTCAAATTGGTTCTGCCAGAATCCTATGAATGCTTAGATTGATTAATTAATTAATTTTCAGTCATACCTTTTCGTCAACTTCCTTCTCGAGCTTCGTCATCTTCTGCTTGCTCGCAGTCAATTGTTTCGATAGGTCTTTCTAAAATGCAACAGCGGGTGAAGTTGACATTATGAAACGATTCCTGTGAAGACAGTTACTTGGATGGAAATAATTAGTCTTACCTTCTCCTGAACTGTTTCTTTTAGTTGGTCTTTGAGTTTCTCCACATGTGCCACATTGTCGGTTAGTTTCTTTTCCTAAGAAAGATCAAACGCTAAGGAATATTTTGAAAAGGTAAGTTCACACTATCTCCAGCTGATGAAAATGCATGCGAATTTGGAGAATATTAGTTATAGCTATTTACTGCCTGTTTCTGTCCGATTCCAAACTTATTTTGTAATTATATTAAAAGTTTTCTGTTTTCACTCCTTATAGCTAACTTTGAGAACATTTGAACAACTAAAATTAGATAATGCAAATCCTTCGATTTGTGACTAAGCGAGCCATTCCTCTCTCTAAAACTAGCCACCTCAATTTGAGCTACCACAGGCTACTTGGTTGGCTTTGTTGGAAACGCACCAATGCCAAGTTTATAATCACGAAAGCTTAGATGGAATGATGATTGGAAAAGTTAGCCCCAAAAGCCCTCATAAGACGTTTAAAACTTCTCCCAGTGAATAAGTAAATTTTGAAATAAATCATCTTTTATCTAGGCAATAATGGAGTGATGCTTCGTTTGTTTTTAAGCCTAAATCACTTAGTTATTTTACTTCTCTTAATTTGCCTTGATTTTATGAGCCCTGATGCTACTTATAGTTAGCATCAGTAACATGTTGGGCCTTTAACTAAAAAGCGTGAAATTTGCGCAAAATAAATGGCGCAGTGCCACCTGAAATGGGTTGATTTCGAAGAAAACTGCATTCAATGTTTCCTCAGAGGCTTACAATTTTTTTGGAGCTCTTATCCGCCTCCTTTTGAAGAGCAGCTAACGTCTCCTTCAAAGAGCCTATTTCGCTCTCCTTTTGACGCAACACTCTATCCGATTCTTGTTGTTGCTGCTCAACAGCGCCAAGTAGTTCGGCGCGCACCTCTTCGCAGTGACGCAGAGCAGTGGCGTGGTCGGCTTGTGCGGTGTGAAGAGCCTCACGCAGCTGTGAGACCTCGGCGTCACGCTGTGCCAGACTGCTTGAACTCGTGCGCACTTCTTGGCCAGCTCGTGCTGCTGCATTCTCCAACACGCGAACTTGCTGTTCCGCCTCATGCAGTCGCTCTTCCAGTCGCACTATCTGGTCGTTCTTCAACTGCAAAACAATAAAATCTATCCAGTGTCTCTATTTTTCATACTAATGTGAGTGATCTTCGTTAGTTAACACATTGGTCACCATCGTCAGGTATATGTGACGGGCTTTTTTTTCATTGTGTCTAGCATTCCTAGTATGTGACTGAAGGGAATAATGATGTATTTCACTATACAACCTGATATTGCAATGCGTGAAAGGCAAAATTAGAGTTCGCTGTTTTGATTAGCACTTTTGCCGCGAGAATTTTGAGAATGATCAGCCAACAGAGCTCTGATGACGAAAATTGTCACTCCTTTTTTGAACCAATCCACCCACTCCTTAAAAGCAAAAGAAATATAACTGATTGTGGATGGAAAAATAATTCCATACCTATTTGTGCCACCTAGAAACCACACAAAGTCATCATAAGCTGGCAACGAACTTATAGGACATAATTGCGAGACCCCAGCTTTGGGTTAGAAAATTGGAGCTTCATCGGTGCGTTAAGGCATTGCAACTGGAGTATGCTAACTTAACGTGCCACTGAGCATACTTGACTCGATAAAGTGCTCTAGCTCAAAAAAATTCCAGTCCCATCGCATTTATGAAGACTAATATAGCCCCGCTCACACTCTTCATGCTGTGACTTATTCCGCATCATTTTAATCATTTACTCACGCACACCTGTATCTATTTGGAGGTCTTTAACTTTTGGTTTATAAACGAAGCTTTTCAATCAAAATTAACTTATGCTATCCCTTTCGTGATGCCTGTCTGCCTTACTACTAAGACGATTATAAAAAGTGGGGGCCCATACACTCACAAAAAAGGAACTGAAATTTAATATCAAAGTGATTCAAAACATTTCGAAACATACTCGACATTAAAGAGCTTTTTACACATGCTTTCTTGACGAAGTAAAGCAGATCTTTCTGGAATATTTCTATCAAAACTTTTTAGATACCAACAAAGCGACCGGATTCTTGTATAGACTGTGCAGCAGAACGGATATAAGTTTTGCACCGCTACCTAGTAAATTGATACACCAGAGTGAAAACAAGTATAAATATACCACTACCTTCCTTCCGAATATACGGTACGGTGTCTTTGGGAATGCCTTAACAGCAATTCTAGTTGCACAGAATAACGCCTATTTAACATCTGCATCTATGCTAATTTCTAAAAGCGTTTTTGATGGCGTTTATTTCAAACAACTTATTGCATACCTGCCAAGTTTTTAGTTAAAATAAGGGCGGACGAAATATGTAGAATGTGTAATACAGCTCATCCCTCACAGACAAGATGGTGGCTGTATTTTTACTTCATACGTGAGATAGCGTGTTCGTTTGAATAATTTTACCAATGAGATGCCAACGCATTTTTCGATCAAATCGGCAAATTTAATATGGAGGCAAAGCCAAAGTTACTCTTGGTACGAATATGGTAGTTTGTAAAATCAGTGGAAATTTCGATCAAAGCTTTTAGTTCAATGCTGCAATATTCGTAATTTAAATACAGTTACACACTTCTAAGGAGTCAGTGAGAACATGCCTACGGTTCATTAGAGAGAGAGTGTATGCGGAGCGAATGATTGGTTACTTAGTCGCCTGAAATAGGTGGCTCTTAGGCAGATCCATGGAGTCGGTTATGCAACCGACAAAATATGCCAACAAAGGATTAACACTTTAGTTTCAGGATTTAATCTAAATTTTTCAATTTTTGTGCTATATGATGTATTCTCTTTTTACCATTGTACAGAAAATTGAGCGCATTAGTAACCACATTAAGTATTAGTGATGTGGGTAGCGGTTAATTACTAAGGTGCAGAGTTCTAATGCATGTCGACTCCACGTGGAAGGTAAAACATTTTGAAACCAATTTCGCTTTATTTTAATGGTCCAGTAATTGACAGCCAACCTAGAGTACTGAGTCTGATGCAGCGTTGGATAGATTTGATTAATAATGCTTTTACAGGACGGAATGTAGAATGATTTGAAAATCCAGTCTTATAAACCCATAATTATGGGCCCTTTAATGACAGAGCAGTTATAAAAATTCCATCTATGAAAGTTCTCACAAATCAATCATTAGAATGCTCAGTAGCTGAATGTTGTAAGTGCAATTTTTATGGAGTCAAGGATGCGGTCTTACAGTTACTGGGCAGTTCCAAGGCCTACGCCATTCCTTCTTCTGTCATTTATTTTTGTATTCAATTTTGAGTAGATTAAAGCCAAAACTCACTTCTATGCACCTGTTCATATCCTGGTTCCTGCTGTTGAGCCTATTTTGGTCCAATTCCAAATTTCGTACTTTCGTGATCAAATCCTCAATCTCATCTTGCTGAGTCGAGGTTCGTTTCCTGAAATGTCGACGAATATCATTACATCACTAGTGTATTTGTCCCAAAAAAGTAACCCCAACGCTAAACACATCTTACTTTAGATCCAATATCTCTCTGCTTTGAATTTCTTCATTTTTCTGTAAGTAAACTAGCTTTTCCTCAGTCTCAGCAAGGCACTTCTGCGAAAAAGAAGCATTGGAGAAGCCATTGGCCTACTTTTCCCTACCTTTTCATCTGCTAAAGATGAGGCGATGGTTCTATGAGATTCTTCAAGATCTTTGTACATCTCTTCACTTTTTGTCAACTCATACTTCAGTGTTTCCACCTCCTTCTGTGTGTATAGAAGGGCAAAACTAAGTGCACGGCAGGGAAACAAATACAGAGATCTAATAAATGGCTTGAAAACAATAAAGGATAAGCCTTGTTGATAGCTACAACTATTTCGATTTATATAAAACAAGTGGTGATTCTGTTCCTCAACTTCTGGTGCATCCTAATTTTACGGATAGTACTTTTATGTCTCGGCTCACCAAATATCCATCTCTCGTATTCTTTAAAGTTGTGATGAGTTGGTCTTTCTCAGCAGTAGTTCTCTCTTTTTCTTCGACAAGAAGTCTAAGTTCATTCCCTCTTGCTCTAGCACATTTCTGAAAATATTAAAGATGCAGTTAAACCTTAGAGAGATCTATAGCATCACTTGAATACAACGATTTATCAGTCGGACAGATGTTTGTTATTTCAACTTACTACTTAAAATGGAAAAGCAGTTATACTGAGAATTTGGTTATTTTAACAGGCGATAAGTATTTCAAGTGACACGAAGTTAAGCATCCATAAACACGTATTGTGTACATTTTAATTAGAACTAATGGTTGAGGAACAGTTTAGGAAATGGTTTCAATCCCATCAAATATCTTACCAGAACCTCTTCGGTTTTTGACAAATCAGAAAGCAAATTCACTAAAAATTACTCAAGAAATTGTGTCGTTACTCTTTTCTTGCTCTAGCGACTTTAACTGCTCGTCCTTTTCATTGACTCTAAAAGGAGTAGGTAACCGAGACGGGAATCTAAACGGAGTGCCTACAAAGTATTAAATGTTGCCATAGTCAAATTAAGCTTTTCAGTAAGTAGTAGCAATTCCTTTTGTCGGGATCGTACTTCCGCCTCATTGATCATGCTTTTCTAAAACAAAATAAGCATGCAAACAAACGCTTTTCATGTTTGATATTTATGTCTGACATCACATACCTTGTGCAAGTCATCCTGAATTGAACCCTTTTCTTCGGTTAATTTTTTTATTTCCTCCTCCAGAGACGTGATTTTCTGACCTCTCTCCAGACAACTGTTTTTTGAATTTTGCAAAAGTGTGTACACTCGTGATAGGTCATCAGACAGTTGACTGCATTTATTCAGGGTCTCCGATATCTGGGTCTCCTTCTCTTTATTTAAGGCCTTCACTTCTAACAGCTCAATCTGATTTAGAGTTGAAAACAAGAAATATTCTTAATTCTGGTTAAATTGGTGAATTTTCTTAAGGCAAAATCTAAGTTTGAACTAACATTGACTCTTTTAATTTCTTCCTCCCATCTGAAATTCATTTGAGACCCAGCCTCCAAAAGAAGTTTCAGACTCTCATCGATTGTCCGAACTTTCAAAACATGATTGTGTAGAGTTTCACCGCATTTCTTAAAAACTGAAGCAAAATCCTCTTTTTCTGAGACAAGCTTTTCAAGCTCAGCCGTTAGCTCGCCATTGCGAGTTGACAGAGCATTCATATCTTGCTTGTGTTTCTCATTTAGCTGTTCTTGAGTTTCAGCTGCGCAAGAATATTAGCAATTAGCAATTCTGAGTTACCTAGGCTTCGGTTTCTGTCTTGACTCTCATCTAGCTGAATGCTCAGATTCTGAAAATCCTTGAAAGTATTTTCTAATAGAGCCTCCAAAGCCTTTTGCGTTGTCGCTGTTTTGAAACACGTCTGCATGGCTAGAGGATGATAAAGTGACAGTCATTTCTACAAATATCGGCGCAATATCTACAGCAAAATACTGCAAATTTGTTTTTGGATAATGAGGATAAACTTCACTCAGACTACAAGTGTTTATTCAAAATAAGACCACTAGAACACAGTAATGATATTTTCGAGCATTGCAAACTGCACGTTTCGAATATGAATTGAATGCGAAGTAAATCGTGTTTATATGTGCATAAAGTAGTCTTGCCAACAGTTTTTTTAAGGAGGGGCATAATAAATTATCCTCATATTACTCACTTGAAGAGCAGACCGACTGGACAAATTCAATTTGCGTCTTAATGGCTTCACACAAATCTCGGGTTCCAATTATTCTATGATATAGATACATGAAAATCCGAAAAAATAAACCACTTTTTTTCTATCGCTTCCCGCTTCTCAACTTCATCCTTTACCTTAAGACTGGCATTCTCCCTATCCATTTGCAACTCTAAATTTGACTTTCGAAGACTGGCCACCAAGGTATTAGCTTCTGCCAACTTCTCTTCCTATGATCGGAGGCATAGAAATGTTAGAGCTATAGTCTAATAGTTTGTTATCTCACATTTTTATTGAGCTTGGATATCATATCGTTCTTCCAATTCTCCAATTTCATGGCCTCATTTTTCAGTCTCATGTGTAAAATCGCCAATCTACAAACAAAATCAATGTACATTTTCCTTTTTTTATTTGCGATTGAAACTTTTCCTTAAATAACTAAAGAGTTGTTGAAAAAACGCCCTAGAACTCGCAGAAAATACCTATTCGTGTACGGTAAAACTGTCTACAAGGTATTTGTAAGCAAGCTAAAACTTTGGTTGAAATCAAAGTGCTATCCAAAGTATTAAATCAGATTCAAAGTAAATTTGTCAGGTGAAAAAATTTCAAGGCCAAGTACATTGTTGGAAAAAATAGCTTGCACTTGTAAGATAATTTGTTCTGTGCTAATTTGGTCATTCAAAGAACGCGCTGGTACCGTTGGAAAGGAATTAGCAAAACTGATGTACTCACTTGTCGCATCCATCGGAATTACATGCTTCAACTTCTTTATACTGCTCTCCTTCGTAAGAAGGTGGCCTCTGTACATGATTCTTTTCTTCTTCGGAGTGGCAGTGATAGTTGGCACCCTGTTGCTCCTCCTCGCTAGACTGATCAAGATCAATGGTCGATAAATCAAGGCTTGTCCTTGGTTCAGCAAAAGTTGGTCCCTTTTTGTCAATATCCGTATTAACATGGGTGGCTCTGGGAGAATTCATGGTTTCTACGTTTGGCGGCAGGTCACGCTCTGCAATTCCAAGTTCTAAGGTATTCGAATTGGGCTTAAGAGCAGGGGATTTGCCCAGCTTTGATGAATTCCTGAAATCTATTGAAGGTGATGCCTGAGACTTTGATTGAAATCGAGATATTGATGGTGAAATGGGAGTGGGTTCAGATACGCGAGAATGTCGAGGGGAACTTTCAGGTACCAAAAAGTTTGTCTTCCATTTATTTGAACCGGAAGTATTTACTGATCTATTAAGTTTTTCAGATGCGCTTTGAACCGGTGAACTTGGTTTGTCACATTGAGTTGAAAATATGCCTGCACGTGAGTAAAAGAAGTCAGCTGAATCGTCAAGATCACTGGAGCCATTTAAGTCACATATGGCATCCCACATTACTGTTGGAGCGTTTGAAATGTTTTTTGAACTCTCTCTAACGCTCAAACTACCAAAATCCTTTTTCATTTGGGGACTGTCAGCAGAGTGACTAGACGAGGATTTCTTAAATAGATTAACACCGAAGAATTTTGCCATATCTTATGCCTACAAATCAAAAGGACTTATTAACAAAACAGAGAAAGCATCGCGATCCAAGAAAATCATGCTTTTGAGTAAATCATTAGATTGTTATTTTAGACTAAAGCATTTACCTTAAATTACAATGTGCACAGATTCCTAAGCACATCATGTTCATCTTAAATCTTATTTTTTTTGTTACAAACTTATTACTACAAAAAAAATTGACAAAATAGATACAATTTGGACGTAAACTTCGTAATGAAACCGATATGTATGAAGAAAGTTAGGTTTCCACGCATCAGCCATGTTTTAACAATCCATGATCCTTAGGGTTCAAGTCTAATCCCATAATAAATCAGTAAACACTTGAATTTAAATGGTTCAAACTTAAATTTGGAATTTCAAGAAACAGTTTCCTTCGAGAAATATGCTTGTGTACATTTTGCTGCAATAATCAAAGTCTAGCAAGTCGTAAAGCGTGCATGGACTGCAGTAAAACTAAAATATTTACCTTAACTCATGCAAGCTAACTTATGATAAGAAGGATGGATACCTTTGTAATGCGGAAACAGCAAATGCGCCTCAGTGGTTCAGGAATTTGTAATATCGTGCCAATTCCAATAAACAAATTGTTTTGCAATTGCTATGAAATCCATTTATTTTCAAGTTTCTTAGCCGCAAAAAAATTGATTTTTTCTTATGTAATGTGCTGCATTCACCAAATTATTAAACACGAGTTTGGTAAAACTTTGTCAGACTAAAGTTTAAATTTACAAAAGTGCGCCGTGAAAATAAATAAGATCGGTTATTTTGTAATCAAGGCATGGGAAATTTCCAGCATTTTTGGATGATTTGCGAATTTGCCTTTGACAAGGGTCTTGGTGAATGTCGAATGTGTTTGTGAGCTCGAGTTTCACCTATCCTCCCAAGATTTTTAAGCGCGTTTAAGTAGCAAGTGAATTGGTCTGGTTGTGCAGAGCCATGTTATATCACAGCATGTCAAGCAAGCATAAAATGTAATTTAACTGTGTTAAATCAAAATAAATTTCACGATTTGTCTAGAAAATCAGATACATGCTCCAAAGAAATGGTACTTGGCTATAGTGTGAAGTGCTGTTTTGTTTGTATAGATCTTTGAATCTGATTTTACAAATATTCAATTGCATGCGCGAAAACGTGTTAGTAATGTTTTCCATAAAATTGGTTGCACGATCTTGATCAGGCGACTACACGATGAAATATCCCTTGACATTTGCAGTACTTTTGCTAAATTTTATAGAAAACTGTACCATTCACACCCTAAGCTTGTCTTTTTTTATAGCATCACACATTCTAAGCTATTGGAAGAGATTTATCACATCACTCAATTTCCTTCGCCTTACTCGCTATTTTACACCGATTGTACTTGTGTTTTGCAATGCTTTCCAAATTTATGCATTTTTATGAAATTCCACGGCTTTTGATTCAAATGTGCATTTTGCGTGCATACATTGTCTTTGACTCACATAAAGGGATATAATATGCATCGTTACTTCCGTATGACTTTAGTTTATGTGTTGACATCATAATGGTGCTCTTATGCTCCGATCCGTTTTCTAGCCTCTGCAGCATGCGTGTTTTAATGGTCAGCAAAATTTGCAGCCCATGGTTTTTTTAGCTGCCCTTTAGATTTTGACATTAAATGCCTCAATGATTACGTTTCTCCAAACTAGATTTTTTTGTTCGGAATACTTCTTTCACTAATCTCCGTTTTTTCTCGGAGTCTTCATTGTGTGTCCATTTTAAAATGTTTTGCCAAGCGTTTGTAGCTGTCATATTTTTCCTTTTAACGAATTCTGCATGTGGTGCGGCGTGGTGTGGATAAAATCAGACTTTTGTGTAATGCTGGTTCTTATTGAATTGTTAGCCTCATTTTTATGTAAAAGCATTCTATGATTCCTTCAGTCCATTGTGACTTGCCCCTCTTAATTTTACTCGCTAATTAATATAGTTTTCCTTCCTTCGCTACCTTGTTATAAAATCACTGGTACTTAAACCCTCAACAGTAGCAATGAATCGTGGCGGGCGGGGACCCAACCGGTACAGGGGGTTTGAAGAGCAACCCACCACCACTAACGGCGTCTACGGCTTTGAGGTACTGAGCCGGGTGCAGGCGACAAAAGCAGAAGCTGTCAATCGCGCTCTCCCTTGTTGTCTGCCCCCACTCCTTCCAGTCGAACGACCGCCTTGCCGTCGGCGATCCCTGCTCACCGACCTTGTGGCAGTCAATCCACGCGTCAAATACTTCATCGCCCCTCGTCTCTGTTCATTTAGCGAACTGCTCTACACACCCAAAGCCAACAAACGGTGAGTATGTTTGCACACATGCTTCAGCCTTGCGATTAAACTTCTGATTTTGTTGATGGTTTATTCGTTCTAAATCAGGAAATCTTATGGTCTGTGCTCACTTTATAGCACCTCACTTTCTTTTAATTTCGGAAATTAACTTTACTCAAGTTGTCAATCAGTCTATCTCCATGGCCCCCACTTCCTTGCGGTTTAGTAAGTTAAAGTTCAACTTCCAACCAATTTTCTGCCTTTTAAACGGAATCCCTCCTCTTTTACTTACCTGACATCCTGATGATGCGAAGTAAGCTCAGGTCTAAAAAGTTTGTGAATATTTTCGTCAATAAAATGATTTGAGTTTAATTCAAATTTTTTGTTACTCATATTTAGAGTTGACTTTCACTCATAACGCTGGCTAATTGACAATTGAGACTTTTAATCTGATAATCATTATTCCTTTAGAAGACTTCCTACTATTTGTTTACAAAAGTGAAATGAAATTCAAACACCTTAGATGTGTTGTTAATAACTTGCCCTAGAAAATATGATTTCTTTCCATGTTGTTGCATTTTTGAGGTTGCTCGTATATCTTTGTGGTTTTACAGTGTTTTAGGACCAAACAACAAAAAGGACTCACTAAATCTCTGGCATCTTATGTGTTACATTAGCGGTTTTGGCTCTCATACTTTTACCTGTTTTTGAATAGTTTGATTCCTTACAGTCTTTAAATCTCAGGAGATCAAACTTTGCTTGAAGCCTATTCTCAATAATCTTACCTTCTTCATATAGGAGGCTTTATTATTGACCGTATTTGGCTTTTTAGTCGACAAGTACATAAAAGAACTACGCTATAATAGGGCGGATGTGGGAAGCATAAGAGGCTGAAGGTCAATGTAGAGCAAAATACCTGCGTCCCATTCCAATTCTAGTCGTTATTGTAGTGCTACCTAAGTGGTGGAGTGTAATGCTGGAAAAAACATATAAACGTGGGAGAAAGTGGCTATGTTGAAAAAGAGCGGTCTATGATAGATAAGCTTTGCTCCATTCTTTTACAAAATCGAGGGCCTTCGTTTAACTCGAACTCTCCTCCTAATGTTGATTGAATTTTTTCTCAGGGATATATATGTGGGTGACCGCTGTAGTGAGGTCAAGCCGCGTCTCGTGGAGTGCAGAAAGCGCAACACCAGTGGTTTGTTAATAGCGAAGAGCGCAAAAGTGGATTACTTTGTTGCCCCACGCCTGAAGAGCAGTCGCGAAGTCCCCTGGATTTGCCGCTGTGACTGCAGATGACACGCCAGGAAAAGAAACTGGAAAAGATCACCCTTTTGCTTTGTTAGCAATCTCGGCTACTTTCACTAACTGTGTGATGTGATCACACTTGTTGCTGTATTTCATTGCTACAAGTTAAGAAAGTGCCTATTTCTGTGTCCGACTGCCTTGATGCTAGAGAAGTGTCAATAAACTCTGTGCAAATGCTTCAATGCTTGCATATTTTAAACAGATCTTTTTTTTTTTGGTTCCCGTTATTCTATCACTTGTGCCCACAAAGAATCAAGTTACCCAAAATTGCGGTTCATCCTGCCTCGATTCTCTTACCTAAGGTACGTGCCTTCTTTACCTTATCAGGTTATGGTGACAGTGTCCATGTCCAATCGGGTATAGTAAACAGACTGGTGGAAATTGAAGTAATATACTGTAAATGAGCAAAATAATGTCAGGATGATTATTTTATTGGAGTTTTTATTTTGTCAGTCTTCTCTAAAATAAGAATGCTTATGTCAGAATGTATGTGATATCCTAAGACTTCCATGAAGACGAAAGCAGATATAGTGCATGGGCAGATTAAGCATTGCAGACGTAGAGAAGGGCTGGGACTACCGGTACGATTCAGAGATCTGGCCTCTCGGCGATGGGACATTGGCACAGCACCTCAGTGACTGCTTTTACAGTGGTGAGAGCTAAAAGACGCTTAACATAACGCAGTTCTTCCCTTCTGAGCGTCGTCGTCGGCGACGAAAAGAAAAATTCTACTAGTTTACCTTGTCAGTTGCCGAGTTTTCATACAAGTGAGAAGATACCTGGCTGATCCCACTCAGTGAATCCACTAAAACCCGGAGTTTTGATCTGTTTGGGAACGCAATGATTAGTACGAGGAAAAGCACCAACCATCACATCCATGTCCTTCGTTAATCGTAGGAGCAGCGGTCTAGAAGCAGGGTCGCATAACAAAGCAAGAGGGCCGCGATTTCGCATCCATTTTTCCCTTGCTGCCCTATTTTTACTTCAGCACTACCCAACTATCTATTCATGTGGATTTCTGAAGGAAGTGTCTCGTATTCGTACTATTTACATCTTCAGCTTTTTAGTAAAAATTTTCCTGGTGGGCAGATGGCTACTGTCGCTTCTATTGTTAACATCTTTACTTCAGACCACGCAACTAAGGTAGATACCAAAGGTAGAGAGCATTTTCCGACCTTCTGGTAGGGATTTTTACTGTTATTTCTTATTCATCCTCTTCCATTGAGCAGAGGTTACGCACCCAGCTATAGAAATCAGGACTGTTGTCCTTTGAGACCGTTCTCGCTTTCCACTGACCTGAGGAGGAGTGAAGACACACTATTGGCACAGACTACGTAGTGTCGACGTGGAGAAGGACATGGGACTATTAACATGGACCAAAGACCATCCATCTCTGCAAGAAGCACTGGCAAAGCCCCTAATAGGCGTCAGTCGCCGTAGTAACCTCGAGCACCATCACGATGATAAAGTAAGCATTGTAAGATTGACTACATTCCTTGCAAAAAATATTCCTTTTTTGTTTCCATTTAAATGAGTCGAGTCTCTACTTACTGAAAATGTCATTTGAGGTTTGTGATCCATTGTGGATGTCTGGAGCTAAAACGACAAATGACAGGTTGGAAATCGTTTCACTCGCGCTTCGGACACCACGGCCAAGAGAGGATATAGACTTGAATAAAACAGACTGTCTCTATTAGTTATGAAAATAATAAAGATTTAGAATCAGATGGTTAATCATGATTGTGATTTCATGAAAGAGTGTAGACACGTGTTGATTCTTCCAAAAGACAATCTAATGCTGACCGCCCTGAGGGTTCACATTT
The DNA here is from genome assembly GCA_001923025.3 of Taenia multiceps. Taxonomy (NCBI): domain Eukaryota; kingdom Metazoa; phylum Platyhelminthes; class Cestoda; order Cyclophyllidea; family Taeniidae; genus Taenia; species Taenia multiceps. Next base: position 16,029,008 of record CM010315.2, read on the forward strand.
CATCACCGATGAAGAAGCGGAGCAGACTGCCGCAGTTCTCAACAAATCCCTTTCCGCTAAAGGGTTCCAGACATTAAAGTTAAACCACGGTGATGGATCCGAGATCAGCATTTGTGTTGGCTAATCTGTAGAATTCCTTGGTAGGTGAAGAGATGGTTATGGATTGAGATTTTAAGGCATTAAGACAGACAACAATACAAGCGCACACCCACACACGTACGCACGCACACACAAACACATGAGAAAGCGGTAGAAGGGCAGGGTAGGAGAGACATTAATTATGCGCGTGCTCCTTGCTCCCCTGAGTCCCGCCTGGGAGGTCGTTGTTGTCGGTTGATTTCGCACCGACGCAGAACTGCACACCATAACTACTCCACCAGTAATCGTGATATTAGGCGTGAGTACACACACACACACACACAGGAGCATTAATATTTCAACTTTCCCATGTATGGTCTCACCACTCTTGGGGCTTTAAATCCACTCCTGTTGGTGTGAGGGTGGAGGGAGAGAGAATTAGAGTAATTTGGTGTGATTTAGTATCGTCATCACGTTTTATACGCTATTCATTTTACTGAAGCATCCCAAAGTCTCCCTGAAGACCTTATGAGGCATTTTGGTATTGACGATCTTCTTGATAGTCATAGGTACTGTGCCGATTGAAACGTCCGCCGTGTTCAAATGTAAGTTTAAACAATTGGCATTTTCTCTCTGGCATTGTTCCCGGCATTCTTTCTCGGTCACTCTATAGCAGCAACGTATTCAGTGATGTAAAAATCATCCAGGAAGCAGAAATGTAGATTTCATTAAATCCGCGATTTCGTTTACTTGGAAAAATGCATTACGAGGATCCTTTGCCTTTGACTTGCTGGAAGCCACATCACCATGGAGTCTTGCCATCTTGATCAGCAGCGACTCTTAGGGCGACACAAAATTAGACGTCCTACACTAGCACTTTACTGGATGAACTAATACCACGCCTTAAAGTCCCTTCTATGAACTAATTGCTAATAAAATTTGATGTTTTCATGACGGTACCTGATTTAAAAAGAGGTCTTAAAAGCACTCTCTCTCTCTCCCTGGCTCTCGCTTGCTCCCTCTAGAATGAAATATTAATTCACCATATCGGCCTATCTTTGAAGCTGCAGGCTGGATTAATGGTTGCCTAGGGAATGCAAGAACCTGGTGGATCCACACCGCGCGCATCGTCGTGGGAGAGTCCACTTATGTGCCTGGGACAATAATTTCAAAGTCCTGCCACTGCCTCCCCAGGGGGTTAGTGCACGCCTGTCTGAGAGGAAGGAGGCACGAGTTTCTTCAACAATCCGTTTAAGCTGCAATTGCGCGTAAGAAATGGAGTGAAATATTAATGACGCGCTCTTAAGATGGGGGATATTAAGGGGAGGCCGGGAAGGAAGGGCGAGAGGGATGGCGGATGGCGAGGTGAAGGAGTTGGCTTGGGAGCCTTGCCCCTTCATAATTAATGACCTATTAGACCCCACCCCGAGTGTGAACGTGTGCATGTATGCGTGTTTATGCATGTGTATACACACACACACCGAGGTTCAAATTGCAGCCTGCAATGCGTTTATCGTCAAGTTGGGAATTCCGTCACCCTTGATTACCCCTCCCCCCCCATCCCTAAGGCTAGGCCATACTGAAATTGCATTTTACTGCTTCTTGTCGATCAACAAGCCTTTCTGTCAGAGATGACAACGATCACAAAGGCATTTGACCATCCCTCCTCTGTACTTCATTTATATTTACCTTTGTATGCAGGATGACCTTCCAACCTCAACTGTTTTGGCTCAGGAGTAGTTTAAGGTCTGTAGATCTATCGACCATTATCTGGAACGGTATGCCTTCAAGGACTACATTCTACCACTCCTTGTCGACCACCAAGCCTTTCTGTCAGGGCTGACGACGTTCACTGAAGAGTTCAAGCACCCCTCTCCTGTATCGCATTTGTATTTACTTTTATTATTTGGGTGTTCCCTTGTATACAGGGATCAGGAGTGATCCATCAGGACATCTAGAGCAGTGTGTTCGCAGACCTTGCCTGTTAAGGGATTTTAAAAACATTCGAATAATATCACGAACAAATGTTAGATTGTATAGGAGTGGGTACATTTCCTGTGCTGTATCCGGATCACTTCTGCAAGTTTGAAGGATTGGACGGCCAGCCGCTGAACTCCTCGGCACACAAAATCCGACTAAGCCCGTGGGGTCACATTCGAACTGAGAACCAGCATTATTATGATCTCTGTGACCTCACTAACTTGCCAACTAATTCAACAATTAGCCAATCAAATGGAGATTGTGCTGGGTCGCTGACATTTGTCCGGACGGAAAAATTAGGAAGCAAATTCAACCAATGGGATTCAGCCGTGGCATCAAAAAATGTGCTAATACTATTTTTAGGCAAAAATGCTACATTCAAACAGAAAATATTACTTCGTTGACCATAAAATAATTTAAAGAAGCTACGTTATTGATCCATCACCTAAGAAAAAAAATTATTTTGTTCTCGCCAAGATTTTTGCTCAAACCATTTTGATTTGCCTGCAAGTACTACTCTGTGTTGATTTTCACAAAAAATTCCTTCTTTTTATTAATCACAAAACAGCAGTGCGATAGGTCTTTCTACTGGTTAATTTAATGCTCCTGTTCTTGCCTGCCTACTTGCTTTCCCTCCTTCGGGTATAATTTAGCATGGCTACCACTCCTTCTCTCGCCCCCGCCTCCTCTTCCCCCCCCCCAGCATTCCTTCCTATCCCCCACCCAACTCCAGTGTACGCCTAATCATGCATGAATATTTAGAATTACTACGGCACAGTGATCCTACACACACACACACACACACACACAGAATGCAGGGGTGGGGGAAACATTCCGAGGCATAAATATTTAACTCAAAAGAGAAGCGTGTCCCGATAAGATAACTGTTCATTTATGGCGTGATTAAAATTTCCGCGTGTACACAGACCCGAGGCCGAAGCCCTAAGCGCGATAACCAATCACCTATCTCGGCGTGAGGAGCGTGCGCATCTCCACGCACCAATCGGCTTGGGGCAGGCAAAGATGCTGCATGCGTGCGTGGGTGTGTGTGTAGGGGAGCGTGAGCTAATAAGGCGAGTTAATTAGCGGCAGCTCCGTTAATTTGCTCAAGCGTCACGCGTTGCTCTCTGTTTTACTATAGAGGTTTTAAGCAATTAGAAGGCTTATGCAGATGTATTTTTTTATTTAGTTTCTTGTTTGCAGCAGGAGGGAGAGGCAGGGCAAAAAAATTTCTATGGTGCTTTGGGAAATTGGCAATAGTCGACAGCTACCTCTCGTGAAAGCTCGCTAAATAAACCTATAATTCATAATCTTCATAATCCATGGAGGAGAACGCTTAATTAAGCACGACAAATGTGTGTCAATTAAAATTGAACTTCCAATTGCATTAGGTGACAATAATGGCGAATAATCACTTTAGTTGCAAAAAAATTACTTTTGGGACTTTCATTTATAAGCCTGCAAAGCCAGTGCTACAGGAGTTCGTGCTTGATGACACTCGCGGTACAAATATAGTTAATCAGCATTCAGTGACTGGGCAAGCGTCAACATCTCACTGCCTATACTTCTGTCAAACACTTATTATAGAATATCAAATGATGATGCGTTGTCACCGGAGCTCTCTTCTCCGGTTACAGCTTTCGGTAGACCAAATCGCCTTATCCACCACCCCTTCCACCATGCTGAACACATTCAACACACCTGGGATCGGAGACGAGACATTCGAACGTCCCTTTTGCGGTAAGGATTTGGGCTGAAGCGCTGATATTTGGACCTGTGCAGCCTTCGTCAGCTAGCTTTCATCTTGAGTACACTTAGTGGTGCTTGCATACAAGAGACGTGTTTGAAGACCACTTCATACACCTATAAAGAGAGAAACTAAAAGTTAAGCATGCAATAAATGTCTCAATCTTCTGCTCATATTCTCTTAGTTTCACATATATATGACGTAAACATTTTCCTTACCAAACACAGAGTTTTAAGTAGTCGCAATGCGCTTCGGACAAATGGCTTGGATAAGGTTAATTCAAGAATAATGAGATATATGAATGTTTGTGTTACTTTCCCGTGAATTGTTGCATCGTTTTAGTTTCTGAGCAGTCAAATCCAAAAAAAGCAGCCTCAATAAGGGAACCGATGCAGCAGGAGACCTCCGAGGTCCGCAATTCACAGCCTCCTTATTGAGGCCATTGGAATGTTTGTGTGTGCACGACTGCACACCCGTAAATGACCCGGATTCGTGTCAAACGACTTTTAAATTATGCACAGGCGATGTTATCATTATTTTACCCAGAATCCGACGCCTTCCTTGACAGGTGAACAAACAGCGCTCCCCATTCCCCACACCGAGTCTTAACAACGGCCTTCTTTGGTTTGATTTAGGGGCACCTAGCACCACTAATTCTAAGACTAGACTTGCAAGACACAGCCAGCACTTATGTAACTCCGTTCCTACCAGTTAAAACAGGTAAACTGGGAATTTCTAAGCTAAAAAATGATCAAATGGAGTAGCCGACTCTATCTTGGCATTGGTGCTGAAATGCTGACCTTCGGGTTGAACTATGGCTTCAGCGCTTTTTGCGCTCAGATTCCACCAGCTGCAGCAATATGATCCGAAGCCCCTCTATTCTCATCATCAAAGTGCTCTTTTGCATCGCCGCAACACCCATTCATTGTGTGCTGGTCAGAGTGCAAAGCTGTCTCTCACGCAGTCCACTTCGCATGATGCGGGCCGACTAAATGCCTGCTCTCGAAAATGACCGTCTGAACGCGAGTTGTGGACTTTGGGCCGCGCGCTTAGGACCATGTGCGCTAGGAGCTGCCATGGCAGGGGTGATCATGTTGCACAAGCTGAAAACACGGCCCCACATCTGCTGGTGGTGATCTCGACTAAGGTGGTTCTGTTTCCAGCCCATTGTGGACACACAGTCAGTGGGTGGAGCCCGGTCCAACCAACCTCTACAGCAAAGTAAGTTAAGAGCACTAAGTTAAGGACAGCATAATGGAGGATGCATCAGCCCTGCCGGGTCTCTTTCCGTGTCGAAACTTTGCTGACGTCAGAGTTAAACACCATCGCATTTGTCGAAGTAGTTCCTTTAACTACCAAGCCAAACATTCCAAATCTGTCATGGTACGCAAGAAAGTGGTTAAAATAAATGCAAATTTAACATTTTTTTTTCATAAATTAACCCTTCTGTACGTTTGCTAATGAAAACACCTCATCAAGGTACCAGCATGTCTGATGATCAATACATTTGAATGTGCACTGCATCTCCAGTCTTCACTCGCAATGGGTTTTTCCCTCTTCTTGAAAAAGGGCAAAATTAAGGCCAAAGTGGAGAACAGGCAGGAGGAGATAGCCTTGCCTCTGGACTACTCCTTCTTCCAAATCAAAACACCCGCGGAGATCCTGCGTTTTCCACCACGAATTGACTCGCCATTGGCGTTGAAGACACCCAAAGACGCGGCAGGTAAGTGGCTAACCACAGCACTAAAATTAAACAAAAATATTGTGGAAGATCTTGTCGATCTGCCACGTGTGGTTTCCACTCTCTTCCCCTCTGAACAATGGCTCACGTGGTTAGACCTTTCCTGCAACCTCCTACATCGAGTCCCACCTGAACTGCTTCAATTGACGAGTTTGAAGGTTCTCTACCTCCATGGCAACAATATTGCCACGACTCGGGAATTGGTAAAGCTACAGGCACTCAAAAACCTCATAAAACTCACAGCTCATGGCAATCCAGCTGAACTGGAGGTGGGCTACTTCATCACAATGCTGGCAGCATTGCCCAGTCTACTCAAACTTGACTTCACTGCTGTTTCGACCAACGAGAGGCTGACTGCTGAACAATTTCGAAACTCGGAGCGGGCTCACAAACGATAAACTACACCTCCTTGCCACCATTTTTGTTGTCGTGAGGTCCTGCAAATGGACTTCATTTTATCCCATTGGGATTTTATTTGGATATTGTTTCGGCTAGGATGATATTCACCAGCGGTTGCATGACAAATTGCAATCGCTTTTCGTAGAACTACTTACCCCGAAGTAAATGAATTTTTGTAAAATTCTGAACTTCTCATTGGTCTGATTCTTGCTCTGATACGACCCTGATGTAATTTAACAACTCGTTCTAGGAGGGAGAGATTTGGGTCATTCCATTCAAGCCCTTCTCATTCGGTCTCGGTGTGGACTTCAAAGTTGAGATTTTGTGATGCTTAATTGGAATCGCTCACTCTTTGCTGCTTCAATGAGGGTGACCTCGGGCTTTCACGAGGGATAAAAGGCACCGAAATCGGAGTCGTTGTTGAAAGCATTAGCAAGCGTACGAGCCAAAACGCAGTTTTATTCCTCGAGTAGAGAAGGGCGGATAGACTGGTGATGTGGAGGTTGTTGTTCATGATACTGAGGAGGCTTCAGGTGCTAGAACACATCACTAACCTGCTCATCGCAATTTAATTTAAAATGTGGAGGGTGGTAGAAACTACTCACATGCTCCTTTTATTCTGAAGGTTTCGATGAGGTATGGAAGAGGTATAGCCCCCCAATTCAATAATTCACCATTTTCAGGGGATCCACTGCCTCACAGCTACAACCTCAGCTAAGAGAGCGTATTCAGAGAAAAGTGTATTCGCATCAGCGACAGTGGTGATTAGCCTTACCGACTAGTACAATGGTCGAAAGGTTTGGACAGACTAGAGGGAGAGATTTGCGGTGGTGGGGGAGGGGGTGGAGGAAGGGGAAGGCATTTCAGAAGGTCAAGGTCGAGGGCACGATTCGAAGCAGTTGAGGAGGCAGGGGTGGTGGTAGAGAAGAGTGCAAGGAGGTCGGAGGGTGGAAGAGGAGGGTGTTTCACTCCTTCCGATGTGGATCGCATCATGAGTGCCGATAGAGGTTCCAACAGACCGTGACGCTGACAGCTTCCACGGTCATCTACCGTTCGTTGCTGTTGTTGTTGGAAAAATCGGTTCACATTGTTTGTGGCCTCCGTTAGCAGCTCCATACCAACGCTCGCCTGCCGCTTCCATTTGGTTCTTAAAAAGGAAATTTTATGCATTTTTAGATGGATGCAAATGGAAAGCGATGAATCGTTTGTGGGTCCGTAAACAATGAGAAGGGGAACTATTTCAAAAATTAAGCATCGCAATTCAGTCTCCACCAAATTATCACCTCCTACTTTTTTACACCACAACCAAGACTCGCTAATTCTCCCCACACGTGCATTTGTCAGCATGGATGAGCCCTTCTAGGACAATATGTTGTCCTGCTCGCTGTCATCGCCGTCTTGGAGAGCAACGCTAGTAAACCATCGAGCCGGCAGGCGCCGTCTCTTGTACAATTCCACAACACTATATGCTGGTTCCGTCCAGCTTGTATTGACGCTTAGGATAGGGTAAGGGTACCACGACCCGAATGACCGCTATACACGCTGTTAATCACGATGGATAGAATAATAGCCAGCCTACAGATATACCGTTGATTGTGTTTAAAAAGATTTAACATCACTCAATCAAGCATCTCACTGATGCGGGACCGAGTGCCCTACCATCATTTTTTGTCGTGTAGATAGTGTCACTGTGTGAGCTTTGCTGCCTGTACGAGATTTGCAGACTCGAGTTTGACGATTTTGTTTCAACTGACAAGCTCATTCACTGCCCCACTTACCACTCTGGTTGGCTAAAGGTTCCTTCGTCGACTACCGGTGTGCAGGGTACAGCCAAGGCAGCATTCCATCTGCAGGTATCAATCGGGTCCCTATCTAACTTAATGGCATAGAATTTTCCAAACCCATGAAACCAAGTGTCTTGACAATAGTGCAGATTTTAAACTAACTCCAAAAGCATCGGCCGCTCTTGAATGACGACCTTGATCACAGGCCTTTTATTGGCGGCTTTGCGATGATTTGGGGAGCCTCATGCTGTGTCCTGCTTCTCCATCACATTTACTGACACCTTCAATCGGGTCACAGACTATTATTTTATAAGGACAATGAAATGCCAGGGCAAGTACTTGAAATTGGACACTAAGGCGTGACAGCTTGACAATCTTCATGGGGACCTGTCTCGGGGGAAAAACGACCACCACAGCCCAGATACCCTCACACCGTAGGAATGAAACCATCGTCCCAGGGGCTTAGCCTACATCCCCTTTGTACTGGATCAAACTCCACCAATCTGTTTACGACAGCTGACTGGACGCAGCTACGGGGGTGACAAGCTGACAATGAAAACAAGGCGATACCAGGCTTGGGTAGGAGAAGCAAGCTGTCAGATACCTATGATGCTGCTGGAGCGTAGTTATTTACTACCGGTGATAAATACTTTTCCAAATGGCCTTCAACACCCAAATTCTGTCTTTCAGGTCGTATTAGTGTCGTTTTTATCCCCACAGCCGGCCCAGTGTCTACTACGAAAGAGAAACCTCCACCCGCAGCGTACAGCAAATTTTACCACCTTTGGAGCAAAGACCCCTTCCGTGTAGTGAAGGTTCTCTCACCCACGAACTACCTCGTCCACAATGCACAACTCTGTGCCTAACCAATAACCATCCACCACTATAAGATTCGACCTTACAAAGGTGTTTCGTCGTTTGGTTATGAATATGAAATCTACGCACTAGTAGGTTTAAAATGATCTGAAAATGGCCTTGTAGGTGAGAGGCGGGAAGACAATTTGAACCTGATCATAGACGACCAGAGCGATTCTCCGAACTCGGAAAGATCCTTCTCTCAAACGCTACCGTTTCGCTACCAAATAACATTTGTGTGATTACAATAAAGATGCCTAAAAACATCCAGCTTTCTCTTATCTGGAGTGGTAAAAAAGAAGGGAAGAAAAAGGAAGAAGCTCCTATGATATTTACGCATTCGTGAACATTTACGTTTACCTATCGCTTCTCATTCCCAATCTGGGGATGCAGATACCATTTTAGCATTTGTTACCAGAAGTACGTAGGCGAAATGCCTCGGTTGTTTGTTCAACTTTCGGTTTAGATAGCAAGGCCACCGAGGAGCTCCGCTGTCGTTCCTTCACCGGGCAGCCAAGCCTTCTGTCTATGTCAGCACCTCCAATCACTTCTGTATGCCTGTATGTCATTCTTCGCCTTCGGGGAGGTCTCAGGAGCTACGTATAGATGACGCTGCAAATACCTTAGCGTGCTCCTTGGTCTATAATGACAGTCATGATCGCTGCGAGTCGCGCGAGTTTAAAACAGCCCAGAATAGATGTAGGACGGTGTTCTTACATTATGAAAAGGTGCATTATTTTGGATTTTGATAGGTAATTGACTCTGTCAGACCGGCAGTAAAAGGGTCGGTGCCATGAAACCAATGCGACTGGGTTGCAAGAGTCAATTTTCGTCATGATCTCAGGGGTAAAAGTGTAACCCATTCCCCGAAACGCCAAAAAAGCAACAACAGAATTGGTCTAATGTATTCAAACGCCGATTACAGCCCTTTGATTGACAAATTTGATAGGCTTCAAAGAAATCTTTAGTCTATGTTATTCCTGGTGCAGCTAAAGACCGTTATCGGACCATGAAATGCAAGATGATTGTGCACAACTTTCAAAATACATCGCGTGTTTGGGTCTAGATGCAAAGCCAATGTCCTGTACGGCTGACTATACGTTTTTTTTGGTAAAGGTATAGAAGTATTAATGGGTTCGTACTTAATAATTAATGACAACACTGAAATGATTTATCGAGAACAACCAATAACACCGAACATTCCACCTATTCCGAAACCATTCCTAAATGAATTATCTATTTACTCTTGCGGATTTAGTGCATTTATTGCGCTGAAGGACTTTTACTTGCAGAGGTGTCATTTGGTGTTTGAAATAACATGAACTTTTGGTCAGTGTTTGGAGCTACCAAAAAACTGGGTACTAGCCGTTCCATTCAACAAATAAAAAACGCATTTCATTGTTAGTTTAATGCGCCAATTATTGGTTCAGCTTCCGGTTTTGGTGACAGTCCTTTTGGGAGCTCCGCCATTGTGCCACTGCCGAGCCGCTTGGCCTCCTAACCGTGTCAGTAGCCCCAAGTCCTCCCCTACTTCGATAATGTATATTCTGCCAGCAGGCAGTACCTTCCTCCACTTTCAGGGAGCTCTCAAGGTGCTGGCAACTGGGAGCTAACCCTACCCCAAAGGTCAATAATCCAGCTTGGTGGAAGAAGTGCATAGACAACGAATGGGAGAGTCTATAAAGACTCCCGACAGAAGGGTTAAAATGACATCTATCTTCTGCAACTACCCCATTTCTGTGGTTCACAAGGAATCAGTTAACACCTGAAGCGACACTAACCGTGAAACATCGAGAAAAGCTCGTTATGAAGCTGTCTACTGTACTTAGATGGAATTTAGGTAGCCACGGTTAAACAGCAGTGAAGCGCGAATAAGGTGGCAAGGATGAATAGACGCGGCACCCCATCCCCATCAAACTACATTAGACCTCGTCCTTTATTGTGCGACTTTCTGTTTTGATTAGTGGTCCTATGACTAGCTACAGACGCTTGTGATGGCCAGCACATTCCCTCGTCTCTCCGATAAATTTTCACACAGGAAGAAACCCCAAGTCCAATGTAATTGCCAGGATAGCTTTGTGACGCGGTGGCATAGAGGTTCGATGACTGGCGTGGTTAAATTGTGGGTAGTTTTTTTGCAGCACAGATTGCATTTTAACGACTGACCCTAGTTATTGATGATGAAGGAGCGCCAAGGATGGCTTCCAAGAGAGGAGTGCGGATATGCAATGCATCAACCGTTTTTTAATTCTCGTTTTTGGTAAAAGCCACCTAGGCTCAGCTATCGCATATCCACCGGGTGGTCTAGCTTCCGGTCCGTATCACCAACCCCCTTATTCCTTCTCCATTTCGGCAATACGTATTCTGACTAAGTTCCAAGGTGCTGCATTAACCCGTGTTTCCGGTTAAATGTCGCTATTACAATATGACGTTGGGTCCAATGAAAGTGAATGCCCAGGAAACTGGAAATAGAACTACGCATACAAGCCAAAATCTCACCATTCCAACCTTGTAGTTCTGTCCCCAAAATTCGTCATCCAAGATAAAAATTTAAAGAACGCCTTCTATTCCACAAAAAGCTAGGCTGAACGTCAAAGGTAAACAACTCATGAACCTGCGAAAATTCATGTTCATACACCTTATTTAGTGACCCCAAGGTGCACATTAGTCGACTTGCAGCCTTACTACTTAATGCCCAAATAAGTACAGCTAGACGAGACGTTAAACTCGACCAAACAGTTCTCCAACACAGCTACGAATATCCACTTTGAACTATCCTACAATATTGCCCCAACGAAAACACAGACCGGAGACTGGCACAAACGAACTCACCTTCTATTCTGGTACCACGTTTTCACCTGCATGTCTGAGAGATGCAGTTTCTCAGCCAGCTGCATTCGATCCTGCACAGAAAGGTACTTCTGCCTTTCGAAGGTACGCTCCAGTTCATTGAGTTGATGGTCAGAGAAGGCGGTCCTCGCCTTTCGTACCTTCTTACTCTTCCCCACACCACCTTCTTCGTGACAATTGCCGCTGCCAGCCCCCGTCATCGCTGTCGGTGTGGAGACCGCCTTACCGAAGTCGTGTCGACTGACTCCTCCAGTCTGCCGCAGGGCGAGATCGTCGGGACTAAGAAGACCTCTGAACGGATCACCAGGGTTCAGGAGGCCTGGAATTAGTTGCAAGAAGGCTCTTAGTATAGTCTAAATACAAAGTTAATTAGAAGATTTGAATGAAACTCCATGTTTAAGATGGCCTATTCGTCGAAGGATGTGGGCTGTAATTTGTTGGAAGTTCAGCTGAAAGGAATTTCTGATTTTTATGACCTCTTGAAGGTTGACGAGCGCAAAAGGGGCTCCTCCTCATGCATCCATTGAGACAGGTTTCAGATGAAGAAAATGAAGGATTTTCGAGGAAAACATGAGGATAGCTCTTTACAACCAACTACGGAAGGCGCTCAAGTCAAGGCAACGCCTTCTTAATCGTACAGATATTTGAAAAATTTCTTCCACGGCAAAGCTAAACATGCCAGCATCTTACATTTCGAGGATCCGTTCAGTTAACGCAGCATTCGTCTAGATGGCGGGAGTTAGTAATGTAACGGAACGCCAATGGAAACAAAGGCACCAAACTGGAAGCCATGGATACTCGTGATTACAGAAGACTTCAAGTGGTGTTAATCACATTTTGCTACTCCACAGAACAACGTTTTGATAGATCGTTCAGTCTCCCACCGGTAGAACATTTTATCGAGTGTAGCGAAATAATCAAACACGGTGGACCCGATGTCTGTACGTCAGTGACCATTCTGAACGTGATGATTTTCCAGCGTGTCCAACGTTCTCAGCATGTTGCCTCAGCCTTTAACTCACCTTATAACTGCCATCAAGCAGCCACTTTTGAGAATGAACATCCACTTAGATTGTGGAACTCTTGCCGTCTCCTGAATGTCCAGGAGGCTGGACGCTGCCAGCCCATCACGTAAGGAAATTGCGCGAGATACAGACAAATCTTTCAATAGCATCGGCGAGGGAAATCATTCACGAAGGAAAATATGTGAAGTTTGAGAAGTAGTTCACACGATCACCGATACCATGACAACAGACTGTCCCCGATGGCTTATACGTACTGCCAAATGCGCATGTGTGGACTGAGTGTAGAAATGTAGGAGATGGTAACCATGACGAAAAAAATTGGTTCCCTTCTTGTTCCACAGATTCACAAAGTCCAACTGGGTTTCTCATGAATTCTTGAAAGCCTATAAGCTGTATTTGTGTAGATTCACCACAAACCAATATCGAAGCCTTGATAAGTATCAACAATTCTGCCCTCCTTGCCTTGTAGACATCAACAAAGTAGATTGCAATTACCAACATTGCATTTTGGTGCAACCACAGGTAAATGAACCAAGTCCCTCCATGCTCAGGTAAGACGACCAGAGGGTCACAGAAAATCCAGGGGCGAGTCATGATGCAACGCCGTGTAACCATCCGCACTGCCTTCACACTTCGAGGCGACAATCGATCCATAAATGCGACCTTTCAGCATAAAGCTATCATGCATTCCATTTGGTAATGTCTGTGTGTGTGTTCTGAAGATTGATGCAATCGATGACATTTGAGGGCGCTGCTACACCTCCAAGAGCCTGGTGTGTCAAGGTGCGTCGTCGCGCTAAACGCTGTGCCATTTTTACCAGTCCTGTCTGTTGAAAGTTGACATTAAGGTGTGCCTGCACAGCAGTTTCCTTTGAGCCGAATTCAAAGGGACCGCTTGCAGTGTAGTCAAGCGCTTGACAATCGAGGTGACGGAGACATCAGGAGTTATAGAGGCCATATACAGGAATAACATGGAATCTGTTTGCTTTAAGCTTGGGAGAACAATCCAGTTTATTTTAAATTTTTATACAGTAGACGTTCAAAAAAAGAGAGAAATATGGACAGCTATATTGTCGAGTTAAGCCTGATCATTTTGGTTTTTGAAGAGGCTAACTTACGCTAGTAGTATAAGCTTGAGGTTTTTAGAATCCGAGGTGACATCTATTATAAGCCCTTCAGGTCTCCGGTCGTTGACAATAGCATCTACAATGTTGAAGCGGATCGTCTCACATCAAGCAGTGTTCTTTGGACAGCAGCTGTGGGTGCGGTCCAGACCGCTGGTAACGGGAGATGAGGTGAGAGCTATTCAAGACAATTCGATTCATGACATCTTGAGATTTCAATCGAGACATGAAGAAACCTCCACGATCACTGATCGAGGGTCAAGGATACTGAGGAAGCTATTCAAAGGGAGCACTACCTCTTCCGCAGTACCTCAAAGTGGCACTAGATGAGAGAGGCAATTAAGGTCAACTTTTTGGCACAGCTCAGTCTCATTACAAGGTCGAGCTGGCCAATTCAATCCACTGCTTTTACTACTAACGTGGTGCTACTTGCAGAAGACGCTTCAGACAAAATGGAACTTCGGGATGCACAGGACTGGAATAAAACTGAATGCTATCTTGATAGCCGCAGCAAATGTGGGCCAGTTCAGTCCACATGCTATTCGTTTTGAAGGTGGGGAACACGTGATAGTCTTCAGTGTTACTCGTCAACGAGAAACAAAGGCGCCCAACTCGAACCTTCGGATGCTTGTAGCTAGAGAAGACTTCAAATAGCGTGTCACATTACCCGACTCGGCTCAAGGCGGCGACAGCTCGCTCAGTCACTCATCGGTGAGACTTCAGGTCGAGTAATGTAAGCTTTTCAAACTCGACGGAGCCCACGTCCGTGCGTCAGAAACCGTTCCAACCATGGTGGTTGGCAGTGCCTTCAGCGTTCTCAGCCCGTGGCTCACAGCTCACATCAAGTAGTCACTTTCAAAAACAACCATTCAGTCAGATCATGGAGCTCTAGCCGTGCAAATTGGACGCGGTGAGGGATTGCACAAGAGACAGACAATTCTTTCAGGTAAGATTGGCTAGTGCAATTATCTACGTCTACTTTTAAAGTTGAAGCCTTGAGGTAGTAGTTAAGCTTAATTACAAGCAGATATTCCTTCTTGAAATACGTACCCTTGGCGCACTCAAAAGTATCCCTTTGACGCTAATGCTAACTTCATTCTCTCGTCTTATTTCACACAACCTTTAACGGCTAGACAAGGGGAGGGGTAGTAAAGCTTACTTGTTTATGACAGAATAGGGACTGATTGAATTCTTAAAAGGTTAAGCAGATTTCATGATAAATGCTGAACCATTAATGGAGTGGGGTGGAGCGGAGAGGGGAGAAAGGGGGACAGGAATAGGAAGGCACCTATCACAAAATTCTCGCCGCTGTCAAATCACTTAATCACTTAAAAAGAAAGGCCGTGCGAACTTTGTTCAGGCAAGGAAAGTCATTAAAATCCTACAATTTTGCCAGTGTGCGAAAATAATGTTTCCCTAACTAACTAACTGCCTGACTGCCTAACTGTCCCGTTTTCTGTAGAATTGCTAACATTTTTGCGCTATGTCAAATGTCAGCATTAGTGTGTCCTTTCCTACCTTGATTTCGAACCGATTTCGCTTAACTCCAATGTGGACATTTAAATGGGATTACCTGTATTCCCCGTAATCGTGGGAATGGGTGCTGCGAACCAAACTTCAGGCTCAGAACGAAGCACTCCATCCCATAGTACTTTGCTCTTTAGCCCTATAACATTCAGACATTTGACGACCGAGTTGCCTATGTAACCTTTGCAGGGCAGGCACTTGTCACGCATATGTGACGCTGCTAGTAACAAACATATTAAACTATTCAAATAGAGGATTTGACAAGGTAATCAGGCGTTTTATTTATGACCAACCATTAGTCAGTAAATCTTCGCCATCGTAAGCACGAGTGCGAGCGCACATAAGCAGGGCTCATTAAAAACTCCAAGCAGAAGATTAGCGTCTGTGTGCTCTCGCAGTCTAAAACAATTGGCTTTGTACACAAAAAAAAGTGTTACATTACACACACGTTGAAAACACGGCGAAAAAAAAACGAGGTATTTTTGCCAGATCATCATCATCATCACGAAAGTGTGCATTTTTAACAGTGACCCATAAGTTTGCTAAGTCCAGTTGGGCAAACAGAAACGGAGTCATTGACACTGCCCCTAATTCATTGTAGCTGAGGCAGTGCTTATGTACACACACTATGAACCAGTTTCGTAGTTGGATGAGTCCTCCCCGGTAAATGCAGTCTTTGTGTAGAAAACGTGTCATAGCTATCATTCCCCGTGTGATTGGGTAAATAAAGTCACTGATTCATCAAAACACAATTTGCCTTCTGAATTTCGGGGAAATGGTAACTGACAGTCTTGCTAAAATATAACCTAGCACGATTTCGAGAGTAAAAAAATTTTGTCGATTAAATGACATGGCAGACGGAATTATCATGACCTGAGATCAGTTGGTCCAAATGAATTAACTGTTCAGTTTAATTCATCCAAGCTCAAAGAGATCCGCAATTCAAAGCATTAAATTTATTAAAACGCCATATAAAGGACACAGCTCGACATGACCTCCGACAACTTGTAAAAAATTGTTCCTTTAGGGTGATAGACGGGGACAACAAAGAGGTTTGATAAGTTGGAAACCTAATGGTTTTATATGCAGATCCATCAAAAGTTAACTGTTTTATACCTTCAAAAAAGGCACAACATTCATGACAGAGTTCTCAAGACTAGAATCAAGACATTCGAAGTCAT
Source organism: Taenia multiceps (assembly GCA_001923025.3). Lineage (NCBI taxonomy): Eukaryota > Metazoa > Platyhelminthes > Cestoda > Cyclophyllidea > Taeniidae > Taenia > Taenia multiceps. The sequence continues at coordinate 16,045,299 of CM010315.2, forward strand.
TCTAATTTAATGCGTCTGTTGCAAGCCCAAATTTTTGCATTAAACAATTTTCAAAACAAGTTAATCATTTATTGGATTAAGAGGTATTAAAGGCGTGTAAAAGAAGTAAGACCAACATTACCTGTGGTGTTAGGTAATAAGAATTTTATTTCCTACAATTTTTCAGTGGATACTACTTAAGAGTACCGGGCGATCTTTTAAGTGCCACATAAAAGTAAGGTAGCCGAAAATACGGCAGAAAAAGAGTATGTGTTTTCAGCATGTTCGTTAACAGCGCCGCGTATAAATTGCGCCCTAATCGCCTCTTCCAGTGCAGGGTCACAAATATGTGACATGTGTTTCTTAACAGCTTAATGGCAGCCGCGGTTACACCAAGTTTGCGTCGTAAACAAGATTGATGAACTTGAAAGGATTAGCCGAAAGTAGAATGCTCTTCGTCGGTTAGAAGCCATAGGATGAATCGGTCAGCTAGGTGGTGCATAGAACAATAAGAATGCATTGAAGTGGTGGAGTTATCAAGGATCAGATCCATAGTAAAACTTAGTTCATTTGCATTGGAATAGATCCACATACTATGGTTTGCTTTTTAATTTTTAAAATACTCCAAGTGGCATACTCAGATAACAATTGTTGCAGCAAAAATAGCGTTCTTTTGAATCAAGAAAATTACGGGGCCGTCAAGTTAGAAGTTGCTTCGGTTTATCAACACCAAATATTTAACCTACCTTAAAAGCTAAAAGTAACCCTAGCCACTTTTACCTTTGTTAACATTGGTGTCTTGATCATCAATTACTTCACACTTGAAAGGTAGGCTTATGGTTCAAACTGAGTATTACCTCATGCCTGACAAAGAGCCAACGGCTACCAATTATTAAGTCCCAGCAGAGCGATAAAAGATGACTCACTGTCATCAGGATGAAGCGTTTCCTGTGGCAAAAACCGAAGATCTGCTGTCAGTTGTTGAGTGGGTAGCCAAGGGGTAACAGGAAAGGACAGGCGAGTGCACAGATCCATTGGAGAAAGGTCTTTGAGAGAGGGCATCTCCCACTCCAATGGTCCATCCCTTTGCCCCAGTGGCCTCTGAATGCCTCTCTGCTCCAAAATGTCGCCAATCATAAACGATGGCATTACCACCTCCCACATGCAACTTCAACCACCATCTCACAGCGCTTATATAAGGGCCGAATTTTACGGCTCATCTGGTAATTGGTGAATGAGGCGCTGGCCTCCGCTGCAGTTGGCTAGAGATCGCCCAATCAAAGCACATCGCGTGAACAACATTGCGATTGGCGAGGCGTGGAGACGGTGCAATTATTTAGGGAAGGTAAAATAGCTGTCTCATTTCGGGTAGTTTTTAACAAAAATACGCACAATAACAGCGCGAGACGGGAAGGTCAGAGGTAGAAGGGTGAAAAACTATGCAAAAGATCTGAGAGTGATTCAATGATTCAGTGACAGGGAGTTGTTTGGGTGCGCACATTAGCTGGTCAGCTAGTTACCCAGCCCTCCTCCGTCCCCCTACCCTGGTTTGCCATTTATCTGCACTTAGGAAGTGGTTCCGCTGCAAAATGCCACAAGCGAAGGTCCCTGTGAGGAATTTCCCTTTCCGGGCTTGACAGATTAAATCAACTACGTTGAGGTGGAAGACCGCGCAGCATAAAACTAAGACATCCCCAGGGAATTACCTACCGACCACAAGGCATCCGAGGTACATGGAAGGCAGGGCTCAAGTGGCCTCAATAACTCACCCCAATCGCCTGTCATCGAGGTCAACTTGACGGGTGCCCGCGCCCAAGCTCCCAAGGTGGGCAACCATTTCAAAGCCCCACAAAGATACCCTGACCCAATCAAGGCAAGCGCTAGGCATCCGAGACCCCCTCCATCAAAACGTCGGACCAGTTATTCATTCCATGTTCGACTAAAGTGCCCGAAATCTCGACGACCGGACTCAATCAACCACCTAGAACCCCTCCATCACTCGACAGCGGCAGATCAAGGCAAAATCCTGCAATCACAAGCCTCGGAACGTTTTGCTGTGCAACTGCAGAAAATCACATTTAGCGACCCGGACTATGCGGGTCCGTAAAACAAGGGTAATTACCTGTAGCAGAAAAAAAAAATTTCTTCACTCGCTTAGACCCGCATAATACACTCCGGCAATTTCTCTCCGCAATAACCTCTATTGTGTTGTTTACCTGACCTCTTGCGTCAGCTAAGCACCAAGAGCACGTGTGAGTAAAACGGCCTTCCGGGGGTGTGCAAACTCGATTACAGAAGTGATCCCGCCGCTCGCACCACAGCTTCCTAACCTCAAGAAGACGCCGACTGCTGTAGAGAGATTAGACACCAATCCACTCTCTGAATTCTGGAAAATTCAAACCCTGCCGATCGCGCAACCTACCAGCTTGAACGAATTCGTTGATACAGCAACCCACCCTCTGGGACAGTCCCAGAAGCCCACAACAAAAAAATCATAAAACCCAACCCTGGAGCCGTACCAAGTCTTTTCGGAAGCATGCGCGTAACGGACGATTGTCCGCCAACGCCAGCAGATGGATCAAACAACCCAGACAGAGCTTGGTCGCATGCCCCTATCGACGCCCAAATAGACACACTACTCACACTTAAACAGTAAAATTACTACCCGCTCCACATCCAACGGGCGCAGACAACAAACCGAAGCAATCTGAAGAATAACTTCACCAGGAACGAGGAACTGGGTGACAACACTGAATGGAAAGTCAAAAAAAACCTAAACCACGAAAGGTGGCGACAAGGGCGCAAGGCCCTGAAACATACGAGAAATGCCAACTGGCTATGAACCCAGATAACGCTTCGACAAAAACAAGAAATCCATGTGCCAAAAAAGTACAGCGAATTTATTTTTAAGAATCCAAATATCAAGAGGCAAATATCCACACAACATGCGCATTAAGGCACTTCAGTCATGGTAACAGAGTCTAAGACTAGCGCTGACGAACGGCTATCTATAAAAACACTGGAGGCACTGATATTATGTAATGAATCAACTGTTACAATTATATAATTTGTAGGCTTTACGAAAGCATTCATAAAGCAATTTCCACATTATAGGAAATTCCATCATTAATTATTACTACTGTCACAACAAAACTATCCGCATTCATAGTTTAAAATTAAGAATGTATGAAATTCTTCAACTTTTAAAGAGCATCATAAAATTTATCTTGCATTAAATTTATCTGAGAAATTCCACGTAAAAACATTTTTAACCAGAGATAATCTCTGATTAGGACGCACCGGGACCCGAAGAATACTAAGACCGATTCCCTCAGCCCTGAAATATGTGACGACCGGAGAAAAACTGACTAGTTCAGACATGAGCAGCAAACAAGGCACAAATTAAATCTACTCAGATCACAACCAAGGGTATATACACTAAAAGCAAGTACGATTAACGCATATAATGATTGACGCAAGATAGTTTAAACTAGTGTTGATTTCTACAAGCTCACTGTTGTAACATTATCGACAAACCGCTTTTCCAGAGTGATGTACGCTAAAAAAGTAAGTTAGTAAACTTCCAATAAGCTCGTTCAGCAGGCATCAAAAAAATGAATTTTTCAAAAAGCATTCCCAAGTATTAAGCAGTAAGCATAAAGACATTAAAAAGTTTTGGTATTGATTCTGTATTAAAACAGTGGGCAAATGAATAGCATGTATGCGTAGTCATGATTTTCAACAATTAAAAGCAAAATTGGATACCACTTTCAGCTTTCCCCGTCCCCAATAGGTGAATAAGATGCCGAACTGGGTGACTCCGAGGGGGGAGTAGCCGGTGGTTGGTGAACAGTTTTTCGAACATATGGCACATCATCATCTTCATCCCCTTCTGCTTCTTCATCTACTGCTTTCAAGTTCTCATGAAACCTATTATGATCAATATTTTCATCTCCACTCAATTCTGAGGAGGAAGCAATGCCTTCCTGCCCCTGATGGAGCTCATCCGCCTCATTGAAGGTTACCGCTCCTACTTCATGTATTTCAGTATGTGCATCTCTATCCCCCTCCTCCTCCTCCTTTTCCTCCTCAGGTGTCTTTGGTGGCTGATGAACAACACTTGGTGAGCGCGAATGGGTCGACGGTAACGGCGAAGTTTGTGACGCTGACGGTGGTGGAGTAGGTGACCGTTCCCTCTTGCCGCCAGCAATAACAGCACCGTTACTCTCCAGATAGGCAGCCTCCTCGGCTTCAACAGCTTTGACGTCAAACGGTGGCGGTGATGAAGATCCGAGTTCCGAGACCTTACCAGCGGAAGAACCAGCATTGGGAGCCGGCACAGTAACGACACGTGGTGTGTTGAGCTGTGGACCACGGCTGATTTGCATCGGCGGTGCAGGGTAATTGATCATACTTTGACCCGCGCGGTCATCAGAAATGGGCTTGGGACTAAACGCTAATTTCAGATGGAATGGATGTGCAAAGCCCACAATGTGTATCGGACGATGATTAGCCAAGGCCAAAGCGTCCAACGACTCCCCGACGGTATCCCATTCCGCAAGACCTAGATAGACAGTGTAGTTAGCGAACTATGTCAGGATAGGTGAGAAAGTGAGTGACTCGTCCTACCTAGTGATGTCTTTTGACCCGGTTTGGCGGTGAAAACAACGATACGCGGAGGTCTCTTGACGCCACAATCAGAAAATACGTGACACATATCCTCCGGAGAAAAATTGAGAGGAGCGTTAAAGAAATGCAAAGTTCGGGTTGGAGCCAAAATACGACTCTTCGCGGCAACCACTGCGTTTCTGAACCTATTGTTTGAGTCAGCTAAAAATGAACGAAAAGTGAAACAAAAACGCTATTCCAGTTAATAAAAGGAGTGGACGTGAATGCTTACTCATGTAATTCTTCATCACTGGTGAACCATCAGCCAGAGTGCCCAGACCAGCGTGTTCCTGAACTTCAATCTGCTCGCTTGGATGAAACTGGATAACTTGCCCAAAGATGGAAGCCCCCTCCAAATGCTGAGAAACGAGCTCAGCAGCTTCCTTGGAGCCCATCTGTACAATAGCGCAACCCGGTCGACTCTTGAGAAACTTGATCCTTGCAATATTGCCATAAAGACAGATAACGTTAAAGAGATGATCACAATTTATACCCTCCGGCAGGTTGCTCACGACCAACACTGCCCCTCTCTCTGCATGGAAAATCGACATGTCAGTATTCCTTGCTGCTGCCACAGAGGTTGAATTGAGATTAGAGGTGGAGTGACCCACCCCAATCCCCGCTGGCGTTACGTGGTGCACAGGAGGTGGCGTTGGCATTATCTGAGGTGCCGTTCTCACTGTTGCTGCAGGCATCTGGGGTGGCATTTGTTGCTGAGCTGGTGGTTGTTGTTGAGGATAGTACTGATAGCCAGGTTGTTGATAGTATGGAGACGGCATTGGTGGCTGCATACCATAGGGCATTGCAGGATTAGAGTAACTGGACATGGGTTGACCAGGCATCATTGGAGGATAGTACCCTGGCGGTTGCATATATTGACCAGGTGGCATAGAATAGCCGTAGTAAGGTTGTTGATAGCCCATTGGCGGAACCGGAGGCACCGGAGGAACATTAGAGGGTGGAGGCGGAGGAGGCTGCTGAACAGAAGTTGTGGGAGTCGACTGCTGATCACCGTGACCATTGGTGGCGTTAGGTAAGAGGGTTCGCTGACCAGCAGGTACGTTGGAAAGGAGACCCTCCTTTGATTCGGTGAAATCCCACTGTTCATTATCATTCTTTGTAACATGAATCTTCTTCATTTTGGAAAAACTGACAGAGAGACTGCAACAACCCGAGTATATATCGGCACCATCCAGATGTTCCCTAGCCTTAGTGGCTTCTTCAATGGTCGCAAATTCCACAAGCGCTTCCAAAGACTTGTCCACGTTGACTTTGCCGATGTAGATTCTCTGTAGCGTACCATGACGTGAGCATATTGCTTTTAGCACATTCACAGTAATTGGATACTCAGCGTTCCTGATATCAAGATGGAGAACACTATTAGGTGTCGTGTCTTTAGCCATGCTATTTTCGTTAAGCTGTGGCTTCATTATGTTAGCCGGCGCAGTTATAGTTTGCGACGAAAACTCCAAACGCACACGATAAACACCAATAAAGAAGGGATTTATCTTGGCCCAATGGACCAAACGAGTAGGGGTCGATATTTCAGGGAATTCTATTAGAGCTGCTCGACCACCACACACCTTCTGTACACTTTTCACCTGCCCACAACGGATAAAAGCGTCGTAGATCTCACTTTCCGTACACTCTTGAGGTAATTCAAAAGCCGCAACGGTACAATTCGGTTGTGTAGTGATCAAGTAGGAGAGATCAGCCGAGAGCTGAAAACTTGAAGGCACAGTGCCAGTAGTATTGTAGTACTGAGCCGTTGCCACAGCAGCAGTGTCGACCCTTACTCGCTTCGTCGAATGGGACATGACAGAGAGTATCGAAAACAAACGGATGCAACTACGGGTTAAAACAAAAAGTACCTTAGTGCAAATCAGTTAAAACAAATCAACAAAATGATTTGTAAAAAATCTTACTTAAGAATAACGTTAAAAATTGTAGTTTAACATTCATTTGTGAGTAAACATGTTAATCGCTCGCTTTTACGGGATCTAAACTAATTTGAGTGTCAGTTCCTCAGAGGTGGGCAAACTAATTTATTGATCCTGCTCTCGAGATGTAGAAACTTATGAGACCTCTATTAATTTACTCTCAGAGTTTTAATCATTTCTAATAAGAGATCGGTTAGGAGTCTACTTTAGCTACTAAAGTGATTAAAAATGCAGTAGAAGAAATGGAACGCCAAGAATCCCTCGCTTTGTAATATATTACATGCTATGTCTGTTCAATTCGGGTAACAGAACATCGAGACACTCTACCATCGTGGCCCTTTAGGGCATTCTGGCCGCTTGAGCAGTTTGGAAACTCAACTTTTTTGCCGGCAATATATATTCTGTCAGAGCTCTGGTGCCCCGAGAATATTCAGGAGGCAAAAGCAATGAAGACTATGAACAGAATGGACATACGAGGTCAGTGAACGGAAGAAATCAAGGCTGATGACATGGCCCGGAGACCAGTCCAATCGGTGAAGGTAAAATGGCCACCTATGTCCTGCAACAGAAAATGGGAGTTTGACAAACAACAAAAGCACAGATCTTTTAAAAAATATTTTCTGTCTGATAGATGAGGCATAAGTTTGATCAAACGTTGTCGCTTAATGGTGTAATGATAGTGATTTTGGGTCTAAATAAGTCCGATTTTATCTTAGTATTGACGTTACGCAAGTTTGTGCTAAATTATTTCGGCCCAGTTAAATGCTTATGCTTCATATTTTTGACAATGCTAGACTAAATTAATACACACGATCTGCTAATAAAAAGCTCCAATCGATCGCCAAATTCCTGTGTTCTTTGTGAAGCATTTGGGACTTCTCTTTTATAAATGAATTTGGCAGCCTGGCCTCAAGCCCTACATCTAATCGTAAATACACGTCTGTCCAAAAGTTGCTTATTTTGCATTCCCTATGGAAGTCTCGAGATGCTACAGAAGTTAAAACTGATTTATTTGTATTCATAGGATTTAGTGTATTGATAATGCCCCGGTTCTTCTTGTGAAACCTTGCTAAAAAGCAGTAGATGTCTCCTTTGTGTTATTTGTGCAATTTCCCACACAACTATTTTAACCCAATATTTTCCTGAATATTCATTTTGGGTTGAAATTGGAGTTGTAACGTTCCGAGACTTCCTCTAAGGTTAAAGAAGGCATAGTAATAGGGCAGAATATGCCTTCTGGAAACAGAGGGTTTAGGGGCTGTTGGCACGGCCCGGAGGCCGGCCAACCGGCTAGTACTGCAATACTTTGTTTGTTCGAACTGCCGGTTTCGGTCACTTGGGTAGCCATATTGTACTGAGCCGGTTGGTCGGCCTTTGGGCCGTGCCAACAGCCCCCAAGTCCTCTGTTTCCAGAATACATGTATTCTACCTTCCAGTACTATGCCTTCTTTTACCTTAAAGGGAGTCTCGGAACGCTACAGTACAATGTGGCCAACCAAGTGACCAAAACTGACAGTACGGACAAACAAAGCACTCCAGGAATCGCTACTTTTACACGCAAAAATGGATGCTGTATCAGCCACCTCTTAAAAAAACAGTTCCCAAATTGATGCTTTTACCCACCAGAACTGAAATGAATCGATCTAAATACTTACCTACTGGCTTTTCGGTGCTTCACACGCTGCATCAAAATTCATTATTCCAAAAAAACACTTTAACATCAAGATTTGGCTTCATTTTTTTTCCATATGCAGCGCCTCTCCAATTTACGATTCCCTTAATAATGCAGGTGCATTTCACCTCTATTGGCACTTGGTTTATGGAATATTTGCTCACTATTAAGATAAATAAGTTTTGTGAATTGCGCAAAAAGACTGCATTACGGGCCAAAAATGCCGCATTTCATATTTTCTATGGCATGAGTCGTATTTTAATGCTGATGATTTTGTAATTGAAGCATACCCTTTATCAAGATGATTGGCTCTCCTCCCTTTAATAAGGATGACTTTTGCGCTTTTAGCAGTTCCTTTAGTGCGTTTTGCGTAGCGTTGCGTGGTTCGGGATGAGCTCTGACAGAGGGTTTCAGGAGCGTACCTTCATCATGGTCAAGCCTGATGGCGTCCAACGTGGTCTCGTTGGTGAAATCATCAGGCGTTTTGAGCGTCGAGGCTTCAAGCTGGTTGCAATGAAGTTCATGCATGCCGATGAAGTTCTCCTTAACAAGCACTACGAGGCCCTTGCTGGGAAGCCTTTCTTCAAGGACCTCATCGCCTACATGTCGTCTGGGCCCGTCGTGCCAATGGTTTGGGAAGGCGCTCAGGTTTGCTTTGTTCATCTCTCAATCTCTAGTCGTTCAAGATTACCTCTAGACCTTGTATCTTTTCTCGCTTTGTAGGCTGTAAAACTTGGTCGTATGCTTCTTGGTGAGACAGATCCCGCAAAGAGTCTCCCTGGTACCATCCGCGCTGATTTTGGTCAGTGCGTTGGCGCCAACATTGTTCATGGATCTGACGCAATTGAAACTGCTGATCGCGAAATTGCGCTGTGGTTCAAAAAGGATGAGTTGATCGAATATAAGTCCTGCGTTGCTCCTCACATTCACGTCCATTGAACTGTTTTTACTTCTGACGTATGAACATGATAATGGTCTTTTCAATGCAGCAGTAGATTAAAATCAAGACTTTGTTGTGGCTTCATCTCCACAGCGGAGCGTTACGTGTTCTATTGATGGTGGGAGGGAGGGCAAACAGGTTCTTTGTCGTTAGAATGTGGAGCCGAGTCGCGTTCCCGCGTGCTTGGCCGTCTGTCGATTGAACTGTGTCGGGTGGGGATTTATGTGTGTCTTCCATCTCACTTTCTTAAATTATGCTATGGTTAAGATGTGTCCACTTTAAAAACCGACCTATAGCGTTGGGGTATATCGTGGTCTGCGCTTGTGCCATCTCCGCTAGTCAGTGCTTTCGTGATTGAGCCACTAAGGCTGCTTTTTGTGACCCTTTTTACGAGGACCATTAGTTTCTGGGGTTGAGCATGGCCATTTGTCTGTTGAGCGTTGCCCAAATGCCAGGTAGTAAAAGAGTGGCACACCCTCTTGTTGAATGTGGGCCGCGCCTTCAATGTCCACTGCCAACATTACGTGTATACGGTGGCTCAATTTATCCTTTCGTCCCGCGTCAAGGCGATGGAGCCTTTTCTTTACCAATGTGATGGCGTGCTGTATGAGGTGAGTTAATGAGAATGGGACAATGCTCGTGGTCTGGAAGCTGTCGCACCTTTCGTGGTTTATTGGATCTGGGGCTCTAGCGAAGGGTGCGTCAACCAGTGGAGGAGTTGTATGTTGATGCTGACAGATCACAGCTACAAGGGATAAGTGTCGATGTCTGTGGAAAGGTCTTGACATCCTTCTAGCATATTTCATTTGGCAAGTTAATGCAAGTGATTCGTTTATTTTGAACTGGATGTAGGTTTACTCTAGAAGTTTGGTTTAGGGAGTTGCGATTTACTTGTGCAGGACCTTACATAACTTGAATAATTAAGGTCGTGTTAGCAAACAATCAAAAGTGGCACATGGACAAAATTGCGGGTCTACTTTCGATACTTTTGACTGTTTTCATTCGACTTGATTTTAGCGTCCAAAGACTTCTCTGAAGAACATGTGTTGTAGATGTACACGAGGCCACAGGCATGGTCTAGAGGCCAGGTCGCCTGGCAGAGGTATAGTAGCAGCACCCTCAAGCGCCCCGATCCAAAACCAAGAATTAAGCTAACAGTTAACGCACTGCGCCAACTTTCTGTTAACACATTCGCTTTCTCTCTTGGCCTAGGAGGAAGTTGGGAGGAACCCGACCGATTGAATTACACGTTTACGGTACGTGTTAATTACGTCTTGGGTGTAGACATAGGGCATGGGTGAATTGCACTGGAAGCCGTTCCAGCCTTGTTTACATGGAAGATATTTATGAAATCAGCGCATGCGTAATGTTACCCTTTCATCCTCTATTAAACTAAATTTACCGAGTATATTACCGGAAATTATCGACGTGAGCGATGACAAACTTGCCGGATAATCTAATATTTCGTTTGATGCATGCCAAGTTCACCCTCTAGTCCAGACTAGTGTCAGTATCGTCTTCCGATAGCCAATATTAAGGAATTAAGAAGGCAATACTTGCGAGTTAAACAATAAGCTTGCCGACGAGGGGTCTACCTATCGTGCAAAGGGTTCTATTGCTGGCATAGTATATAGTGCTCCGCGACTTCTCTGAACTCGATTGGACTACGAATTATCGCCAGACAGAAGGGTCTAGGGGCCACTGGCATGGCCAGACCGGTCGGTGGACGCACGAAAATGGAACTTCCACGCGACCCGGTACCAGGATCGGGGGCATGTTACAGGCTTAATTTGAACCACGCACTGTTGGAATATCGAGCCAAGGGCTATGAACATTTTTTAGTTAATCCTGACCGACATGTTAGTTGGATCAGAAACCAGACACGCAAATCAAGACGCACGCACGAAGCTGTCCAGGGTACATCCATGAGGGCACCACCCCTGCTAGTTGAGAGCGCAACCGCTGTCACTAAGGCGAGGAAGCATACCCGGCTTTGGGCCGCTTGAAATACCAATATACTTCTTGGTCATGGTGAAGTGATTTGCTTAAAATTTTAGAAGCATGCATTGATTAAAGGAAGGAATAAACAGATTCCACGTAGACAGAGTGGATCTGACTCATCACAATCTTATGAGCCGTCGATTGTAAGCCACCTCATTTCAGCATTAGATCCGTTTTTTTATCAACTCTATCCACCAAAGGAACTCAGGGCAAACAAGAATTGTTTCCTTTCTCTACCAAGGTGCATAATGTGTAGCAGTAATCACCAATAGAAGTGCTGTGTATCACAGCCTACGTGACGTTGAAAGCCTTGGCTTCAGACCAATCAGCTTCGTCTCAACTTGCACACATGCACAGTGGGGTGTGTTGGCGTTGGCGCTATTATGCTGACGGTAGGAGCTACAACAAGTATGCCAACGCATCTCAGGTGAAATAAGTTTCTGCTTTGCTGACCAGATTCAAGTGCTGTGTATCAGAGTATGGGGGTTCGTGCCGCGGGTAACTGAATCTGCAGAGTCTTACGAGGACCAGGTGTCAAATCAGCGTCAACGGTTGGCAGGCGGTCCAGTGACCAGTAAAGTAGCAAAAGTGGAGGAAATTGGACTGAGACTTACAAGATTTTCTCCGTAGAAGAGGGGTGGATCGGCAGTATTAAATGGCAATGTCAGCAAGAGGAAATGGATGGAAGCCACAGTCCCACGGGTTGCAAACCCAAGGGCGGGCTGTCGAGAGTGGGAGATGAGGCTGGAGCAGAATAGTAGTGTCTTATTTTAATGCTCTTAATATCTCAATCTCTCTGAGCTTTTGTAAGGCTTTGTTTGTTCAAGCCTCGATTTTGGTAACGCGACGCTTAGGTTTCCACCACCGTCTCTGCCCTGGCGGTCTGACCTCCGAACCATGATGGCAGCCCTAATTACTTCCATATGCCGACAACGCATGTTCCACCGGCTTCAGGGAGGTTTCGGGGGGTATACTGGTAGCAGTGGGAAGCGAACCCGATCTTAAAGGCCATCTATCCTCACTTCTACCACTTAGAGGAAGCTGTGACAACCCCAAACAGAAGGGTCGTAAGCGACGTCTACCTCCAACAACTACCCTAGGTCTGCGATCTGCAGGAAGGCTACATACGAATGAGTCGACACTAGCCGTAAACCATCTGAAAAGTTTCGTTGTGGAGCTGTCTACTGGCCCTGTATAAAGATGTCGAACATGTGGAAGTGCAATGCTTCTTCCGCTTCTCTAATGGCTTGATAGAACTCAGGCAGACATGACTAGGCGGTAAAGTAAGATTAAAGTGGCACGGAAGGATAGACGCGAAGCTCTATCCCACACGGAACTGTTAAACCCCGTCCTTGGTTATCTGACCCATCTCAGAGGTCAGTGTACCTACAACTGGTGATGGACTCCTGTGATGACTAGCTCCGAAAAACAGGCCGAAGCTCCAAATGCAGTAGATTTGCCAAGAGGATTCAGTGACCTTTTGATAAAGTGTCATCTCACTTGTGTGGAAATCCGATGACTGTCGTGGATGGTTCGTAGGTGCTTGCCCTACAGTACCGAGTACTTTGCAATGGCTGCCACGGAAGGTTGAGCAAGGCGTACACCAGGGGCGACGCTCAAATGGGGGGAGAGGCTAGGTAATGCGTTAATTGTTTGTTCAACCCTCGGTTTCGGTTATGAGGTCACTTAAGGTCACCGCTTGGCTTTCGGTCCATGCTACTAGCCTCAAACCTTTCTCTAGGTCGACAATACATATGCTGCCCAAGTATTATGTTTTAGCTGGGCTTCAGAAAAGTCTCGGGGTGTAACACTTCTATTCCAAACTTGCTTTCTGACACCCCAAAGACAACCCTTATACCTAGATATGATCTACTGAAAACAGAAAAATTCTCTACTTGATAAATACCAATTCTATTAAGAATAAACTCACCGATACAACCACAACCTGGCACAAAGGAATGAAACCAACATTTTAGGTAACTTCCTTATTTTCGGCACGTATGTCATGAGAAGGTGAACAAAAATCTGCTTACACGATGGACTGGGTCCTTCCCTCTTTCTCTTCTTCCACTTCACTCCCTTCTGCTACGGGGTAGAGATGGAGGGGTGGAACGACAACATTCATGCCTTCATGGTCACTGCTACCGTCTTCTTCGCGTTCCTCTAAACATCCAGTAGTATTTGGTGTGGAGAAGGGCTGTAATGCAAACGATGATCCCCTAGGTCGTGGATACACCGAGTACCTCCAGTGCCGTTCAAGCGCTCGTCGGAAGAAGAATTCACGTATTCGGTCCTCCTGATGACGTCGGTGTGAGAGATAGGTTCTTATATGATGCCTGGTAGCAAGAATGATCCACAAAAGAAAGATAAGCAGCAGAACCACAGCTAGACCTATGAGTACTGGAACCTGCCAGAGCATTGAATTTTCAGTGTGCAGGAAGTGGCGACTGGTTGTAACACAGAAGTACACTCCTACGCAAGTGGTGGTTGCCAGAAGGATCAAGAAGATGCAATCAGTCATGAGGTTTCGCCGAACATTGCGAGAGTTGAACCACTCTCGTATGAAATTGACTCGTCCAATCACAAAACTAACGGAGGTCTTGGAGGTGTTTGGGTCGGTGGGGAGCGGTGATTTTGGTCGAAGCTTGTAAGAGTAGCCGCAGATTTCACAGCTAATTGTCTGTGAGACCTGAAGCCAATGCTCTAGACAAGTCTTGTGTAGTAGACCCACTGTTCCTTTGCATCGACATGGGGAGATAAGGGAAGACGGATCTATCCCCTCCTCGTAACAGATGCGACACCGAGGCGCTGCGATACTGGGTCGAGCCGTATCAGCATGAAATGTAGGTGCAAGTTCAGCAGGAATGGAGATTGGGTTGGGTGTGGAAGTATGTGGAATAGAGAGTTCAAAAATGCTGTTCTTCGAGGTATCATCCGCGCTGCTGATGGACTGGTTCAGATTCAAGCCTGTGCCTTCGACTGACTTTGCTGGTGCTTCCACAACTATGCACATTGAAGGTCTTTGAATCTTTTCCGTTGACGGGTAGGAGGGTGTCACCATTACCGATGCGATGCCAAGTGGTTTCTACACTGGGATCGAATAAGATTGTGACGCTTCGTTGTGCCCTGACCCAGTCAAATGATGAGATCCGGTGAGCTGGATCCAAGCGGCGCATTAATGAAAATTGATTCGAGTTCGGTTGCCATAGCAATGAGGCTATCACTGAGCGACCCAGTGCAGAGATTTAGTCGTTAGTGAGATTGGGTCAGTAAACCACCGTTAACTCAAACTGAAGACATGGCGATGATCGTATTAACGAGGTCATGATCATGCTCTTAACCTATGAAATCACCCTGCTTTGTTTACAGGATAATCTAGGTCTGAAAAGGTATTCTTATTTTTGCTTTTCAGTAGGTTTTGTGTCATATTTTAAAGGTTTCTAGGAAGATGCAATGACAGTCCCGCACTTTATCATTAAAGTCCTTAAGAAAACTGAAAAGTGCATTCAGGCAGTACTGCAAATGAAAAAGGATCTCACTAGCTCCGTTAACGTCAGTAAACTTGCTAAAGCTTTTCTGTAGAAGACCGTCTAGTTCAGCAGCGACTTGGTCCCCCCGACCTAAGCCTACAACGAAGGTGGCCTAGACCATAAAGAAGCAGAAAACTTAGAGCTCGGTGAGCAACCGGTCTCACAGCAAAGCAAAGAGCTGGTCAGTAGTTCAAAGCGAGAGCAGTGCGAGCAGTCAGATTAAACAAAGGACAAGCCTTACACATCCTGCGTAAATTGTGGCGATGGCGATGCCTGGGCCACGACTATGCTTTAGTCAGCCAGCTGTCTGAATCATTCATAAACCAAGATGGCATGGCTGCCTGTCAGGCGTGCGGACACGTCCAAACACGCGCGTTCGTGTCAGGCACGTAAGGCCTGCATGTGTGGGTCCACGCTGTCGATACGGTGGATAGGCCAAGTCAGCAATGGCTCACAAAAGCACAAAAATGCAGGATAAAGGGACAATAACTGCTTGGATCAAGCAGTTTTATAAAACGCCTAGTACAAGGCCTCCAGAGCAGACCAGACGCCCTGCTTCCGGATGGAAAAAATAAAACACCGTCTTAGGCGCCTCAACTTTACGTTCATTTCCAACTGTCTACCCTCTTTCGCATGCGATTGTGTGCTTGTCTAATTGGAATGTTTAGACAAAGCCGATGGATGATTGGGGAAATATCAGGGGAATACGTAAGAGGAGAGTGAGGAAAAGGCAGTATTTTCCTCTTCCTCCTCCCTCTTCTTATTCTGATTAAAGTGGATAGGCCTTGTGGCATGGTTTTCTGTGATGATATGGCTTTCTTTCTTGTTATAATTGCTTTAAAAGAAAACAGTGGCGACCCTCTCGCACTACCTTGCACCGCGCTTGCATACTTTAGCAATGATGTCATCAAGATGAACTGTTTGCTAGTCAACAATCGACTGAAACATTTCGAAGTAAAGCTACCAATAATGGACCTTTTAAGAGACTGTGAAGTTTTCATTTGAATAAAGGCAACTTTTGTTCTTGGATCATCAACATGTGGAGCGTATTACTGGCTATGGCGATTACTTACTTCGATGGCAAATATTGGGTGCGATTGGGGTTAAAAACTGCCTAGAAATGTATTGAGATTGATATAAACTTAAAATTGAAACTTTTTCAGTTTTCGCATTGCGCATTCAAGGTACGAACTTATTTCCTCCATTGATAATCCACCTCCCCTGTTTATTTAAAATATCTACTTATATTTTATAAGTAGGGTCACTAACATTTTGTTAGCAATTGAGGTCAATGGGAAAGTGACAGGGGAAATCCCGGGTCGACGCTCAAAAGAACAAGACTGTTAAGTAGCATGTATTCATGCATGTATCGTCGATGCAAGGGAGTGCCTGAGGCCAATGACATGGGTAAGATGCCAGTTCGTTCAGTGTAGGTGCAATAGCGGGCGCCAAGAGGCCTGTTACCAAAAACCGAGAGTTAACTGAGCAGTTAGAAACAGCAACACCAGATTGATCAAAGAATAAAGCAAAATGCAGGTTTGATGTAACTAAGAAGGACTGGGAAAGAACTTGCTGAGAGCTGTAACTGTTAGTGTTATATGCTAGACGTTGCATCAAAGGCTCTGGGGAGGTCAATATCAACAATGGATTGTCTCCTGTGATGGAAAAGAAAACTCGGCTGCAAGCATCAGCTTTGTGAAGCTATTTGCCACACGACTGCGGCCTTTGACGGACACTCCGCTGAATGCTGATTTGCATTTGAAGTGGACGCTAGGCCCTCCAGAGTCTGCTATCCTTCACCGCGACGGCGTGAGGCACAATTAATGTTGATTTTGACCATCCTCTCCTCTTGACCCCCTTCCCTTTCCCCATAACTGCTTCAAAGGCTATCAATTTGTTCTTCACGACTCTCACTTTCGTCTGTGAACTTTTTTTGACTGACTTGTGGTGGTTTCCTCTTCCTCCAAACAACTCGCCCATCGCTCACACTGTGCACACTTCCAAGGCATGCACCATTCCACCCTTTAAAGGTATGCACAAAGGAACTTATAATTTCTTTTTCAAAACAATTATGCCTTTGATTCACCCACTCGGTGCGATATAGTACAAAAGCCTGCGTAGAGAAAGCACGCAGAAATAGTCAAGACCAGTCAATCAGTAGGAAGCCCTATTATCAAGATAACTCCTACCACTTGCATCATGGTACAGAACCTACCCGTGGGAAGGCTCACATGCTCGTCAGGGTGAAGAGGAGGGAAAAACTGCTTTAACCTCACCCTGGTTTTACGTATTCGCCTCGAATGTCGCCACATGCCTAACAACACAGTGACCACAGGTGACTACGTCGACTTCTTGTTGTCTGTCTTTGGAGATGATACCTCCTATGGGAGCCCTTCTGTCCATACAGTTCAATTTTTGTCCTCACATAACCAGTGACTGCAACCCCAAGCGGTTTCGGTCAGGCTCTCGAAGTCATGGTATTCCGTCTCTTTCGTCATTTCGGTTGGCACTACACCAGCTCTTTGGCTGTTAGGCCTTTATGAGACAAAGCTATTCTCATACCACTGATAGCAGAGCTTCCCCTAGAGGTATGCATTGTGACGACTTCAAAGATAGACCACTACATTGACAGGAAAATGGGGAGGAGGAGGAAGAGGAAAACCTAGATATTGCCAGCGAAATATCATGATGAACTTGTACCTGCCATGAGGAACTGAATCTGCCAAAACCCACGAGAGGAGGTCCAGCGAAACCATCTTGACTTTCACCAACTTCCCTAATCCCAAGGTTCTACATAAGAAGCACTGGAGGACCAAAACCAGAGAAAATGGTGGGACATGAAGAGTAGGAATCTTTTTACGCAACGGATAGTAAGCAATACCATCGGACGAACGAATATAAAAGGCAGGTTTTTGGAGCCACCTCTTTACTGAGCGTTCCATCAATTGGTTATGCTTTTATGCAAATAGTCCATTTGACATACGAGATTTGTTTCTCTCTACCGCTCAGTGCAAGACTAGTCGACGCAACGAATGGTAAAACAATGCCGTAAGGCCGGGAATCTTCAAACGACGAAAAAACTAGTCGCAGCATTCGCAAGTGATTTTAAACAACTCAGAGCAGAACCGGGAGCGATTTCCAAGAGAGGACCACCGATGCAGAAAGAAGACTGTGTGATTCTTTAGAGCCTCTCGGCGTTCATCTCCCCAAGTTTCCTTCTCAAGCCACCAGTTTCACAGCTCCTCCACATTGTAGCAGCCACCTGCAGGCCGATAATGGATCATAACGGTCGTGAGAGTAACTCTGGTGCCTTAATCATATCGACGATAGGCGGATCCTCCACGAACGATTAGTCACCGGCACACGCCAGTCAGGCACTGTCCGAAACGGCCGCCGTGGGTTGTAGAATCCTCGGAGGCTCACAAGGGAGGTAACACTGAGGTTTTGGCAGCTAATGCAACCCTCATTTCTGCGCATCAACAAGTGATGAACCAAGAGCGCGCTAAGACAAAGTTGAGTTCGTCCTTAAGAAAACGCTTAAAATATTGACACAGAAACTTATTCAGGAATTGCCGAAGGAATACAGTGCTAAAACTTAAGATGAATGTGGCCCTCCTAGCTATTCCAAGTAGAATATCACAGCATGATCAACTGGTTGAATGGTACTTAGTAAAACACTGGGGAGATAAATGTACACAAGGGAGACATATCCTCACGATCACGCCTGCTTCTCCTCCTCATGAGTCGAGGGAGTGTTCGATGAGGAAGAGCTGGAAGAAGACGACGAAGAACTGTCATCATCACTTGAACTGCTACTAGAATCAGAGCTGCTGCTACTCCCCTCACTGGATGATCGAGACGACGAAGTATGCGCCTTCTTCACTTGAACTTCCTCTTCATCAGCACCCTCAATCGAATCCCCCTTTATCCCATTTTTTGTGGCGGGAGACTTCTGGTCTTTGTTGTTATTGCCCCCATCATCGTCACCCCAAATATCATATTTGGCGAGGTCCTCATCGTCTCCGGATTCCTCCTCTTCCTCCTCTTCTTCTCCCTCTTGATTCTCTGCGTCCGTTTTCTTGACTCGATCATTTTCATCTGTCCCTTCTCGCTCACTCTCTGCATTCACCACCTTCTCTGAGCCAACTTCATCGCCGTTCTGGGAAAGCAAAATAAAGTAGACAATTTAGACACAAATAAGTTTAATTCTCACTTTCAAAAAAAAATTTGCAGAGATATGGAGGCTGCAGAAATGAAAATTTTCCAGTGCTACCAGACTTCAGCCACTTACTCCATGCGTCCTCCGATATTTCTTCTTTTTTAACCCAAACTAGAAAACGAAAAAATGAAGTTTTCGCAGCAAAGGAGATGAAGCGTAGGCAAATAGTCGCGTGAATATAATATTCACCTCATCTTTATGGCTAAATATCATTTGCTGTAGGAAGTAAGCAAGTCGAAAAACCTAAGCACAGAAAGCTGATCAGACTACTACCTCGTCATATTCGTCATCGGATTCATCGTGACGTTTGTAATCAACAACCTCATCTCGTTCCATATAACCCCCACCATAACCGGTTCGTTGACCCTGTGTGTTGACTTTGGCAGCGTTGCAAACATTACAGACGGTCCTCCGAGCCCAATTCACGTTTCCGCAACTGGTAATGACAAAAAAGTAATAATTATGCCGAAGTTGCCAATTTTCTATTAACGTGCAGGGCCGAGGATGCGAAATCCAAACAAGACCTCACCTTTTGCACTGCCAATCATCAGGGCCGAAAAGGCCTCGACTCTTTTCAGCAAACTCTTTGCCAATTTCTTTACCGGAATTATGCCCACTTTGATTATGCTTCTTGGGACGTCCACATTTATTACATTTATCACGCCGGGCAAAGTTAAGGTTTCCACATCTGAATAAAATGTATGAAAGCAGAAAGAATACCTTGAATCGCTACAAACCCAATCGCCCTTTGACGGAGCAAACCTGCCGGACATTTTCGTTCCTTGCAGCAACGTTCACATCCACACTAAATGGCAAAGCCAACACTGTCATTGGTGGAAAATTATCCAATGAACTTTAAGGTGGGGAATCGACTATATTTTCCTTAAAAAGAAACTTTGCACCCATTGTTAGCCCTGTCTTAGTACAAACTATTTAACAATTTTAAAACGTTGAACTGTTTTTGTTGATATTCTTAGTTTCTATATATGAGTGGTCAAATTCAAAGCATGATAGAAGTACTAAATTCTAATTTCTACATTTCCTATGATCATGCTAATCCACAAGTTTTTTAAGTACTACCTCTGTTGCTAGGACATTGTGCAGCACTTTTTTCAGCTAGAGGCGAACTGCAGTTTAGGGTGCAACAGCTTCATCTAAACTTCACAGTTTGATACTCCTTTAAGGCTATTTTAATTTGCACACCTTATCCCGCCCAACGCAGAACCCCAGTTTCTCTTTGAAATCCTAGCCAGTTGTTCCAATGCAAGTCCCCGACATTTGTTCGAACGACTCAGCCTCCAGGGACTGTGATCTCGGCTTTTTTGCGGGATAATAATGAACCACTCGCCTGTTCCAATGTCTTTTTTTTCGCCGATGTAGTCGTTGCCATTCCTAAGGAAAATTTATATTGAGCGGAATCACAACACGTGGGGATTATGCGCCCAGTCGCGGGTACGGAATAAACAAGGCGAATACTTCTTTGCGCTGTCCATTCTAACCTCAGGATTTAGCGCGCGTTTACGTCACAGCTAATCGCCCTAACCACATACTCTGACCCAGCTACTAAGATAAGACCATGAAGAAGATGATAGGTGCAAGGGTTTATTCATCTTTCCACTCAAATCGATGAACAATGAAAACACACGACTCTTCACAGCGAGTGCATGTTTCTGTCGGAGGCAGGAAAATGGGGGGAGGGATTATTAAACAGGAAGCGAGAAAGGCACTTATATGTAGTAGACAATGAGTCCACTCATGTGGAAGGAAAAAGGTGGAGGATAAAGAGAGTAAAACAAAAAAAAGCAACGAAGCCGTGGCGACTGCAATCTACACGCAGGGATGCGCGAGAGGACACCCCGGACAGCGGGAGAGGATTTGCATTCAAACTGGCAGCACCAGCGACTTGCCCTTCAGAACTGGTGAGAGAAATGGGTAAGAGACGGCTTGGAAGTGGTACGCACATAAAAAGGGGTACTTCAAGTTCTCGACTTCTACAAACCACCTTCTCTTACCCTCACCCCCGTTCAAACTGGTGTAAGCATGCGCTTAACACGGCATTTTTTAGAACACTCATAATTCCCAGAGACGCCAACTGTGATCACATCAAATCGTGCATCGGAAAGAGACTGGTTGGGATGATGTTCCCAGTTGGCGAATAACCATGCTTGCAGGGGTTAACTTGGTCCGTTTGGTGATGCTGTTGTTGGTGTCACATTTAAGCAAGAATGCGACCCAGACTGCAGTGGTCATCGTTGAAAGAACGTGCATCCACATTGATAATAATACAAGCTAATGTGACCAGTGACCAACATACCGACACCTCCGATGCAGTGTGGTTTAGGGGAATAAGCATTTGGCTCCAGACGCTCAGTCCCAGAATCGTGATAGTCTACTCGTAGCCCAAATGCACCGACTTCATGACTTTGATCCTTCAAGAAGCATGAAGGTCAGCTATTGGGTTCCGTAAAAGTCCTAGGGGTGGGATGCGTTTCAGGAATTTATTGAAGTTGTCAGAGGTAACTCTCCAAACACATAATTAAACATCGACCTAGCTAAGATTCCACAATATTAAGCGCACCCTATATGAAGAAGACCTTTCGACCTCAAAACACTTCTGAACCGTCAGATTGCGACGGTTCAGAGTCTGCAAGTTGCGGCTGGCCTAGAGCCTCTATTGGGAGAAGTAAGTAGAGCTAGACAAATAAAGAATACTCCTATGCTAAGTAGAAACATTTTGAAATGACATTTAACTTGGCAAATTCCATTTCAATTAGCTAGCTAGAAGGTAAACTAGAGGGGTCTGTCCAAGCTCCGAAAAGGAGATCATATTCACAATATTCTCGGAGTGCCTTCCTTGAACAAGTCCAGCACTTACCACCTTTCCGCAAACTACCAGCACAGTGGCGCTACAGGGAAACACAGGCGGCTAGCCATTAGTACAACGCACACAGGCTTGCTGACGCTTGTGCTGACGGACTGACCTCAGGCTAAAAGCTAACGCGAAGCTAGAAAGTGCGGCAATGTATTGAGCCCTAATCGAGACCTGTCGGCGCCAGAGTTTGCATTTTTCATGGTTGAATTGGCACAACTATAACTAATCAAGAGGAAGAGATGGTGCATCAATTTGACAACCATGGAACTGTGTTAGAGCCTCAGCGATAATACCATCTGGGAAATCCACGAATAACTCATCTTCTCAGATGCATCACCTGTTAAGTAGCTGTCTGAATAACACTTTCAGCAGTACACCTTCCACAGAAGCCAAAACATTGACACAATTCCTGACTAAGCATTTTAGAATGCAATCACGAACCTTTAAATCATCGCTTAGGACCTCGATTCAAGATTTCCATCAGCCATCGGAAACACCTGAGGAAGTAAAAATCTGCTGCAACCTAATACTGTGGTGTCCTGCTACGGATGAGGAGAGAAGGCTCTAATCGGACAGCTAACAAGTAAATCCAATCTTACATTCGATTAGGGAGATAAAGACGTCAAAACAAACAAAAAAACAAATATCAACCGACCACCATACAGAACTACGTCTAACATAGAAACCCAATCACGATTCCCCACTCTATCAAGATAGCTGACAGAGACAAATAAACGAGACGCACCACGAGTAACGTAGAGGTAAAAGAAGTCGACGTAAAGGATGGTTTGGATGCTGCCTGCGACAATTGCAATGAGCTCATAGGTGTCCTCATTTACGTAGCGGTAGATCCAATTGACAATATAGAGAGCGCGATAGGAACCCAGTGCGAAGAGGTAGTGTGCCGTGATGGTCTCCGCCTCCCCCGTCTTGGTGATCATGTAGAGCTGTGGCAGAATGGCCACCGCCTCCAGATAGATGGAAAAGGTCCACAAAACCTACAACAACACCAAAGCTATCGTCACAACCGATGAGGCCAATCAAAAAGCAAGGCGGTCTAAGCAAGCAAATTCTACCAGGTGGGACTTCCAGTAACGACTCTTTTGACATTACTAAAGGCGAGCAACAATGTAATGAAAGGAGCTGTGATTACGTGAATCGCTGAAGCCGACGTGGAAATTATACTTCTGCACTACCGTGAAGTTCCCACAAGGAATGGAAATAGAGGGCAAATCGTGGCAACGACTATTCCAGGTAGCATTGGTCAAGATATGACACAATAACGTAAGCCGATAAACGGCGTTCCTTCCCAAAAGAAACGCAAAATCCGAACCCACAGACATCTACTCGGATGCCGTTAACTGGAGTATTACATTTGGGCTGCCTCAGTGTATAATGCTAGTGACAGTCCCAGGCTCGCAGTCATTCGTGTGAGACTTCAGCGCACACAGCACCTGGTCCTGGATGGATAAAGAATACTTAGCTAAACTGCCGACCTTTCCGTGGGAATAACCAACACGACCGTGAATATCAGAGATTCAAAAGGTTAGAGTACCCTGGGTGTCCATACTGAGGAACATTAATGCCAATTCGACCTGGGCGTCCCCAGTACAACAGAGCGGATTAAACAAAAATAAGGAACAATCCAGATTGTAGTACCCGGGTAAAGACCATGAGGGTAACAGAAAAGTGGTAAGCACTCATCAAAAGAGCTATTAGAGCCACATCTACATTCAGTGACGAATCATAACCTCTTATTCTGCTATAAGGAAGGGTGAGATACACCAAACCCGAACAATTTAAGAATCCACTGTGGAGCTGCCCGCAGTGCTCGTATTAAGATGAAATATAGGGATACACCTCCTCAACACTTCCAGTAACTCAATGGAACTTTGAAAAACAGCCGGAAACCATTGAGAGGAAAAAGGCGATAAAAGTGGATGTGGAATATCACCGCCAACGACCTATTTTACTAATTCCACCGGATTAATCTGCCTTATGATTTCAGGATCCATCCATTTTGGTCAATGCAAGGACCAGTGAGTTTACACAATAGGCTCTGAAAAGAAAACTTGACCTTGAGTCCAATGGGAGCACTACTCGCGGTGAAACCAGATTTTTCTCACCTTGTTATTCGCAGTTCAAAGTATGGCCTTCGCGCTCAACTCGTAAACAATTGCTTAAACAGCAATCCCAATCTAATGATTAGGGAGGAGGAATAATCTCGGCACCAAAATGGCGACACCTGAACGTCAGCTTTTCTGCACACTTAAAAGGGGATTTTCTCCGGAATAGAGCCTTAAAACGACTTCAGGAAGGACTCCAGCGCCACAAAATTGCATCACCACCATGGTTCATGAGGCTTATTCAAGAGAAAAACAGGCCAATTCTGATTGCTTGGAACAGAGTACCGTAATTTTTACAACCTATTACAACCTTTTCCATACTAACACCCGTTACAGACATGCGTTATGCCAAAAGGAAGGTTCATTTAGGATTAGCCAGAGTTTAAATTAGCGTGAGTAAGGACCCAGGAGATCAAGAAGAGAATAAAGCATTTTAGAAGATTGTAGACCAAGTAGGCCTACAACAAGCACAACATCATGAAAATCAAGAAGCTGTGTGTGACATTATTTTTAAATGTTTATTTAGGATGCATAGTATCTTGAAGTCGATAGTAAGAGCACCAAGCAGCCTTCAATAATTGCATATCAGAGGCTTTCTCTTCGAAAAAGAGTGAATAGGGACTTAAGAGGATGAATAAAACAGCAGACAAACTGAAGTCCATTGGATTAAATAGGCAAGTTGGCTTTCGAAGCGGATATGTAGACAGTAATATTTTCCTTTGCCGACAAGAAATGCCACTAAGTAAAACCAAAGAAAAAAACGCTTCCAATCACTGATTGAATCGACCTCTTAGAGAAGTGTAAACCTTATGATACCATACATTTACTTCTAAAAAAGACCAATGATCAAACGCAAGTGTGAAGAATAAAGGGACGAGATACAACTGCTTTGTCAGGAAAGAACGTTCGCGCACCAAGAACTCCTTGGAACTCGACCAGAAGTTCTCACACTTATGGAAAAGCGACACCCGTGGAAGTCCTCAGCGTTGGATTAGCCAACTAATTGCAATACGCAACTCCTACAAGGGTCGCAATAGGGTGAAGCTAGAGTGAAAGTACATGCATCCCCAACTTCAACGTATTGATCAGGAACATTAAAGAGCATAGCGCCTAAACAACTAAAGGTCAGGAATGGAGGACATGACAATACACTAATTTGACATACAGAGTTAAACCAGTGGACAGTTAATATGATAGATTTACTAACCTCTATGGGTGTTAAGTGGTGGTTGACCAACAAAGCAAGAACGGCGGCAGGGATAAGGAGGTACAAGACTTGGAAGTTGTCATCCCCTTTGTTGTAAGTCGTTTTAAACTTGAAGAACATGAAATAGCACGTAAGGTATGAAAGAATAATGAATGCAATCTTCATGAATGTGTTGTATGTAGACACAAAGTAAAGAAAGAGATCGAGGTATCGGGTAGTGAAGACCAGAGCGAACATCAGTTGGGTTTTTCCTGACAAACCTAGAAAGTAGGCCAAGGATTACGTAAACATAGAAAAGCAACAATAAATAAGCAAAAGAGATCGGTAATAGAACGTATACCACAAGTGGGTCCTGTGAGAAGCATTACGAAGAACATTTTTAAAAAGAGCTTACACGTGGACATAAGTTATTTAGACAACAAATATGTTAGAGCCACGCGTTAGCGCATGCTCACCAGCACAAGAACGAGTCTTCCACATTTTAACCAGGAGCAAAATTATAGCAAGTAAATGCGACATATCCCCCGCAAGCCTGAAGATATTCATTTTGACGAGACCTCACAGCTTTTGAATCCGCCGCTGCAGCAACGTATAACGATATTAGAGGTTAGTAACAAAAAGCTATGCATTACACAGTTACTTACCATAATAGATAACAAATAGTGGAACTGACTATAAGTTTGCTTTACTTATATCATGCACTTAGTTTGCAGCAAGGAAAAGCCCTCACTTTAACAATTGCACAATATTTTAAAATCATTGCTTAAGGTGCATACAAGGTTAAAAATTCATGTAAATTCATTTTGCTCTATACTTAAGTGGGCGTATAGGACTGTAATTATCCCTGTTTGATTTGAAGGTCGTCGTAAACTGTGGATGTGTGGGGGCTGACGGCCTTCTTACTTTGCAGATTCGATCAATGATTACTATGGAGTCTCTTCACACGAACGGTGTAAATGCTCAAGGCGTATCTGAAAAGCATGAACTTTTCCGGCGGTACCTATGATTTCAGCCGCATATTTGTAGGATAAAGCACCAACGAAATGTCCTTAAGGCTCTTGAAGAACGCGTATCTCAGGCCTCCAACCAGAACGATGCGCTCCGTAACTGATTTCCCAAGTTATATTTTTGTGTAGGCAAAAAAATTAAGCAACGAGCATGTGATTCAGAGCGGCTTTTGCGCACGATGAGGATTAAAACTCTCCGGTGCGAAAGAGACATCAGAAATTGCCTGGTGAGTTTTCCTCTTAGAATTCACTTCAGCTTGTCTTTTGCCTACTTCCCTTGCGTTTATTAGTCTTGTTTTAGTTAGATCTGTATGATTTGTTTTGTAGGATGCATCTTATGCTTTATCGCACGTTTCAATGGGGTGAGGCAGTTTCGATATTTATCAATTAGTCAAAACTTTGAACTCTTGCACCATAAAATTCTTTCGAGACTGCCTAATATTGAGAATGAGTTTAGTCATTTTCAGGGTTGCTTTCTTTGACACATTGGTAAGTTAGCTGTCATAAACTTAGTACTCTTGTTTGAAGGACTTTTTCATTTCCATCTGGTGCCTTTTTTCCGACAGTTTTTCCTTGAATTTGCGCGTCTTAAATTTCAGGCCACTATGTTTTCTCGATACAATAGATTCGGGACGATGACTGACTTAGTCTCTCACTTCACCTTAAGGTATTTTAATACAAACCCGCTCCATACGCATTTTTGGAGGAAGTAGTTGGGTTAATTTGGCTTTGTTAATCACCTGAAAATTACTACTACCATCTCCGATATCCTAATTTTTGGATGTTTTTTGTTCTGTGCATTCAGTATATTTTGGATTGTGTGTCTGGGTTTGTATGCTGATCTTCACTGACCAACGGTTGATGGTTGCATCAGTGGAACTCTTTTAATCATGATGACTAAATTCATGGTCATCAAATCGGATAATTCATTCATACCTTTGTGCAGCTAGATTCCTATTGTTACTCCATTGGAATTTATTATATTTACGGTAAGTTGCAGTCATCCAATTGGTCATTGGGAGCAAAACAAATTTTATTTCTGGCTCTACTGGACTGCTTTTTATGTACGCTTATGTGGATCAACTTGTTCAATTCACTTATTCGGATATAGCAGCCGATTTCTGAATTTCCTGCCTGCTATGCCTAGCTGCTCACGTAGCAACGGCTGATCAGATCGAACCCCATTTATAAGCTGGATATGTAATGAGTTTTAATGTAATTTTTAAGTATCTTAGTAGGCGCTTAGAGAACACATGCAGGTTAAGCTTATCTTTTCACCAACTTTTTTAATGGATACAATACAATTATAGAACTTACCACCAAACATTTGTCTCGGCTTTGCGCTATTCAAGAATCCTTTTTTGAATGAAGTTTCGGCTTTGAGTAATGTGGTTGGATAAACTTTTCGTACCTATTAAATTTTGCTCGGTAAATACGGTAGATTTCGTTAGCCATAATTTATCTTTGTTGTAAAGCCCTTCATCAGCTTCGTTGTCGTCAATTTATGCGTATTTAAGTAGAATTGTGTCCATTGTTATTAGTGGCTAAGGAGATTTTTATGAAATTTCCTCATTTATTTTACATAAATTGGCTAATGTTTATATAGTCGAGCGTTTAAGATTTACTTCAAGATTGCGAGTTTCATTTATTGTATGTTTACAATTTAATACACCATTTAGCCTATTAGCTTATGGTAACTAATGGTCATTCGCAATAAGCTCTACTCTTTTAGTGCCTTTATCTCCCTTTTCCCCTTCATGTAGGTTGCAGGGAA
The DNA here is from genome assembly GCA_001923025.3 of Taenia multiceps. NCBI lineage: Eukaryota > Metazoa > Platyhelminthes > Cestoda > Cyclophyllidea > Taeniidae > Taenia > Taenia multiceps. The sequence goes on from CM010315.2 coordinate 16,073,234, forward strand.
TTTCTGAATGATCCTAGGTGGAGTACACCGATTAGCTAGGGATAGGCTCGGTTATATTCATCGCTTAAGTTTATTAGTTGCGATTCACCCTGGAATTGCGGTTATACGGTTCTTGTGTTTTGCCATATTGTCAAACAGTTCGTGAGCAGTCGTCACTTAATTAGCAACTGACCACCTTTCAAATAAGTGCTTTCCATGTAGATTCCCTCGAATCTTCGAGCGCCAGATCGTAGGGATTCAAGTCCCTCCCTCATAGGGACTCCGCCGCCACTGCAGCCGTCGCCATCACCATCCCCTCTCAACATCAATCTCTCTGTCCCGCCACCTGCACTTCCCGCCACAATGACGACGGTCTCGGGCCTACGGCGCGGCCAGGCGATTCTAAAGCGTCCCACCAGCGGTAGTAGTAGCAGCAACAACGGTGGTGTCGAGACGTATTATTCCAGCGACTCTGGCGATCTCTCATGTGTTCGCATCGATCCTTGTGTGGACTTGGTGCTCTCTCGCTTTCTCCGCAGTCTGCGCTCCTCAGAAGCGCAGGTTGCTGCCAACCAGGCGGAGCTGCAGCGATCCAAGTTTACAGAGGACAGGTACGTTTGTTTGTGTTCAATGTTTTCATTGTTTGAGCTTCACGACCAAAGCAGCTCCCACTTCACACGATGAATTGATACTACGCTCTGAAGTTTTGCAGTTCTATATTGAGTCCAGATTCATTATTTTATCAACTTCTGCTGAATTGCTTGAACTACTTCTATTGAGTACAATATCTGTTCAGATTGCAGCAGGATAATTTCATATCGAGAGATCCCTTAAATTTTTCAGCAAAAGTGATATATTGGCACCTCTTAGGCTTCTAGAGTAAAAGTCGCCCCTAATAATTAATCAGGCATTGTGGGTGCGACCAAGTGTTAACGAAATGATTTGATTTGTCAGTTTTGTGCGTGCAAATATCCTAGTTTATACGAGTCGTTGTGTGATTCCTGTTCGATCGGAATTTTGCTGCTTCGGACCAAAAACTAAAATAGCCATTACAGACTCTTTTATCTGTCACTTTTGCATCTCACTTTACAGTATTTCTGCTATTCCTGTTTCATTGAACTTGACAAACTGCATTCTCATTTTTTTGCGACTTTGTATTGAACTTTGAACCACCATTGGAGTGACTCGTTGGATTTTTCGACCTTACTTACGATGCATGAATACATCAACGCGAGAATCCTTTGCCTTGAAGCTGCCCGTGGTTTGCTGAACATGCTGTTCTAGCTTCCTTGGGGTCATGATTTCACTGATTGGGCTGCATTGCTGAGATAGTTAATAAATCCTCTTATTTAGTTACCCTCTCATTTTGGAACGCGTTGTCATCCATTCTACTTCGTTGTGTTTGCCGAGGTATGCGTCCGTGTTTTTTCATTGGTACCAAAACGCAGGGCTATTTAACTTATGCCATCCTGGAAAGCTCTTTTGTTTAAAACCAGTCATTTACACAAGATTTCCCTGGCTTATAGATGTCCTTAGCTGTCTATGCCATTTCACTGGGCGCCATACGTAAAATGGGAGCATAATCCCATGAATCTTGATGCTGCCTCTGTTTATGCTCCCGGCGATTCGTTTGAGGTCGAAATCGCCCTAGTTTACCTCAACTGATGGAATAGTTGCCTCATTTTTCAAAATTTTACGGTTGGTTACCATTTCCCCGCCCTCTCCTCTTTCGTTCTTCCACCTCAGTAGGTTTGCCATAGTGTGTCGTCAAGTTTAGGGTTTTTCGTGTTGATCGCAGAACCCTTATTCCTTTAACTTCCTCATGAAAAGTTAACCCATTTTTTCGCGCCCACAATAAACGGGTTTATTGACATAATTTTATTTCAATCTAAAGATAGTAAGCTCTTTTGAAGCATGGTTTTCAGCAGTTTTGCCGGGGTAGTCCTTGCAACTTTTCCAGGCTTCGTAAAGGCGGTGGGGTCTTAATGTAATGCTCCATTTGTTTCCTTTGGAACCTTTATTTACTAATTTGACTAAATGCGTGAGTGAACAATGTGGCAACCCAAGGCCTCCCTGAAGTGTGAATACGTGCCGTTTTAAGTCGGGGCTAATGGCGCGGCCTAGAGACCAGGCGGCCCCGGGGGCGGAACGGTGGCGGAGTCCCCAAGTGCTCCTTTACAATGCGAGTTAAACGAACAATTAACACATTGTGTTCAGTACAGCTTTGTTGGGAACGAAATTTTGCAGACCTGAATTCTAGAGAGCGATCGTTATCACTGATCCCCCTGCATGTTGTGTTCTTTTCCAACTTTTTTATAGTGATTGCTGAACATACCTTTTTGTAAAAGAAGCTATTTTTAACTTTGAAGGTATTTTTAAGATATTTTAACAAAAAATCGTGACTAGAACGAAGTTTTTATTGCACGCTGGCGCTCCAGGTTCTCTCTGACGCCGAAGAAAGGCACCAATATCATTAGAGCAATTAAGGACTGATTGGTCAGAACTAGGGCTTTCTGACTATGAGACGAAGGCGAAATTACAAACCATAGGGCATGAAGAAGCTGCATAATTAATTTGAGTACCGTTTTATCGCAGTATTCCAACCGTGTCTTCATTTTTACTAGGCTTTCTGGACACGTCTAAGTTTCAATGCACGCCTACGCGGAGACTTCGTCAAGCTTATGCTCTCATAGGTTGGACTCTATCATTAGGGCAGCAGTTGCGAGTTTTATCCTTAGCTTTACACCACCTCCGTTCCATTAAGTTTACTATCACATGCTTCGCTTCTGCTTGGTAAATTTTGTCTGGACAGCTAGGCCTACACGTACTTGTAACTGAAGGATTGATCAACCTGAGATTTTATCTCTTCTGAGGTTGTTTTTGGCTGACCCAAAACCATTTTTCGAAGCTCTTCCACCAAATATGTAAGTAGCTGTCGCACCTAGTCAAACAGAAAAGGAACAGACTTAAAGGCAAAGCAAAATAGAAGCAACGCAAACCATTGAGACTATGGTAGTTTATTTTACGCTGTCACTGTGGTAATGAATGCGTTAAGTGAAATGTCTTTGCTTCGGTGCTCAAGGCTACTCATGCGCATGCATAGTCGTTCGGGTTCCCGTGGGGTTGCCTGTCGTAGTTTTCACTCTTCGTACTAGCCTCCTGTTGTACACCACGCTCCGAACTATCCCGCAAAACTTTGTTTATTTTTTTCACGAAAACTACGAGGTGGTTTACTTTTATTTAGGTACTGGACCCTCTCTTTGTTGAAAATAAGCATATCCGTTTGCTTTGGAGCTGTTTTAGTCTGCTTGGAAGATTTCAATGCTCCCTGATTCCTAGGGTGGAAAACCCATCTCGCCCGCTTAACGAAATGCCTTTTTAACCTCGGCTACTATTTGTATCAATTTATGTTTGGGAAAATAATAGTAAAACCTACTTTTATGCGGTATGTATTTTAAAAAAATGCGTTTTTTAATGTCTATGTAGCTTTGATGTTAATTTACCTCGCTAATTAAGAGCTATGCTTTTTTCCCACGCCTCCTATTTAATCACGCTATGCGCTGCCGCCAAAGTAACCACGAACAGTTTCTTCGAACCGAACTCTTGAATATCGGGTACGGAGTGAGGGGCCTATCTCGGTGTTATGCGAACATGAAGTGTGTTTGTAACTCTCGGCCAAAAGAGCCACGTGATTGGGGGAATTCAGCTCCTTCTCCGGTATTAGCAAATAGGACGAGGAGAATGGGCATGCATTTTTCTCGTCTCCCTGATTCCATTTGAGACTTCCTTGTTGAGGCTAAAAAACCGGTTATCAAACTCAAGCATGACTTGGGCCACTTTCGGTTTACGCGGATAGCTGTGATACTAACAGAAACTAAGAGTGCGATCCAAAGAGACCTCTTAGAACCGTTGCTTAAAGAAGCTACGTAGCTATTGCAAAGAACTCGAACCGCCATTTGGACTGACTGGTACACAATTCCTTTTCCTCATTAAGTCAAAACGGAAAGCGGATGATGAGTCGTCTGCGTGTCTTGGAGAAGGAGAATGCAGAGTTGGCTCGACAGAAGGAGAGTGGGCGACCTGCGAAAATCGCCAATCTCATCAGCCTGCGTCGGCGTTTCATTGAACGGGTTCGGACGGAAAGTGCCCGTGAGTTTACCTCGTTACCGACTTGTTGAATGCAACTATCAAATGCTGAATTGCTGGGATAGAAGTGGGAAGAACTCACGCTTTGTCCCTCCATTTGTTAGCGTTGGTGATTGCTAAATCAGCCTTGCCATGATCAGGAGAGTAGATGAGGAACGTCTAGAAACTTAACGAGAGTTCTGATGGAAAATTTTGTTTATGCTTTCATCCACTGGTATGAAGACCCAAGAAAATGGATCTCACTCCTTTTTCCATGGGCTCCAAGGCCAATCATTCGCCATTTCACACTTCTTTTGCACCTTTTATGCCGGTTGTCCACTGACTAACCGTCTTTGATGGGAAGTGGAAGATAGAAGAAGGACGAGAGGGATACCATTTTCTTCTCATTTATGTTTTTCCAGGTAGTGAATGTTTTCCCCTCATTGTCATTGGCGTTGGGTAATCTAGAAGCAACTAGTTTCTTTTTGGGTTGGTGAATAATTGGTGACTTTGAGTGTCTTATTTTTCCCCCTTTGCTGATCAAGGAAAGCATGCGGATTGCTTTAGTAAATCAACGTCTATTTTGATGTAAACGATCCAATTAGGTAGCTGACGCTCTTCCTGTACATCTACACATCCATCCGTTTACACCGCTAAATGAAAGGTCGTCTTTTTGTGTACCATCAGACAGAAGTGATTTCTAAATTGCCCTCTTATGGTTTTCTACCGGAGGTATGTGTTAGAGCAGAAGTCTCTAGACTTTCTTAGAGTAGTGGAAGGTTTTATATAAGAGGCTCTTACCATTTTTTTCCTTTTACCTGCTCGATTATCAGGCACGGAGAAGCTGATCGACGAGGCGGAATCGGAAGTGGAGGTGTTTACCAGCACCCTCGTAATGTTACAGCAACAACTCTCCATTGCTCATGCCACTATTGAAGTGTTGGCCGTCGCACTTGCCGCCGCTCCCGCCCCTGATTCTCCCTCCGCCTCCACACCGGCGGAGCGGTGCATCGCTCTGCTTCGTGCCGCTCAGTGGCCGCTGCCCTCCGTTCTTGAATCGGAAGAGGTGGCTAAGACGGAGTCCATCGAGCCCGCTTCTGTTGAGCCACCACCTCCCCCTTACTCCGATTCTCTGTCCTTCGTCCAAACTACTCCCGTCAATGCGTCTCCAGTGACCAACGAGTTGACGTGATGCGAGAGAAGTGGATATACAGCACGCTCTCAATGGCTGCCTCTCATCTCCTCCTGCTAAGCATGGAATCGCAAATGGCGTTGTGTCCTAGCCATCCATATGTCCACCTCCACACCCACTCATACACACAAGAAAGCAAAGTTGAGAAAGAGACGTTATTACCTCCACCTGAAGACGTTCAATCTGCCCCCTTGGTGTGTGTGTGTGTGTGTGTTTCTTTGTGTGTACGTTTTATTTACAATACACTGTCGCCCTCTCCTCTCCCCCTCCCGGTTTGTGCTCGCCTAGGTTGGGTTGCTGCCTTCGTCTTTTTTACTGATTTTTTTTTAACATTATTTATCTGTGTTTATTCGCTACTACTGCATTTGCTGACATGAATTGGAATGAACCCGGTGGAAAAAAAGAGGTGAATATGATGACCATTTATTTGATTAACATTGTATGTGTTACTACCTTCATCTCTGCTTTTTTTTTTGATACTACTTCTTTTGTATGCGAACACATACATTTGCAGATGTTTGTGTATTTACCTTTTTTTAGTGATTTAATATTAATTATTATTTTTATACACATGAACATTAAGAGAAGGATTTATATACCTCTCTGTTCGGTCGATGTGTTGGGTGTTTTTACGCGGTGAGGCCGGTTTGTACTATCGCCTTGGAGTGTTGGATACACACACGCTTCCAGGCGCGGTCGACACCTGAAACTTGTCTTTTTCACATGTCTCTTGTTTGGGTGTTCCCCGGAGGAAAATAACCACCCCAATCCATTATTTTCATTGTTTTTTTTTTCATATGAGTTCAATGATTTTTTGTCCTGTGTCCTCTTTATCTACTTTTCCTTTGTAGTTAGATGACTCGTGTGTTTGTTTGCGTGTCTGTGTGTGTGTGTGGCATGGGGGATCAGTTGGAAGAAATTTGGCTCATTCGTTATACATATGACGCTGATAGTGGATGCGTCAAGTCAACTGTCTCTCCTCTTAGTACAAAAGTAAGCTGACGTCAACGGATTCATAACTTGTAGACGTGGTTGGTTCTCTTTGCTAATTGTTACAACACCTTCTTTCCGCCATTCCAAATTCGTGTATTTTATCACTTAATGAGGCACAGGCTTTGTCTCAAGTGGTGCATCGTAGGGCGATCGCATGCATCTTTATTGCTTTAACGCCACTGGCGCACAGGAGTCTGTTTTTATTCTCATAAAGTGGAGGGATTTGGCGAGGTTGCTGGTTGTAGGCATTGTGTGTTCCGAAACTATTCGAAAAGGCAGCCTTAGAGTGGTTGATACACGTTCATCACCAAGGTCCTGTGCAGCTGTCAACCTGTGCTGTAACCGATTCTATAATCCCAGATCGAGGACCTTTGAATTCAGTGCCACCGACATGGGTTTTTAAACGACTTTTCAGTCATTCCCATTGAGGTCAATCGGAAGTAATGGCTTGGTTTTTTAATGCGCTCTTGTTTTGATTTTCTTGTTCAATTCTCTCCTTTCTAGCGTGGTTAACAAAATCTTTCGTCTTCTGGTGCAAATTCAGTCAACCGTCGATTGTGAAAGACGCTCTTGATTCCTATCACAACTCTTTATTTGTAATTGCACCTAGTTGACTCATTTCTCGACAATCAAACTGTCAGAAATTGTTTAAGCATGATTAGTAGTGAAGGCACGAACCTCCATTTCAACAGGTAATACTTGCTTCAACTTGCTCGGCTGCCTTTGTTCTCCTTACTCGAATGTTTCATTGACTTGAAGATCTCCCAAGTTGAGTCTTTCGACTAATTCTACACTCCTCGTTCAATGGTATTGCAACGATCTCATAGTGTGTTGCCGAAGACAATTCAAAGCAGGTTCGCTTGTCACCTCCTTTTCCCTGATCTAATACTATTCCCATCACTGCAGGATTTGGCGAGGTTCTTCTTTGTAGGCATTAAACCAAATGACAAATTAGCCATTAACCTCTCCATGGTTCGTGCCCCATTATCAGGGGCGGTGTGCTTGTGGGAACTACTTAACACTCGCCATCGTTCAGTCATTGCAAATGCCTGCTTCTAAGAGGGTGCATGCTTTCATGCTCTTTGAATGTCAAATTCTTTTTAAAAATACTTTTCTACGGATCTTATCAACAAGCTCAAAAGCCTTGCCTGCTTCTTCTCTCCAGTCGCCTATCATCTCACACAACACTGCTTCACGTGGTTGTGACCGTTGACTCCTCTAATGCGCCACCTTTACCATAATTTAGCCTTGATTACCTATGCTATTTTTACTAACGCTAGTAGCCATGTTTGTGTGCACATTTGTTGATAAAATTTCGGATTTTCATATTTCACCTTCATGGTGTGCCTTGCCGCATCAATTTTGCTGCAAGCTTGGAAGTTGATTGCTCCTTTCTGTACGGGGCGAGCTAAGCCTTAGGTAGTTAAGAGGCGTCCCGATGGGCCTCATGACCCCTTCTCTCAATGCTAACCAGTTGTCCTATAGAGATTTATTTTTTTATTTTCTTCTCTTTTTCACACCTTCCCTTTTGGGTGGATAAGTGCGGTCCAAATTTCTCATTGAATTTTCCCACGTGTTAATAATTAATTTGCTTTGCAAATTCAGAAGACGTTAGACTCTTATTACAAAAAAAAACTAAAACTTATTCGACCTAAGTCGGTCGGGGTTCACTTTTTTTTGGCAAACATTCTGGGCGAAAGTTTTTTTTGCGATTTAGTTTCAATTGGGTTGGTTATTGCTGTAGCGACCCAAGTATTCTTTGAGGTCAAAAGAGACCACGGTATCCGGGTAGAATATGTGTTTCCGGCCTGCAGAAGAAATAGGGGTCACTGGCTTATTATCAAAATCAAGAGTTGAACAAACAACTAACGCATTGCATGCTCCCTTTCCATCCTTGAGCGTCAGCCCCGGCGCTTCCCTTGGTCAATCTCCTGCGCCACTTAGGCAACGACCCTGAAAGTCATTGAATTGCCATGGTAATTGACTGCAATCCCACTGATTTGGGGTGTGTTGAGGGGAGTCGAGGGAATGTGCTGGCATTCATGCGTGTCCACTGCTAGTCGTAGGAATACTGGCCAAAGAGCAGATTTTAGTAACAAGGGATGGGGTTTGACATGATTCCTTGGGCGGTAGTCTTGGGTCTATCCCTCGCCACCTTGTTTCCATCACAATGCTGCCCAGCTCTGTCTCTTTTTCACCCAGTTAGTATCGCGTGTCCACTTCATTGTCATCAAAGGAGGATCTACGACTCGGACCGAATGTCTATCGTCTACACAGGCAAGAGCCTGAGGCCAGTCCGCTCGGCAAAGGTACAATGTCAGAGCCCTAATTTGGCTCCCTTACCAAAATCAAGAGTGGAACAAACAATTGCCATGGTACAGCATTCCACACTACCTTTATTTCTATTGTTAGTTAATCTACGAATTGTTTTAGGTAGAATAGTGAACTTACACAATAGAATCTGGGATGAGATGAGTTGAATCCAGTAGCGAATACGGCGTTCCTTTGTTGCCGTGATGACCTTGGAGTGTGCGTACCTAGTTCTGCTCTCATCGTGAATCAAGAGTCCCTGTATCCTTATTTTCTCCTCCTCCTCCTCCTCCCCCCTACTAGAATGGTGTTGTCAAGGCGACGCTAAGGTAACCAAATTAGTACAATTTTTTACCTAAACGCAAAGGATAGTTTGTTAGGTGAAATAACTACCATTGCAACCCATAATCCTTCCTTGACATGATGCAAGCTTATTGTAGATTTTATTATTTTTTATACAAGATTTTGTCTGTCCGTCCCATTCATCACATGGAGAAATGTGGATAGGAAGGATGTGGAGGATAATAGTGAGCATGGGCTGGCTTTTCCCTTCAACTTCTTTCTTCATCTTCCATGTCTCACCACAAGCTAGGCAAACAGAGGACAATGTGTCAAAAAAGGAGGGTAATAATGAGATTGGGTGAAGATTGTCCTCTTCTTTTCATGGAGCGTAGAATCAGGTTTTATGCCGTCTTCTCACTGACTCACTAGGTCTGGTTGGTTCTTAGGCAATTCTTCATGCACATCCTTGAGTTTTGTCGTGTAGGTAGGCATTACGATCAACGGAGGGTAGAGTTCTCTTGTAGAGTGAAGTGGTGCTTTGCCGGTAATGCGTTTTGTTCTTTTAACAAGCGTTTCTACGCACGAGTCCAAATCCAATCTGTACCACAAGACTGTCGGTAGGGGAACGACCCCCTCCAAGGAGTACTTCTGTTCCCCATCCCTGTCATCTCCTTGAATTGGATCCGTCCCCTTAACTTCCTCTCCTCAGTTGGTTGCTCCGTCAAGAAAAGTAGGTCTTGTCATTTTGACCCCGAAATAACGTATCAGTAGTGACATGAAATTGTTCATCACCTGGAATTGATATACCTTCCAAGTGAAGTACCATATCCGGAGGTGAGTTCATCACCAAAACCAAGTAGTTTGGCAAACTATTTCTGGGCGTCTGTCTCACCCTTGGAATCGGTTCAATTGCCATTCTTAAGGCTGACTGACCCAAACCACACCCATTGGGTTCGTTCAACCAACAAGTCATGATGTGAGGGCTACAAGCGAGCGCCCTCAACAAGGGGTAGTACTCTGATTGACTGATACAGACACTCGCGACCACTTGACAAGTTCCTTCAAGTTCCAAACTACAGTGAGCTGTGCATGGAGTCCCACAAACTCTTCTGGCCGCTGTTCCAACCCCACTGGTTGCAAAGGCACCTACGCAGGCTCATAACTCACGCCTCCCGATACGTAACCCGTGGGGGTATCTCCACTGTAAAAAGCATCCATGACTTACATAACGGTCCCCTGTTCCCTGTGCGGACATGGTCTCCCACCCAATTGGATAGCGACTTCCTACCCGGGGTAGGGGGAAGTTTTCTTGCCCTCATTTACAGCAGCTTTGTTTTTGATCACCGTTGGAAAGCTCGACTACCGTTTTAATTCCACCAACCACCTGCACCAGGAACCTATAAGTCTTCATCATCCAGTAGATTCATACCATAATCGTGACCACCTCCTCTCGGAAAGCGTCGAATTCTTCAAAATTTTACGCAGTCTCGAAAGCCAGTTGACCCTATCTCGAGGGCCGTCTTTCTCATTTATTCACAACAATGGAATAGGGAGGATCAGATGTATTTGTGGGTGAACGGTCAAACAAGTCAACTAGTGGAGTAAAGTGGAGGTGGCAGAAGCGGCTGTCGAGGGCACGGCAAGCATGTGAGGTGCGCAAGCAAGGAGAGAGTTCCGGATGGCCACTCGTGTCCCCTCGTCTTGGCATGTGATATGACTGCTTCCCTCTGTCAGCAAGATTGTCGTTGTTGAGTTGGGCTAAAGTTCAAGTACAGTTTTCACGTAAAGCCAGTTACCGATTTGCGTGTAAGGAGTCCTTTTATAAGTGTATAAGAGCTGTAACATGTGTAGGACAGAGTTTTCACGCAATCTACTAATAATACCGGACTTTTCATTCTCAATAAAATCCAGTCAAAAGGCTTCAGCTAAGGCAAACTTTATAAGAAAATCAGACTCATCAAGATCAGTGCAAATAGTAGAGGGTTTTTGTAACGATGAGGAGTTCCAGATCGCCAATAAAAACTCCCCTGACTAATGGCGAAGAAAGATCACTCACAAAGACAATGAGAGCGGTGTTCTTTGCGGTGGTACCAATGGGTGGTAGGAGATGCGGTGGCAGCCGACGATGGAGGTGGCGATGGGTGGTGAGAAAGGCGTCGAGGAGGGCGGCGTCAGCGATCACCTGTGCGCCCGTCACGCCGGACTCAGTGAGATGCTTCACCAGCCGATTTGCATCCACCGTCACCCCTCCCGTTGCCGGAGTCTTGGCCAACAACAATCGATAGACCCCCACTGCCTCCGATGTGCATGCTGGCAGTGGGGAGGAGGTGGTGGTAGAGGCAGTCGGACTGGAGGAGCGCTTCGGCGACTGTGGCGGTGAAGTGGAGCGGGCTAGAATGCCCCTTTCACCCCCAAGCAGAGGTCCATCCGGTTCCGGGGGCTCAAGACGGTATTTACCTGCGAGTCAATAAAGCCACTTGGTTAACTGGATTGCAGTGACTCTTCACGCTTACATTCCACGGAGAAGGTCAAGACCAGCACAAGCACGAATAGTAATGCTAGAGTACGGCTGGCCTTCTACACCTATCCAAATCCAGAACCATGAAGTTATCGCATTGGGATGATAATCAAGTTTCCATAAACAGACGTACGAAGAAGGAATAGGAAAGTGTTCTACCATTATGGAAATAAAAAATCAAGAGGTCCTACCATCACGAAAACACAGTCGTCCCTCCACAAGAGCCACGTGCGTCGGGGTGTCACGAGCGCGCCGTGGATCCTTAGCTATTGAGGCAGAGGTGGCTCCAACAGCAGTGGTAGTGGTGGTGGCTGGGGTGGCGGCCATAGCAAACGCGCAGCGCGACGTCAGCACCTCCGTCTCTACATGTACACGGACCATCGAAGGTGTCGCTAGCTCAATGTCCAGATCCTGTCGCCAACCAATTCCTCTGACACCCTGCAGTTGGAAAATTTGTTGTCTCATTACTTCCAAGGCAACCAAATGTGTCCATCGTCGAAACCGATTGTAGGACTATTTTCGACTTTGTCAAAGTCATGCCGATTTCTACTGGTGCTAGGATTTTACCAACCAGAACCTGACGCTGGTGATGCAAAAGTGTCTTTTCAATCAAAGCAAGACATATTGCTCTTGTTTAGGGCTAGTCAATGGCCAAATCCACAATATTTGCCACATTAACTGCCAAAGCTGGTGGCAACACTCCTATCAGTAATCACAAGCACAGAACTCGAGGCTTGTAGTCAATTGAGTGACACTCTCCTATTCAGCAAAAGGGTCATTGTCGATGCTCTGAGGTTTCCAACTCCTCAAGATCGTCTTTTTTTCGCTTAAACGCATTCTTACTCACTAGGAGCATTTCAAAATTCACTTCTGACAAAACGAGAGCGCTCACCGAGGGTAGAGAGGCCTTAGCCCCACGGCAGACCTCTAGTGGCACCAGCAAGGCCTGCTTTGGGACGCCACAGTTGGCCAGCAGGGTGGGCAGTTGGGCCATCGAGATGTCCGACCGCAAAGGAAGCCAGTAGGCAGTTAGACCCACACCCAAGCGACGTACAGGGAGTTCGAGGATCGTCTCATCCTCACCCCAATCCGTTGTCGCCTCTCCTACGCTCTTCAGGGGCTCCAGTACATGTCTTAGCTGTTCATGGCCATTCATTTTTCTCTGACTGTCCAAAATGAAAGAAAGATGAGTTAAGAGGAGGGTGAGGAAGGCATAACAGAACAGTATTTGTTATTTTAATTGGAAATTTGATCATGAGAAATTTTCCGAGCTCGGTAGGTTCCGGCTCTTATCTGAGTGCGTTAACAGCCAGGAAGTTGCCGAATTCGTGAGAATGTTGAGAGCCTTGACATGGGTAAGTCGGTGAAAAAACTCACAATAAACAAAGCCATCTTTTTTAAACATACATGCACTTTAAATAGCCGGGAGGGACAACTAATCAAGAATGCTATCTGTAAGAGGATTTTGATTGACAAGCGGTATTGAAGGAAAACATTTTCGCAATGAAAAATGGGACGACTATTTCTAGGCCTCTATGCCTCACAGCTTCGTCGGGGACAACCATAGCTCTATACTGATGATAGAGGTTGAAAAACCCACCGCGGAGGATGCGAGGCACCAGAGAAATCTAAAAGCTCATTTTGTGGACAATTGGATCTGTGGAGACTAATTAAAAACGGTTTATCGGAACTACATCTAATTTCGGCGGAAACCCTAACTTTGAATTCCGCACTACTGTAAACAACGGCGCTAAACCACATGAATAGGTTAGTTAAAGGGCTACCCAAAGAAAACGTCATGAAGAACCAAGGACTCCCCAAGGGGCAGTGGAATGAGAGTAAACACCGATGAGCGACTGAGCATTATTACAACTCAGTGAAAAGGTAGGAATAGCCCGACAGAACTGCTTAAGGTTGAAAACCGCATCAGCTATGTTTCCTTTTAGGACAAACACCTCCAAAAGAAGCAATAGGCTTACGAAATGCACTTTCCGTGGGACAAAAATCGAACCTTGGTGATTCATGGAAAGTGATTCCACACAATGTCAAGTTTATAATTAGGGTAAGAACGTATTCTCGAAGTGATAAAGAGTCACCACATAATCATGGTATACCGACTGACCTATGAGGGTTTCAATTTATCCCAGGAAATGAAAGAAAAGGGAACCTAAGCAGCTGAACAACTGTCCATACTGAACTACTAGGTTCACAGCCCTTCTACATGTTTGTGCCGGATTCACTTCTAGCTTCGATTGCTCCATAGCACCGTCAGAGATAATCTCAGCGCTAGAAAAATGGATAAATTCAGGATAAATGAATGGTTAGATTGGTGGCTACAGGGTGGATGAACAGATGAACACACGTAGGAATTGTGGTCGAGAGGGAGCAGGAGGAATAACGTCTTCAGCCAAACCTACCAAAATTCATCTGACTGAACGAGAACTAGAGAATTTGTGTTTGAGTACTGCTGCTGCTGTTGTTGTTGCTGTGATGGCCGTTGCCTGCTAGAGCCCAATGAAAGTGCGCGAATGAGGTGCACTGCGGGGCCAAGGCGGCAACTGGGATGGCCAGAGAGGAAGACAGTGGGGTAGGATGACCACAAGCCTCCCTCCACCCATGCACTATCTCTCTTCTTGCGACCAATGGCTTCACTGGTCACCTGACCTGGCGTGGAGTGCAACGAGGCCAGAGTGGCCAGGTGATGGTTGCGGATCCACTGGATGACAGAGGAAGGGAAAAAAAATGAAGTATTGAATACGTTTAACTAAGCTAACCCTCACAGTCTCCCGCAATTCGCCCTTCACGTTCGTAAAAGGGACGTTTGTAATAAAGCTATCTTCAGATTCACGTACTTGGAAGCGGCTTCAGTAATAACTCAGGTGCTGGGTTGGTAGCAGCGAAGAAAAGCTTGCATCAATTTAACATCAATCCCACTTTCCCATACTAAGTGCTACAATAAATTATCAAAGATTGAAGGTATCTGCTGGGGTGGCTGAATCCCCCAACTCCCAATAGGAGCCACAGAAACCAATATGGACTTTTGGAAACTACTTCAATTCCCCAAAACGAGGATTCCATGAAGCGAGATCGTTTAGAATTTTGACAAGCACAGATAAAATTCCAACGGTGTGAATGAAAGAGAATATGGCTACGCGGAGTTGCCCCGCAATTATTCATTTTATCAAAGCATGTGGGGAGTGCGTGCTATGGAGCGTTGCCTAAACCCAACCAGAACCTGACGAATAACTTCCACTCCAGAACCATTTAGAACGGCCGAGGCGAGACAACTACAGAGATCGCTGGGGACGAAGTCTCAAACAATCATATTTCTCCAGAATCTCGTGGTTCGGCTTCCACGTTAATGGCATACGGTTCTGCTTGCGTTGTACTGCAACAAAATCCTGATTTCGCTGGATGAATAGTTTACTGAAGAGTCACAGAAGGAACCAAAGGTGCTATTTAAATAACGTCAATATTCGACAGCAACATCAAGAGTAAACCAATCAAAAGCCTCTGCATAAAAACCACTCACAAAAATGGTTAAAAACAATGATTCACAATCACCATTTGGAAATTATGTGGCCCTCCGCATTAAAGAAAGTTGTTCTGAACTAAAGTGAGGGCATAGTGGAAATCAGACCTCAGTTATGACATCTACAAGACTACTAATCTCCCAGTCGTACGTTTAGCATAAAGTCACTTTCTGACTTGTGTGAACTCATTAGGTTTACAAGAACTAACCTAGGCGCTGTACCACCAGTCTTCGTATGATCCACGACGGCCATAATTACTACAGAAGACTCGAAAGCTATTTCGGTAGACGAAGAAACAAAGGCAAATGGCAAGTGATTACACACAATCACAATATCCCTCTCCCTTCCTTCATTGTGATAAAAACTAAGCGAGGGGACGCACCGTGTCGAAGAGGAAGGGCGAATCGGCCGCATAAAGCGCCGACTCGCGATCAGTAGCCAGCCACTCACCGGAGGCATTGGCATAGGCTAGACTGGCTTTCGCCTGGGTCGAGATGAAGAGGCAGGGACACTTGGCCACCTTGCCCATCAAGGAGACACCACCTTTCGGAGCTGCCTTGTCTGCCCCTCCACCTCCGGCTGCCCCCTTTGCAACCGAAACAGAGATGGGCCTATCAAACTCCGAAAGAAGATTTCCGTCAAACTCCTCCTTGGCTGAAGCTACTGCTTCAAGGAGATGGTAGATCAGACCAGAAGGGAGGGCGGGCAGCATTACATGACTACCACGAGCCAGCGTCTGAACTACAATCAATTGATCGGCAAATCTGAAAGAAAATCATACACTCACCAGTTATGGTTTTAAAGCATCCCATAGCAACGTCGAATGGAAGGCAATCAGAGGTATTCACAGCACCGATGATTAAAACATCAATGTCGGAAAACTCGGAGAAATCCATTGGCTAACATAGAGAAAGGCATTAAGAGACTTAACCATCTCTGCTTACCATTGCGAATGAAGGATAGAGAGAAGAGCGTGAAATGTAGACCAGTTTTTCGGCATCGGTTTTGAGGACCCAATTCGAGCTACCGATTTCGTAACCGGCAGAGATACACTTCACTTTAATGAGACCAAAAAGATCCTACACGTGAATGATTACTACAGGAAAGTAAGCAAACCTACGACATATTCGTGATAGGCGAGTGTTTGCACTTTTGATAGGGCGTTAGCGGCTTGATCCTTAGTGTAACGCAGTAGCCATCGTCGACTATAAGGTAGACTGTTTCAAAAAATACCCACTGAGCAAAAGTACCAACCTTTTCTTCGCTGATTCCAGGACGGAAGAAGATAAATTTTCAGCCTCAGCAAAGAGGTCATCAATTAACACCCTAGGAGGATATGAAGTCAACGGATCCAAATGAGATTTACTTTCCCAACCTCAGAACGGGGTCAGATGTAAGCACTTTCCCACGAAAATCTTGCATCTCAGTTATGTAGGGAAGCATAACCAGACTTTGAGAGTTCGACACCAATACTGCGTCAACCATTGTCCATTCAATGTCCTCGACACCCTACAAAGGTTTACGAAGTTTGCAATACCAAAACTCCAACCAGGAGCAATAAATAAGCTCTCAGGCAACCTTACATCAAATATACCAGTGTGCGGATCAGGCCCATCCGATGTTTCACTTTCACCGGTATAATTATCTAAGCATAAAACATTGATTAGACATTACAAACCTCCGCAATCGCATAACAACTGGACATCATTTATTCCCACTAAAAAGCACGGAAAACTCGGGTCCGAATTTAAGCGTTTCTAAAATCACGTCACTACTACGAATAGCGAAGCTACTATTCTGAGCACAGTCATCAGCACGTTTTAAGGCCAATTGCAGCCTTGCAATTACGTAAGATCGCTACCTTGTGTTAATGAGATTAACAAAATACTTTTAAGCAGTATTGAAGTTTAAAAATTTATTTTAGAAAAAAAACCGTTAGCCAAAGATTGCCATATTTTGAGGACTGCAAATGAAGTGTCGTAAGGCTTTTATGTTTTAGATTTTATATGTAGCTGGCCCCATTACTTAATGCTTTGTAATGAAACTTGGAAAGGTTGAAAACGTTCCTTTAACTTAAAAATACCATACGTGAGTGTCTAAACCTACAATTTTGTAATGTCGCATTGCTTGTAGCCTCTGGGGACTTCCTTGAAGGTAGAAGAAGAAGGCACAGTACTACTGCGGAATACGTATACTCTAGAAACAGAGGGATTGTGGGCTGCTAGCATGGCCAGAGGTTAGCCAATCGGCTAGTACAACATAGCCACTCAAGTGACCGAAACCAGCTGTCCAAATAAGCAAAGCATAACATTGCTGCTTTGGGAATGCCGGTGCTAAACTCCTATTATTCTGTTATAGTTTACCGGATGGCAAGAAGGATTCGACTTATCAACAAATGACAATTTTTATTGAGGATGATTGTGGTACAATGTGAAGCGATGCATAATACTTTGTTTGTTCGGACTACCGGTTTAGGTCACTTGGGTGGCCATCTTGTTTTAGCCGGTTGGTCGGCCTCCGGGCCGTGCCAACAGCCCCCAAGCCCTCTGTTCCCGGAATATATGCATTCTGCCCTAGTACTGCGCCTTCTTTTACCTTAAGGGGAGCCTCGGGACGCTACACGATGCTTCTTTAAATCCATCGATTCTGACAATGACGTGGTTACAAAAAAGCGGAATCCCATGGTTGTGTGTTCTACAACCATGTTTGAATATAGTACCCTCACCTAAAATGGATCGTTTAACGCCTATTTATTTGCGAGCTTAACTTGTTTGCAAATCTGGTTCTTTGATAGTTAATGGCATCTTAGGGTAACGACAGAGAGACTCTACTTTAGTTTAGTTGGTCTGGACGGATCATCAGCATACCCCTAAGTATCTGATTGTTTTTTGTTTCAATTTATCATCGGTCCATGCAATACTCATAAATTAGGTGCCACAAGAACATGAACATGGGTGCCACATCTGCATGAAGTCATCTCCACCCTTACTTGCAACATAGGGTTCAGGAATGCAATAGGAATATCTAAATCAGAAACCATCCTCTTCATTGCTAATTGTATTCCAATTCACTGCGTTTCGGCATGCACACTTACTAAACAAATAAAGTTTATTAGGTTCAGTGCACGCACCTTAACATTCTATGGTAATATTGTAGCGCCCCAAGACTTCCCTGAAGACAAAAGAAGACACAATACACGAGAAGACTATGCGTGTATTCAGGATACATTGAAAGGGCTTAAGCTACTGACGTGGCCCAGAGATCAGCCCACTAACGTTGCCCTCTCTGAAATGGAGAGTCAAGCAAACAGCAAGTGTATTACAACATAATGCTCGACTTTGCTAATCACGGGAATGGGACGTTTTTGGTTTACAGGCAGTTAGTGCTACGAAATGTTCCCACCCCTCCCTGAAGTTAAAAGGGGATAACAGTACTTAAACAGAACACGTATTTTCCGATTTACGGGAGAACTTGGGCGTTACTGGCATGGTTCAGCTGTCAAGCCGAATGGAGGAGCCTCCGAGTAGACCGTTATTGCAACTGAGAGCATAATGAGCAAGTAAATTATTGCGGACGCATAATTAATTTGCATCTCAATGAGGCTATGCATTTAACGCTTCCCTGATGTGATCCAACCTCTATGTAACTTTTTGTGCTCTTTGCACTTCTTGGTATTTTTAGTGTCTAAACCTTAAATTGTTTTTTAAATCAACTAGCTGGCTTCCTTTGCACGCAAACTTTGGTATGTCGTCTACATTCTTGAAGCAGTACATCAGTCCCGCCTTTTTTCAACAAATTGGACAATCGTTAATTTTTTTACGAACAGTTTCCTGAATTCAAATAGATATTTTAAAACTAGACAATAAACATTCATAAATGGGGCATAATCGGCATTAAAATGTTCTGGAACTTTGGTAACCCAACTTTTAGAGGATCAGCATAGATGACAGACGAAGGGTCCATCAATCTCAGCCTATTTTATTCTCCCTCAATAATGAGTAAAAGCATTCCCCACATGTTTAGATCCATACTAAAAAAATCTTGTGGATTGAAGAGAGGAAGAAAAAACAACCGGTCTTGCAACGTAGCTACATGTTTTGTTGATTTGGAGGCCAAAGGAAAGAGCAACTACTGGAAGCCTTGTCTTCCGGAGTCATAGTTATTTAACCTTCAACTGCCAAATCTGAATAAATGTTGAGTCTGTGATGCTTTTTTTGCTTGTTCAATTATCAGTCTCGGTAACGGGCCACTCAGAGCCTCCGCCATTATAGCCTCACCAGGCAGCATGGCCTACTGGACATGTTAGCAAGCCCGGTTCCTTCTATGCCCCCAACAGTGCTTATTCTGCCTCAGTATTAGGTCTTCTTTCTTGTTCAGAGGGGTCTCGAGCCCCTTCAATATCTATAGGCCTTTAATAGCACACTCTGATCTTACAAACTCAATCATACAGCAGAACACGAGCATCAGATGACTTAAACGACTTTCGGAAATTAGGAAAGTACAAACCACCCTAGTAAAGTAACTCATCTGCATAGTTGTGGTTTGCGCATCCTGACTATGAAGTAGAAGGAGTGGTTAATCATGCTAATTAGCCCCTTTTTTGGGTGCAATGGAAGAAGGGGGAGAGTGAGTGATTTTGAATGAAGCCATCAACCCCTCGACGAAGGTGAGGTATGAATGGTGAGTAATTTTGTGCCTGTCAAAGCCCTGAGCATTTTGGCAAGGCGAACACATGTCTCCTGTGACTACATTAAAGGTGTTTGCAGCCTAGGGTGGTGGGAGTTTGAAACCACTGACGAGAGCATTGGAGAATACCATTTGTATTGCACATTTTACAGTGACATTCACGAAACATTTTGCCGTTTTAGCAGGCTTTACGACTTGGGATGAGGTAAGAATGACATTTTTAACGATTCATTAATTATTCCCCAAAAAATCACTACTAAGTATATGGTTGACTTTCAGACGAGAAAAGTGCTTTAGATGCCAGATAAATGTAGTTAGCAAATGTTTGCGTGAATATTAAGCAACTCGCGCTCTCCGGCATCCAGGAGTTGTACCACTGTCATGGCGGCGCGGCCTCCCAGCATTTTGGTGAGGTAAAAAAGGATATCTTCTTGAATTTATACAATTTAGAGTGGTCTAACTGGGGCATATCTTACGATACTACTATAGACCGAGTGAATAAACAACCAAGACTAAACAATTAAACAAGTTAGATTTACTTTAAGGGTAAGCAGTGTCCAAATGATCCCACAATTGTACAGTTTTTGAAAATTCTGCTTAGAGGTGTCAAAATAGTTGTTTTTCTCTAATCAAAGCCTAAAGTGAAATTATTTTATCGTGCTACAAGCGCAACCACGTGGGACTTCCCCAAGGCGAACGAAAACAAAATACTTGGGCGAATTATGTACCATTGACGAAGAGGAGACATCAAAAGTTGTACAATGACGGAGCTCATAATAAGCCTGCTACCGAAGCCAAGAGTTAATCCAACAGTTTAAATTCTCACCGCAACGATGATGACGTTAGTTATTGAGGAGTTAAGACGATTATGTGATTTTGACAAGTAATGTCTCTGCAATGATGGTGATTGCCGCAAGCCATTTAGTACCGCCGGAACATCCATTCGAAAGTTCCGGAACTCATCTTACTTCCATCCGCGTCTCAATAAGCAACCAAAGTGAATTTTCTCTTATTTTATTGCCTAAGAGCTGGGAGAGCCACCTAAGCCAATCCACACAATGCATAACCTGAAAAATCTTATCTTCACCCAAAAGAGTGGAAATTTGCACATAAAAAGCACCCCTAGGTAGTTGTAAATTGGGGCAAGCGAAAGTAGATCACGCTGCTCTAAGTCCAGAAACTTGATAATTAACTAGATCTAGACAACAAAACCCATAAATCTTAATTAAGGCTCTAATCCTACTATCACTTTGCAGTTTATTTATTAAAGCCCACTGTCTCCTTAAAATTTTAAGTTGATTGATGTTAGTTTGTGTTGGACCGAATATGTTTAACAAATGTGATGCAAGAAACCAATTAGCAAGATACTAAGGTTCTCTATTCTATTTTTCCTATGTTAATTTAAGTTGAACGGCACAGCCCGTGCTTGTAATCTTGAGAAACAAAAACCTAATTTTCGAAAACGATCAATTAATGTTTACTGATTCGGTGATTCATACAAACGCGCCTAAGGTTATTATTGTTAAAAATGACTTTACGACATTTACCCAGCATTTACACATTTTTAGTGAGTCCCACGCATTTTGTCGCATTTGGATGATTTTGTAGATTCCAGAGGAACTATTCATCACCTAGTACCGGTGGATATGCTGTTTTTCGTTCTCATCTCGTCAAAAATGCAAGTTTTTTAAAATCATCCTTTTGTCGATTTTAACAGTATTTCTTATGTTGTTATCCAAGGTAATCACACTACCTTTCTACCTACACGATATTAATGTTTTCCGTCCGCATTAGCGACATTATTTCTGCCATGTTTCTATTGGCAAAGAAAGGAGAATGATAATCAAAATCACAATCTAAGTGAACTACAAACGTGTGAACCTTTACATGTTCTCATCTGGTGTCTCATCTGTCGTGAAGTTTGAGTCGTTGAACTGCTTGGCGGTTCTCTCTTCAGACTTCTGTCTTCCATAGAGGTTGTATACTGTTGTCCCATCGCCAAGAACTTTCGTCGGTGATGCGAGATACCCGCAACCGTCACCATTGTCCTCCTCTTCACTATCTGAATGACCTTGTCTGCTAAGGCGAATTACGGTGACAGGGTTTTCACCATCACCATGCGTTCCATTTCGAGTTGGATCTCTATTACGGAAAGCCAATTCTGTTCCGCTCAACTTTGAAGCATTCTTCAGCTTGTCAAAGACCAACTCAACCACAGGTTCACTGGATCCTGAGCACAAATCTGCCTTATTATTGTCAATACCAGCTCCATTGATGCTATCGCTGCTGCTGCTACTACTATTGCTGCTGCTTGTGGACCTCGGTTTGCCTAACCGAAAAGCCGGCACCATTTCATCGAATTGACCCATTAGTTCATGAAGTAGGCTCAGAGGATACTTCTTCCCATTGACGATCAACAGCGTTCCGTCTCCAATCTTAGGAGCTTTACTGCCAACACCTTTGTTGGCGCTGATGCATTTTTTCCCACCTCCATGATGGATGCACTGGTGGTTGCAATAGCAACAGTTTTGACACTGTATCGGCATATGCTCCTTCCGTCCTTTAGATCTACTCTTACTTCGACGGTGTGATCGCCCCCTGGAGATTTTCAGCGGTCCCTCGAAGTCGATATAGGACGCACCCCAATGAGGCGACGACGGCATGTCAATTAGTCGTGATCTCGGTTGTCGCGTGGAGCGACGCGTTGCGACGATCCTGATCTCGCGTTCTGGAATATGACGAGTGGATCCGTTTCGACGCAAAGAAGTGCGATTTGGAGAGCCATTGGTGATAATTGGAGCCACTGGAAATGTGGCAGGTGATAAGGAGGTTCTGCGTCCTCGAGGAACACTGTTTGTATCCGTGAGCATCTTGAAGGCGAGAGCAGCTACTTCTGGACTTCTGAACTTGTACACCAGCGCGGCACAAGTTCTGCAACTGTCACCGTCATAGTGCAGCACGGAGAGAGCAATGCAGCTGGGATAGTGTGAAGGAAAATAGTAGACCCTATCTGTAGCTGGATCTCGGGGACGAGCTCGAAGACCACTTCGTCCCAATTTAACCGCAGTGTAGGTTTCAAATATGCGATAAAGGCACTTCTTTCCCCGATCACGCATGAAGTTGGGGAATTGGGAGAGGATGAACTTTTCCTCGGCTGAGGCGACCGAGTAGGGACCGTAGAGGAGGGCTCTTTCTGAGAAGAATAACATACCATAACGGCGATCCCATCCTATGGGCTGAGCCTCGTCACCCAGCGCAGGATTTGTTTCGAATTGATCTCGCTCAGGAAGTTGGTAGAGTCGACTGTAGCTGACTCGTACGTTGGGATTGGGGTTTGATGCTGCCACGTAGGTGGAAGCCATTTTTGGATGATTATGAGGCTACAACAGGGCTATTTCTTTGCGTGATAACCCTTCTGGAGCCATTGGTGTGGCGAGTAGCCAATGAAGGTGTGCCTTGTAGAAGCAGAGAATGTATGTGCGTTAGCGTATGTGCGTGTCAAATCGGGACAATCTGATTAGGCGCTAATTAGATAGGTTAGTTTGTTGGTTGATTAGTGATGAAAGCATTCTAACAATCATTCATTCGGGTGACTACATGGCTGTTCTCATGGAGCTGTTGTAATTAGAGGTCCTCTCGCCTCCCCCACATAATCTATCCAATGGGAAAGGGGTAATTAGGTGCTGTGGGTCACCGTGACAGAATTTTATTTAAGTGACAAGCCATTTGAGTGATTGATAGTGTAGACTAGTGCGCATACACAATATCAAATTGACTGCACTTATAATCTTGAATAGGAATCTTAAATGCCCTGTTTCAGGACGTCTTGATACCTCCTGATGGTTTCATATTTGGATTACTGGAATAATTGTAATCTTACGGATTAAAAAGCACTGATCTGAAGAGAAGTAGTGTAAGATTCGCTACCCAGAGAAGCACTTTTGAAGAAGCAAACCTTTCTTTTACAACGCTCTGTTATGATATGAAAATCCAGCGTAAATTTTGCCGTGTCTCCACGCTTATTTTTAAAGACATCCTTACATTGCTTGCATAATTGGCTTTACTCGCGAATTCGGCAATTTTTTATAACAGAGCCGCTTCAAATTTCCGATGGGAAACATCCTTCCATCCAGAACATGATGGGCTCGAGAAGGGGTTTAAGCAGATGGGAGAATAATTGCCTGAGATTCTAAAGAATATTGTGCTCTCATTCTTCACCTAATGTGATTCCGTAATTATCTGTGAACGCAGCAGAAATGTGGCCACTTCGTGTTGTACCGGATTTGATCTAATGCAGTCAGTCATTACAAATGAGTCAAGATTTAGCATAAACTCGAACGAACTGCCACCTGTCTATTGAGATGCAAATAAAATGCATCACTGATGGCATTTTGCCATTTAGAATCTCTCTAGATCAACAACAGGCGACTTCTCTAAATAGATATGCCCGGAGAGGATGAGGAAGAAGGTTAGCCGTTCATAAATCGGCACTGTTAATGTCAACCACCAAATTCTCAAAAGCCTTTGCGATCCTCCTTGGCACAATGTTGATCCAGAGCGGGAGCGCATGCTCCCCCAAATGCTGACAAATACCCCCTAAGGCATATCCTAATGACCGGATTTTGGTTATTCCTCGCGATTTGTGCGAGTTGGCGTAGAGGTCTAAATTATTGTGCAATTGGCCTGTTCCTACGCGATACGATGAATTCTAATTAAATAGAGCACTAATTGGTGGTGTATGTGATGGCACCATCCTTATTAGATTACAATGTTGTAATGTCGGTAGAGAAACATCCAACCTGATGAGTAACCTAATTATTAAAAAACAGCGGTAAATTTCGCTGTCGCTAGAGTGTGAATTCTGCAGACTTGAACGGAGCTCCTCGATTTGAGGGAAAATTGCACTATTTTGAATGGCTTATAAACTATCAGTCACCAGCACTTTAATAGCTATTCTTTTAACTACTAAATCCAAGTCTTAAGACTAGTAGTAACTTAATTCGTTTCTTGCATATTTATCTCAGAACGAAGCCCAGCTTTAGTTTGACTTTTCTCCTGAGCTTTCCCAAGACTAGCGGGAAGATTGAATAGGGGCAGCACGCTTTAAATCGCGCGGTTTACTGACTACTCCAACTCAATTATTGAAGGATTACTATTTGATAACCAGAAAACATTATTTTGACTTCTACCCTATAAGTTGTTCTTTAAAGGCAAATAACACACTTACAGATTGTCTTGAAGAGGTGCTAGAAAATGATGCATTTTAGTAGGTACTTTACTCATCATATTGAACAAAATCCGAGTATGTTTGGTTAATTATCCATATAAGATGCCTAAATTTGTTGCTCATTGCCATGATTTACTAGTGAAATGTCGACATCTTTTGAGACCTAGTCGCAGCTCTTGATTAGCTGCTTCACACTCTTCGGGGTTTCATTCTGTGATTGTATCAGTGTGTTACTTAAACACATTCATTAGCTGAAGTTTATCAAAAAATGTTAACGTTTACAAAGCTCTCATACTCGCCAAAAAAGTCTACTTCTGCATGACAAGATGCCAGACTGTTCTAAAATGATCTGCAATAAGGTATCTAGTTGAGGAGCTTGATCTTAGGCTGCTGATCAAATGTTGGAATGTTTCTTGACATGCTTCCCCAAGGTTGAGATTTTTCGTAGAAATAGGTACTCTTCTCGTTGGTTGCTCTGGCGGCTATTTACGGCGCGATTAGAAAAGGGTTTAGTGGAGCTGACCAGCGGCTGCGTTGCTAAACCCGCAAGTTATCTAGAATACACTGACCGCCACATCAACAGAAGTTGTCCCAACAGATATGACCCTGCGGCGTGTCAGCACAGACGAGTCATGCGGGTCAAATGCAGCCAACTTGACCTGAATCGTTTTTCAAGCTGTAGGGGTGACCGTAACCAACAGCACAACGCGGATTAGTAGATGCGCTTAACATAGTTAAACTACCACGATGACTTTTGCTACTGTACTGAACGAGACAATTCACCTGAACAATTGTTACTACTATCCCGTGTCCTGAGCCTTCGTTGAAGCCGTAGCGTGTATGTATAAAGTACAGTGTGGCCTGAAGGCTCTTAGCCTGGCTCAAAGGTCAGGTCGAGGGGAGGAATGGCAACCAGTGAAGCCAGAAGTACCAGAGTAGTTAGGCGAATCATCAGAAAGATCACAATACAACGCATCCAAAAGTGGAGTTTGTTCTATTTTCAAAAGTAGAGAAGGCTAGAGAAATGTCAACTCCATGAAGCGTGTGGCTACGAATCCATGGCAACTCAGACGCCTCGTATGCGTCCATAAACTCGGATTGAAAATTACCCTAATTGAGATTATTTTTGGGCATAAAAGCATTCTCCCATTCATGCCATCTATTAATAAATTTATTGAGCCATCAGTTTCACAGAAGCGAATGCTTAGTAACTTGGACGTGGGTATAATGAATAAACCTTACACAAGCCGTTTGGTCTTGGGTAGTGGATCGTAATTAAATGAAAAGCACAGTTGGACCTGAATGTTGAGAATTCCAAATGGACACCATGGATCAGCTTGATCAGTTGAATCTCGGTTTCGGTAACGAGGCTCACTCAAGGGTTCCGCCATTCAACCTCCGTGGAGCGATCTGGTCTCCGGACCACACCAGTAGCCTCAAGCCCTACTGTGCCGGTGGATTATGCCTTCTTCGACTTCTGAAGAACCTTGGAGTGGTGCACCAGCAAGTCACAGTGCCAAACGCCAAATTGTCAGTGACTCTCAAGCCAAACAATGAGAGAAAAGCGATAAACTCTTCGTCTATGAAGTGGCAAGCCATCTCGGTGAATGACCGCCTCCATGTCCACCAGTGACATGTCTCGAAGTTTGCCAATTCATTAGAAGGTCAGGGCACTTGGATTACCTTACAAGGGTGACCTCAACATGCATGTCCTTTGAAAATCAGGAAGGAAATCTACAAGACAGGTCACACCTTCGTTTTGTAATTAAATCTAAGGTAAAAAACACTGGCAACAGAAATAATATGACGCTGGTTATAGATCCCTCTACAGCTCTCTACCTATTTACTTAAAACAATAAGGAATTTAGAGTAGATCTTGGAGCGTGAGAAGCAAGATCTGTACACATAGAAGCAGAATGCCGTAGAAGTGTAGAAGAGTCGGACAAACAAGTGTCATTCACACCTGTTGAAATCTTTTAATTCAATTTCAGCGAGCCGAATCTCGTCGGGTCCTACAAAGATCACCCGAAGGAAACATACATTCGTTTTACTAGGAAGAAAGGGAGGAAGGAAGGAAAGAAGGGAACTCCTGTGGTTCATTAATTGTTAGTTCAAATTCTGGCTTTGGTAACGGGTAAATTAGGGACTCCGCCATTGTACCTCTGCCGGGCAACCTGGCCTCTAGGCCATGTCGGTTGTCTCGATCCCATCTGTAAGTCGACAATGCATAGCCTGTCCAAGCATCATACCTTCTTCCGCCTACATAAAAGTTTTGGAGCACTATAATTCTCCTTGAGCCGAATATTTCTCCAAGTTGCGTCCTAATCATGCCAACACCTCGAGTTGAAGTGTGGGGAAGCGGAACGCACAAGACTACTGCAGGCATTGAACGAGCTCGCGTCAAGTCAATAACCTGAGGAAACTGAATGCGAGAACGGGCTAGTTCTGGCGGAGATTCACTTCTGCTTAAGGAATTAGTCTTCTCCTCTACCAAAATTTCACGAATCTGAGTTTACGTAGAATCAACAGTCAGACCGGGCATAAAGTGTAAGCAAGGAAGCTTACTAGTTGAACATGTGTCTGAAGAGAGGTTGACACAACCCCTTTCGGGAAGGGGGGAGCGACAAGAACCCAGCGTGTCTAGCCAGTGGCATGCACAGTTTAACAATTTCGTCACCGACGTCACATATGTGTGACGCGCAGATTTTTTATCCTAGCTCCCGCATCACACGTGAAGTAACCGTGGTTACACAAAACAATGTGATCTTTGCAAAAAGAAGAGAGGTTTGAGATGGTCACGAATAGCTTTCACACAGTTTTAGACCAATTGCACTTGAAGCGATTCCAATTAAATACTTGAGTATTATGAAGGAACAATGCCGTAGGCAAAGTGTAATGGTCAATGTGCTAGTAGTAAGGAATGTAATGATGCGGTGTTGACTCGTGTCAGACAAAAGTCGCTGAAGCGTTGTGGCGACTTTGGTGAATCAGGCATGTCAAATGACAGCCAAATGTGGGGTACAGCGACAGTGCGCGAAACCAACAACGCACAGTCACCGACGCAAGCACACGCAAATCACGGTAAAATCACGTCAAAAGGTCCACACCCCTCGTCTGTTACGACTTGAGCAGTTGCACTCAGCAGCCTAGCACCTCATCCCGTCTGCATCTCACAGGAGAACTAAGATCTCACCGACCTAGAACGCCATACCTCCAAGCATCTCCGGTTACAGTACCAGCAATCCACTCGAAAGACACGACACCGGCAAAGAGTTGGACCAAACGTTCACTTTTAGGAATTAAAAGCCAAAACGAAGGAGCCGTCTGATTTGGTAATGTTTATTCACACGTGTATTTTATCAAACCGCGTCAAAGATCCACTTCATTTCTACATACACTGATACGATCACTCTCAATGCGTGCAGAGGGAGAGCAAAGGGGAAAATGGCAGAGTACACACAGATATATTAAAAGGAGGAGGCGCGAATGACAATCACCTGGCGGTTGAGAGCAAGAACACAATTAAACACTGACGCTGACGGCTGGTTGACAAATGTAAACGGCAAAAACCTTATTCCTGTTTGGCCTGTTTCTTCTTTTTACCTGCAAAGGCAAGTGCGACAACGGTAAATGTGTTCACTTCAAATCAACTTAAAGCGAAGCTTACAACAAGAACTAGTAACCCGAGATGTTCCAAAATCCAACTCATAAATGACACATAGAAGTTCAGTTAACAAAAAGCCTAACTACATAAATTACTACTACCACATTCACCGATAAAGCGAGGATGCGAAATGATTAGTTTCTTTCGCTAAACCAAAGCAAGCAAAAAAGTGTCAACAACAATACCACTTGGAGGAGGCGTCGGAGACGGCTTCTGCGGTTGTTGTTGTTGCTGCTGATGCTGCGGTTTCTTGTTCTTTGCCTTGTCCTTCTTTGGTTTGTGGTGCCGATAGCTTGAAACAGCTCTTATGAACAGACAAGAGACGAGAAAGACCAAGAGAGTAATACAAAAAACTGCTCCGTAAAACTGATAACGACCGGTAACAGTGAACGCTTTCAGCAGAGGATATGCATAGACCCTGTGTCTGTAGATCAGGTATTCGACACTATAAAAGTAGGCTCAATAAAATGTTTGTAGTGAACCCACTATAAAGCATAGCCCAGATAGTAGGAAAGAACCATAATAAAGGACTTCCACAAAGGCACCGGATGCGGGCGCGAAAAGAGAACATCGAACAATGCAGTGACGCTGATGACCGTGTGCTAGATTCAAGATCCATTATGAAGACCCACCACCTACCGTAACGTGTATAAACCACATTGGCAGGAATTCGATATCTTTCAACTCCATCAACAGCGTTCTGTCGAAGTAATCGATCCCCCAGAACAGAACTGACACAACCTAAGAATCAACTAATCGCCAGAGAGAGCGTACCGTAGAAGTTGTGAGAGCGATACAAGACAAAATGCTCTTTAATTTATGGCATCTGGTTGGCATAAGAAGGATCGCCAAAGCATAGTACAAGATGTGCAAAAGCTAAAACATAAACAAGATAGAGAACCGTACCAATGTGTCAATGGTAAGAAATCGTGTTTGGAAGAAGATATTTTTACTCAGCGAAGCCTTTACGGGACGATTTTCAAAAGTCCAATAGGCGACATATCCATAACCCAAAAGACAGAGTAGTCTGTAGGAAAACAGGCCAAGCGCAGCCAACATCATGAAAATCAAATCCGCGATGGCAGATTAATTGCTCCGAGGCTCAGTTTAAAAAAAGCAGCAATGAAGATTATAATACGATACAACTCAAGAATATATAAAAGTTAAAATAAACGGTTGTGCCTTCGAAGTTACATTTTTGAGTGTGAACGTGTTTCTATTTTTGGCGTAATGCGTAATGAGTTGAACAAATAAACGAAAACTAAGCAATTATATAACTAGCAATTAACTGGAAACAATCGGACACATAAAGGCTTTTAAAACAGCCTTGGCTATGCTTTAAAATCCAAAAATTTTTCGCTTTAAAGAATACATTTGATGTCTATGTTGCATATCATTTTTCAACAGATGTGAAGTTCCTGTGCGCAGTAAATACTTTAAGCATGAATACCCAGAGCTTAAAACACTTGTATGACTTTCACAACATTTTAGCAAAATAATTTGTGACAATAATTACTGAACTTCTACACTTCCCTTGCCCATACGTTTGTGTTTTAGTGGCTCACTATTCATAGGTGCTATTTGGATATGCGGAATAAGTGGCGCAAGAAGCGTGTCAGGCGATTGAAGCGGAAGAGGAGGAAGATGAGGCAGAGGAGCAAGTAAACGATTAATTGCATTGAGTGTAGCAATAAAATTGTTTGGTTTCTATCGGTTCTTGTTATCACTTTAATGGCGAGCTTTGCTTATGATCAGTGACCTCTACTTTGCGCTGCAAACTTAAGTGGTACTTACGCGCACTGGTCTACCATGCCTTCAGTTTCTATGCTAGTGTTCTGCTTCATTTCGGTTGATGGCATTGTGGTCTCAGGACTAAATATGGTCGTCTAGCACTACTAAATTTCTCGAGCGTATCAGCATGGTGTCGCTTGATTACTTCACGCCGGTACTGGCGGGTTTTCCGACCAGCATTTGAAGCCATTTTGAGCAGGATTTACCCATGTTTTCCCAGCATACCAACTTAGTCAATCCTAGCGCTTTCCAGCTTATGCGAATGCTAAGCGAAGCGTCCTTGGATCGGGCACTATTCGTTCGATCGCGTTCCCAAGTGTCAAGGGTCATGCGCGAGATGGATAATCACCCAAGGTTTTCCGGGTGATAATTACGACTCAAATCTCCCGGCAAACATCTGTGCGTAAAAGTGCTGTCTAGTACGCTCGTTGATTGTTCAATTCCCTGTTTTAGTCAAGAGATACTTTTGCGTTTTGGCTGTTGTACTCTTGCCGAGTGAACTGATCTTTTTGTCATGCCAATGGTCTCAAATGCGTCCCTGTGCTGAACATAGCTGTGTATGTATTCTGCCTGTGTACTACCCCTTCTTTACCCCCCAGGGAACTCTCGGGGTTTGGCGTTGGTGACGTGGAGAAGCGAACCCGATCTTAAGTGGTATCCATTTTGATTTCTAGTGCGAGATGATGTATCTCAGAAGGGGTGAGAGGGGTGCACGCGCTACGTATGGGATAATCGGTGTTTATTCATTAAGGAGTGGGATTTACGTCTACCTTTGGCAGTCACCCCAGTCTCTAGCTCTGCAAGAAGGCTATTAACAAGGGAGATAAAACTAACCATAAGCGATCCGGGTAAGTTTCTTTACGGAGTTTCTCTACCGTACTTACATAAAGATGTCGATCAAGTGTCGTCACGACACCTCCTCCACCTCTTTGCTATGTGGGTAGAACTCAGATAGATGAGTGGGGAGTCTTGAGAGGAAAAAGTGTAGCAATGAGGAAGAGAATCGAAACATAAGCCGATGGGACTGCTGTAACTCTCGTACTCTCCTACTTAACTCTGCATTCATGCTAGTTTTATTGGCTAGTCGTAAAGGCGAAGAACTACCACGATTCCACTTCCCTAAATTCAGTTTCCAAACTGTAGGGGATCTCAAGGGCAGTAGGATTGTCGAGACAAGGTGTGAGTGACGTTGCATCGAAATACCTGGTCAGATGCATGAAAATGCGATGATCGACATACTTTTTTTTTTCAATGCAGCGGCAACTACATGCTGGTGGTTGATGCGGGAGGTTGACCAAGGTGGCTGCGATCCAAATGTGTTGGCAAAGTCCCCGCAGTAGAGCGTCTCAGCTTTCAACCCCGCGCATGCGTGAGGCTGATAAAAGTCAGGCAGGCGCCCAACTCTGGTTGTGCTGGCTTTGTTGAAAGAACAAAAATGTCCTCACCTAAGTTGCATTCCTAAATTCCATACTTAGGGTCACTTGTTTTTTCCAACGACTGATATCTAAGCGTCTGTGCGATGAAAAACACGTCTATACCCTTGGAGTGGAGACACCACTGTTTAGTGGGACTGACGATGCTTTCACCTCAGAAGCGAGACGCGACGAAGCTTCACAACGATGTAATCCAGTGGTGAGCACCTCCGTCAGGGAACTATTATGCTGCGAGTGGTAGTGGTGGTCACTGGCCTGCATCTCACCAGGCACTACTCGGCTTCCAGTCGTACACGCACGCACAGGCCGCAAGCCGAGAAGTCGCTGAACATCACAACATGGGGATAGAGAGCTGCCGCGGCACCGTCATCAACAGAGCAGACCACCTGATTTAGCAATTTCCAAGTAAGACAAGAACGTAACACACAACACACTGATGATCATCAGACAAACGTACTTACCAAAAAACCCCATTGGTAGGCCAAAACAACCGCGAAGATTCAAAAAATGAATTCCCACACATTCCTACCGTGACAGGCAACAATATCTAGCCGGTAAAAGTGGGACTACAACAAACTACTAAACCCGAGACGAAAAAACCAGCTCCCAGGGTGAGACATCTGTTGCTACTAACAGATCTTTATTATGATGTACATAAATTACAGCAGCGCGTTTCCAACTACTTAAAGCCAGTTAAATGCGCAATTCACTTGCTCCTTTGCCTCATCTTCCTCCTTTTTCGCTTCAATCTCCTCACCCGCTTCTTCCTCCACTTCGCCCGCATACTCAAGATCACAACTCTCGATACCCCCACGTGAGTGGTCAAGCCAAATTTGTCACCTTATAAAACAAAGACAAGGCGATTTTTCGTTCGCAGCAATTTTCGAAGTCTTTGAAAGCAAAAAAGTACTAAGTTCAGTTAAATTTAATATACGCGAAATTGCGCCACGGCGGCAGTGAGTATATTTTTGACTGAAGCTGTTATGAAGTCCACATCAGAAACTTATTTTTCTGTCAAAGAAACAGCTTCAAGTCGACATATGGTTTTTAATTTTGTGAAGTTGCGTGCTTGATCTACTGAATAAAGAGTAGAAGCGAAAAAAGTAGAACCAACTAACTGCATGGGTAAATGTGGCTGGTGCTCAAAAGACGAGAAGGCGATGCAACACTTGTATTTCTTAAATGTATCCTGTTATGTACTGTTTGTCCTGACGGTCGGTTTCCATGTCGGTCTCTTGGGTGGCCGTATTGCCCCAGTAGGGCAGAACTGGCATCCGGGCCATCCCAGCAGCATCGTTACATCTCTTTATTGGATTCATATTCAACTTTACTAGCATGCGCCTTTTGTCTTAGAGGAAGCCTCAGGATGCTGTATATATTATAAGCAATAAGCACGAGCAGGTCGATTTCTCTGACGTCAGCAGTGACCTTTCCACAGTCATCTTTTAATACGCTGTACACTTACTGCCTCGCGTGAAACATTGAAGATGTTGTAATATTTGTTCAAACTGTCGGTTTTGGCCACTTGGATGGCCATATTGTATCAGACGGTTGGCTGGCCTCCGGACCATGCCAACAGTTCCCGTCAATCCATCTGCTTCCAAGAAGTATGCACTCTGCCTTGCTACTATGGCTTTTTTACCTTCAAGGAAGTCTCAGGACGCTACAGATACATTAGAAAAATAAAACGTATTGCGCTAGGGGTGGCCGCAGTGGAATGGAAGGAAGATATCGAAAACTATAAAACACTTTTTTACGAACACGAAATGCTTACTACGCACGAACTGCCATTCAAACTCTAATTATGGAAATGAACAGAAAGTGTAGCGTCCCGAGGCTTCCGTTAAGGTAAAAGAAGGCGCAGTACTAGGGCAGAATACATGTATTCCGGAAACAGAGGACTTGGGGGCTATTGGCACGGCCCGGAGGCCGACCAACCGGCTAGCACAAGATGGCCACCCAAGTGACCTAAACCGGTGGTTAAAACAAACAAAGCATTACACAGCCCCTCTCTTCTTTCGAGCGTCGTCCCCGACGCTCCCCTTCGTCCGCCTCCCGTGTCAGCCATCACAACGTAATCAGTGCTGCGAGAAGCACCCACGAGCTAACCGTCCCAGTCGTCGAGGTTCAAACGCATGTGTTCCTGTAGTGCCATCCATTCCGCGTAGCACTCAGTGCAGCAATGCGCGCCTCTTGGCCCTCCTCTGGGCTTGGATTCCACGGCTAGTGTCGCTTCAGTTGTTAATAGCTTTCCTGTCGAACACGAGAGCGGGGGAGATGTCGAAGATGAACATCGATCTCGTCTCTTCTGTTACGAGATACTAAAGGTTCTCCCCTCCGTAGCACATGCACTTCTTTCACAACGCCGACGTTTGCCAGAAACGGCATGGAGCAGGATAAAATCCATCAAAGTCGGGTCCGCTTTCCGCTGCCACCAATGTAGCGTCCCGAGGCTTCCGTTAAGGTAAAAGAAGGCGCAGTACTAGGGCAGAATACATGTATTCCGGAAACAGAGGACTTGGGGGCTATTGGCACGGCCCGGAGGCCGACCAACCGGCTAGCACAAGATGGCCACCCAAGTGACCTAAACCGGTGGTTAAAACAAACAAAGTATTACAGAAAGTTTAGACACTAACACAATACATCTATATTTTTAATCTAAAATGTACAAAGAAATGCATTCATCATTAAGGCCCTAGAATTGTAACAAATGAAACGCACTGCAGCATTAAAAACTTCTTTGAAGGCAAAACATGAAAACACTAGGGCAAAATATGTGCCACAGATGCACTGAAGCGCTGAGGCCAATAGATTTGTCTGGGAAATATTAGTAAATAATATAATTGTTTCATTTGGGAAAAATTAAATGCACATGGTGTTTTTACTACGTTTTGTCATAGCCTAAAAGCTTCTGTTATGTTCACTCTTACTTTCAGAAAAATATTGTTATGACTCTTGCTGCAACCTGATTGTTTAAATTGGTGTTTTTCTACTCCGCCTAAGTCCATCTCCCTCCATATATGTGTACTCCCCACCATGGGCTTGCCTCGACCAAGTGATTGTGGAATTGCCTCAAGGTTTTATGAAAACCCCGAAATTATAGCCAATTTTGATCCAGTGAGGACATGGCTTACAAGGAACCACAAAAAATATACTCAGGCTGAACCACCGACCAACAAAAGTCTTGCCGGCCTCTGTTACAATTTGTTGATGTTTCAGGAGCAGCACTTCGGGAAGAATGTAATCTGTAGCATGTTTCCTTAGTTTTTTTGTTAAGGGCTCCCCTCCAAAGCTACCATCGAGGTTGTTTGTCGACTTTAAACCTGGTGGATCTTTGTGCTACATATTTCTTATCTGCTTGAAATATCGTCACGACCAGGGATGGAGAAAGTTGGATTTTAGTTCACCGAGAATTGATAAATTTATGGAAATGTTTGACTACATTAAACGGGAGTTGGCTCATCAACACCTGTGGTCGAATCCTTGTGTTTATTTTGCTAACATTGATGAGGTACGTTAGTTTACTTTACCAGTTTTCAACTTTTGGTTTACTTGTAGTCACTTCTCGGTCGCCTGCGAGAAAGCGCTATGTTTTTGGGTGCTGCTATTGCCAAATCCCCTGAGGAATCAACCCATTTAGTTCATCCTCCGCCCGACAATTGGCCTGGCAGTGCTCGTGATGATTCCGTTTGTCAGCGGTTTCGTCTTATCTTCAAGGAGGGTCGTGGTCTCCTCTTGCACTGGCTTTTCTCTCCTGGTTCATTTGACAGCTGGCACACAAGTTGGTTTTGCCCTTTTTCCTTAGCATGATATGCTCCACTTTTTGAAAAACCTTAACTCTGGCCTTTGCAGACCTTCCTGTTGAGTGGCCGATGAATATTGAACCAGAGCCCCGAGTACCTGGAGGTACGCCTTGGAACGTCGATGCAAGGTGGCTTCTTTACTCTGCCGATCATCGTGAATGGATGTTAGAGGAAGATTTCCTCTACCCTGGCGGTTCTGTACGCCCTCGTAAATCGTTTACTTGTATGTTATCTTTGTTAAAAACTACTTAGCCTTTCGAATCTGGGTTGCTTTTTTCTCACTATGCATCTTCCGATAGATGAAGAATTCTTGGAAGCAGCAAACGCCCAACAAGTGCAGACACCTGCTTCCGCCTGGACCAGCTCCTTCTCAGCCTCTTCCCTTTCTGCTTCTCCACACATGGTGGCTGCTCCTTCCGTCGCTCCACCAACTCCTACTGAATCCAATTACAAGAAAAAGCGTAAACGGTCTCCCTCCCCTTCGAGTGAATCCTATGGCGGCAGTGGTGGTGGTGGCAACAAAAAGCGCCGCCATGGTTCCCTTGTTCCCTCGGGCTCCTCTTCCAAGCTTCTTTCCTCCACTAGGAAGGTGAAAAAAGAGGTGGGTGATCG
Organism: Taenia multiceps; assembly: GCA_001923025.3. NCBI lineage: Eukaryota > Metazoa > Platyhelminthes > Cestoda > Cyclophyllidea > Taeniidae > Taenia > Taenia multiceps. The sequence continues at coordinate 16,109,382 of CM010315.2, forward strand.
AGAAGACTATGCTTTTGCGTTTTGCCCAAAAAAATTGACTAGTTTCTTATCTGCCTTTTGTTGACAGGACTACATGGAGCTTACGCCTGAGGATCAGAAAGACGAGAACACCAATGACACGGGCGATTTGACACGCTCTTTGGACGATCCAGAGCCGCCAAACAAGGTGACGCAAGTGGCTCCTGGCACCCCGGTTAGCATGACATCAAGAAATTCGCGCACTTCTCTTGCTACGGCTGATCTGTGTAAGCTCTTGCTCTTAGTTTATTTGTATGTATTGATGAAATAGACCCGTAACTTTCGATTTGGTGATTGTCATACTATACTGTTTCCATTAATAAGCTATAGATTTAGAATAATATTTTTTAAAGATGGTTTTGAGAGGCTCATTGTTTTCCCTTAACGGAGCGTCATCCGCTGTACTTGTTTCTCTTTCATTACTTTTATGCTACTTGAGAAATTCGTCTCATTGATGTTTTTCCCTCGACCTTGTAAAAATACGCCCGTTGTCGGAGCTCATCCTTTTAAAAATCGTTCCCGCATTCTGTTTTGACTTACTATGGGAGTTTCGTGAACTCATTTCCAAATATAGTCAAAACTCTGCACTCCTTTCATTTGTGCTGCGAGAACGAGAAGTGATATGGCCGTGGCTTATCCCAAACTTGTGAAAAATATTTGCTCAATTAACTTCTCGCGTTTTTACTTATCGGCCTATGGTGCCTTTAACGTGAGGCAGTTTGCAAGCAACAACTATTTCACATTTTGCTTTGATTCATCCCCTCCTTAAGTTCTGCTATCATTTAAACCACTGTTTTTAATTACTGACCGGTCTCAATGTTGTCGCTGTAATTTCCAGTCTTGTGCTACCCGACGGCACTTGCTTCGCTGATATTCTTGTTACTATTGCTTCTCTGCAAGATTGGCTGCTCACCAGGACGTAAGTTTTCCTGTCGCTTGTGCAATTTTTCCTAGCCATAACCTCGATGAATCCAATAGATGTGGTTCTGTGCCTGAATTGTCGACAGATTCCGGCTGCTGTTAAATCACATAATCTTACAGGTTACGATATAACACCTTCCGACACACAGTTTATGTAACTTAGAAACGAGTCATCTAAAGGTGGTTAGAGGACTTCAAATGTTTAAAAATAGTGGGTTTGTGGGGATTTTTATCAGTAAATTCATTCTGGCTATTTTTTGCGTAACCGGCTTCAAGTTGTTCCTCTATTATGTACTGTGCCACGTCATTCTCATGCCAGGATTTGATGAACTTTGGGGTAAAACTTGTCGTGATAAGCGCACTTCTTGCTATTTCCACATTCTGTCCCTCATGATCCACTTGTTTCTTTGCCAATCGATTTAGGTAATTTGTTTTTTTAGTGTTTCGTTTTTCCCAGTCAGAAAGCCTCTACTTCACCTTGCACTTTGCTGAATGCGTCGTTTTTACCCTTCGCATCGACACTGCACGGAAAGCCGTAAATACTCGCCTTATTTAATTTCCTCCTTTTATAGCTGCTGGTGACCACCACATGAGTTCCGACCATGCAAGCGAAGCCACTGGAGCAACCGAAGTCGTCGGTGGTGGCGCTGGCGATCAGGTGGGAGTTGGCGACTTGAGCGTGATTGAGCAGGCGCACTGCATTGTGGTGCCCTCCTACTCCGCCTGGTTTGATTACAACGCCATCCACGCCATTGAGCGTCGGTCTCTGCCCGAGTTTTTCAATGGAAAAAACAAGAGCAAGACTCCCGAGACTTACCTGGCATACCGCAACTTCATGGTCGACACATATCGCCTCAACCCGCAAGAGTATCTCACCTTTACTGCTTGTCGACGAAACCTTACAGGCGATGTGTGCAGCGTATTGCGTGTGCACGCTTTCCTTGAACAATGGGGTCTAATTAACTACCAGGTTGCTGCCCCCCTACTGCCCTCAGGCGGCACTGCACAGATGCCTTCTGAGGCCGCCCGTCTGGCTGTAGCTGCAAGCCTTGGCCCGCCATCTACCGCCCACTTTAACGTTCTCACCGATAGCGCTAGTGGTTTGCAGCCTCTAGGTAGTCAGAACCAGGCCGCTATGGCAACCCTTGCTGAGGAAGCGGCGAAACAGTCCAAGGAACAGGCTGGTGAAGTGGGGAAGACTGAAGGGACTGATAGTGAGGTTAAAACTGGCGTTAAGGTGGGTTTGAAGTGACTCTTCATAACTGTATGTAAATTGGCTTGCCGCTTTTTCAAATGTTTAGTCAATGCCCTAAATCGATGCCTTTTCATCAATGCAGTCCTAATTCATTGAATATATCGAACGGCTACCTGTTTTGTAAAGTTTTTGAGAGAATTCGATGTTTGCCATCATTTTTCCATATCTGTGGCGTCTAGACTCCCTTGTCTGAGACTGGCGTAATAAATCTGGCGTTTTTTGCCGGCCTCTGGTATTTGGTTGCATCAAATCCTGTAGGATATCCTCAGTTCAGGGGCAATTACCATTTTTTGGTTTCTGAGTAGCAGCAGTTGAATTAGATCGGCTTTATGTCGTAATTGTCGGTACCATATTGTGACAATAGAACATCGAATCTTCGGTGGTGTACTTTTTTTCCATAGCCCTAGTAACCAACTTGTCATGCTTTCCATTCTGTTAAAGACTCGTTTTAACGGTGCCGCTCACTTGTGAAATGTTTGGTTTTTCAAACAGCCTGAGCTCGACTTGGAGGGCCGACCTCCTCCCACAATGCAACCAGGACAGGCGCTGCCTGTAGGGTCGGCGGTGTCTACAGGCGGAGGTCCTCCACCATCAACTGGCGATCCCCTCCTCCGCAGCGATCAATATTTGTCGGGCAACAGTGAGGTAGGCGGAGTTGCGGGTAGCATGGCCACCAATCAAATCCTCACCAAGGGTGCCACGAAAGACGGTTGGACGGACCAGGAAACTCTACTCCTTCTCGAAGCTCTTGAAATGTACCGCGATGACTGGAACAAGGTGGCGGAACATGTGGGTAGCCGCACACAAGATGAGTGCATTCTCCACTTCCTACGACTGCCCATAGAAGACGCCTATCTAGAGGGTGATTTCGGTAGTATCTGCTGCTCTGCGTTGGCAGACGCTGCCCACCCCCAACCGCCCTTCTCTAAAGCCGGAAACCCCATCCTCTCCACGGTGGCATTCCTCGCCGCTGTGGTTGATCCACGCGTCGCTGCCAGTGCAGCTTCAGCGGCGTTGAAGGAGTACGCTCAGATGCGAGAAGAGGTTCCTGCGGGTCTGCTACACGAGCACAAGGCTCGAGTTCAGGCTGCTGTGCGCATGGGTCGTGAGGTGGATCCTACCAAGTTTGGTCTCGATGAGCTTGGCATCGTCAAGTCGGAGGATAGCAAAAGGAAGGCAACTGGGGAAGAGGAGGAAGAACAACAGTCGAGAGAAGAAACTTCTGAGTCGGCGGAAAAATCACTGGAAGAGATGAGTGAAAGCGCACCTACTCAGAAGGCAAGCAGCAGGAGTGAGGGGGAGGCGAAACCCACAGAGGGCGAAGCGGGACAGGAGGAAAAGGAGGCAGAAACGGAGGGAGAGGGAAAATCTGAGCAAACGAAGACAGAGGTGGATGAAGCGGCAGCAGTGAAGGGTGCAGCGGAGGCTAGTGGAGGAAGTGAGGCTGGAGCCAAAAAGAAGTCAGGCACACCATCAACAAACAGTCTTCCACCGAACCTCGATAGTCTGGGGACCGCGGCAGCATGCGCGCTAGCTGCAGCCGCAACGAAGGCACGACACCTAGCCAGCGTAGAGGAGAAACGTATCAAGGGCCTAGTGGCACAACTAGTGGAAACGCAGCTCAAGAAACTGGACATCAAGCTCAAACAGTTCCAGGTTAGTCTCGTTTATGCACTTCTGAAAGAGTTTATCAGATATGACTGATCGAATTTGATGTTTTTTTTTTTGAAGGAACTAGAGGCTATTCTGGAACGCGAGCACGAGATGTTGGAGCAGGCGCGTCAACAGTTAATGCATGATCGGCAGGCCTTCCATATGGAGGTGATTAAGACTATGGAGAGCCAGGCTCGTGCAATTGTCCAGCAGCAGCAACAACAACAAGTTGTGGTTCAGCAAACAGCACCGATGTCGTCTCAAGTGGCAGCGCAGCCACCACCACCCCCGCCACCACCGAACATCTCTCTTCAACAGATTCGACCGCAACAAGTGCAGCTACCTCCGCAACAACAGCAACAATTCCGTCCCCCTTTTATTCAAGCTGCTCCACCACAGCTGCGTCCAGCTCCAATGTCGCAGACAAGGCAACCAGAGATGACTCCTGGTATGGTTGTTGTTGGTCCACCAAAACTGGCACCCTCAGCGATTCCGCCAATGTCGATGGAACAGCAACCGCAGTTACAGCAACAGCAGTCGTCACTCATGGCTGCTCAATCAATTTCACAGCCTGGGATGCCCGATATCGCGATGAAGACGGAGTCAAAGGGGCCGATAGAAGATGAGATGTCTTCTGCTGCACCTCCACCGCCTTCTATGCTGACAGAAGAAGTGGAAGTGAACAAAAAGGAGGAGATGGCTATGCCAGTTGACTCACAGCAACATCTTTCACAACCCATGGAACGGGACGAGGATGTGGGGCATGGTGTTGATGAGACAGGCGGCGAGGGTGAAAATGAAGTTGGAGGTGAAGTGGAGGGTGAAGACGAAGGTGAGGATGAGGTTGTGGAAGACGAGGAGGATGAGGATGAGGCGTGAGAAGAGGCTAGTTGTCTTCTCACTCCCTTTTTTTATTATCCTTCTTGGTCTCGATGTTTCGCATTTTGTCTGACCTCTCACGTTGTAATATCTCTTTGCGTCCTTATGTCCATCCCTCCCTACTTGTGTGTCCTTACCCGATGTTATTACAAATGTCACTATCCTACAGTATCTACTCCAAATAAATGCATCATTTATACCAGAAATGAGGCCTTTCTTCGACTTCCACTCCTGCCATCAGCACACACGTCAAAGTCCATGTCAGATAAGACGACCTCAAGTGTTCTGGAGATTGAGTTGGGACCTTCCTTACAAGCCTTGATGTCCCTGAGCAGGAGGAATTGAGGATATTGCGTGATGTGAAAAGCTGAGACAAGTCGAAGAGGTGTAAGCGATCCGCCCCCCTATTCTTACCAAACTACCCAGTTTCCTTGATTTAGGAAACGTAATTCGCTACAATGCTTCACTTTGAACGGCGACAACTCGTTGAACATTCTCACGATCAAAAGGGGATCAAGTACACACAGTTGGAAAGACTGCCTGGTAATAGGCTCAGGTTATCTGACGTGTGTGGTAATGTGCATGGGAAGTTCTCACGAATACTCTGTACAGAATGGGAAGGAGTAATCGGTTTTACGACTTTCGACTCGTTCCCTGAGCCATGGCTTCGGCCATCTCGGCAGCGGACATACGTTGAGCATCGAGTTTGTCCAGATCCACGCCCATATGTCCACTCAAGTGGCGACGCAAACACTGACGATAGGCGTCCAATTGCGAAGCGCATGGGTCCTCCTTAAACTTTTCACCGCAGAGGAAACGAGGAAAGAAGTCGAAGAAGCACTGTTCGTACTCGTCTTTGAGCTTATTGCACTCCACGGCTACGCTACCTAGACGGGCGGATGAAAGGTCTTCCTTCTTCGGTGATGACATCGGTTCCGGGTCAGGCATCTGATAGTAGAATGAAACCCATTGAATGAATTCAAGTAAACTTGACTAAGCTGACAAAAGCCCTTCACATCCACCGCGTGACAGCAAGCGCAAAGCATAGTTTAGCCATGATCCAATTGTTACTTCACCGTAGATAACTTGACAATAGCCATCGCGATACTGAGTGATATAATTCGTCAAAACACAAACCCAGGTAATTACCAAGCGCCAGTCGGAACTCCTAGGCGGTAGTTAGAGGTGGGGTTCAAGCTTGATTAAATACTAAAAAAAACGCAAATGAAAGCTACTTATTTTCTGGAACTAAATTCATGAATGAGTATCGAAAAAAGTCCCCGAGTGAGGCGTTGTAGAGTAGGCAGGAAGCTTCATATAAGGAGCATAAGCAAGAAAGCGCTAGGTGAAAAAGTTCAGGAGTTTTGAAAAATCCTCATCACTAACCAGCAAGAAAAAACACCCAAGCGAAGGGGAAGCAAAAGTGAAACGAGGTAACTTGGCAATGAGAAGGCGTGATTGCAAAAAATCCGTAATTTATTTGAGGATTAGGCTACGAATGTACAGAAGGGAGATCAAAAAGAGGTGGCGAAGGAGCTACTATAAATCCCACTGAGACGGCCTTCGCCGATAGGCTTTAGTCATGGAATCAGTACGCTTGATGGCCAAGCGCTTCTCGTTTTCCCGAACACGGCTGAAATCACAAAGGGCAAGGGAGCATTGCCTAAAATAAGTCCAAATCTAACCATACAAGGACACAAATGATTCAACACCAGGGTAGCCAAACGCCGCATGCAATACTTAACAATAAGGTGAAATTGATACTTGCAAAGTAGTACAGTGAGTCAAGGCGAAGGGCACGGCGATTGCCGCTTACCATTGACGATGCTTTTCCAGGGTTTCCGCAGACACCTGTGGCTTGTTCATTTCAGATAAACGCTCCCTTATCATTCGCCGAATGCGTTCAAGACAGTCAGCTTGATTGAGAAGCTGATGCCGAGTTCTGTCTGACTGAATAATGAAATGACCATCCTTAGTTATGCGGTGGGACTCCTACACGCATGTGAAACTCTTAGTACATAAGCTACCTTTTCGAGAAGGTAGGGTTTTAGCTGTTCGGGAATCCATGTTGCAGAGGCAATGTGGAACTTTATCTGGACTTTAGTGTGACCTTTGAGAATTACAAAGGCATTAACAATATTCGAGTACTTTTGTTGACATGTTGGCCACCTGGTCCGCTGGAGGAAGAATACGTTATCTGAATCTCATCTTGAAAATTCAGCAGAATGGTGCAACATACCCAATGGTATAAACCCATCGAAAGTGTCCCTCTGTTGCTATAAGGCAATAAGAATCATTCATAAAAGGGACAAACCGTTGCAGCATTCACTGAGTCAGGATCACATGTAGAGAATGACCGTGAAAGTACAAATGAAGCTAGCGGCGAAGCCGACGTTTGACTAATAGTAGCACAGAGCTGTGTTGGGTTGAAACCTAATTTTGATACCCTTAGTAAAAGTCGTGACACCATTTAAAGTGGATCTAGAGGTCAGTGCGAAACAGGAGTAATGGACTCAGCCAATAACCAGGCCCGAATTAAAAGTCTGCATTTGAATAATTCAAAAAATACAAAAGCAGGCTAATCATGCAGCAGCTACTGCTCTAACATATAAAGTGATTTTTTTCGTTAGTGATCACCCAAATGTTGACAAGTTAACTTTAAGAGATTGTGAAATTTTTCCGCAACGAAATTTGGTAATGTCCCGGTTATTCAGCAATAAGTGTGCATACATGCATTGCTGCAAAAAAAAGTGTAAACCAAAATTAGGTTCAAATCATCCAATTTTAGACTAAAACCTGAGATATATGTCACTTCACGCATGCTTGTGCTCTAAACGCAGTGGTAGCTAAGTCACTTGTCTTACATTAAAACTAAGACAGTTTTATTGCACTGTACACTGGTTTTTGCAAGCGCTTTATTCGTACTTGCATAAAATGCTGGTTGTAAATTGATTAAAATAATAATAGTTTTCTGCTTATAAGAACACCCGTACTTATTGGAGTTTCTCGGTGACATGCATTAGCTGCGATTAATCTGCAATCAACAATTTACTACTTTTTGTTTGCCTAAGCCACTCATACGGTGCACCGTATTTGATTTCGTGTTCGATAGATGAAAAGTTTGGTTGGGTCGTTCAAGGCGATTGCTTTGGATGATTTGCGCTGCGAATCATTACTTGCAGTAAGCTTCGCTAAACTTTTCACAATCCAGGATACAACGTCGTTGAGTGGTCTTGTGATTTTGCTCTCAAACGAAAGTCCTTCGATAGTATTGGACATTCTTGAGGTACATTTGAAAGGTTATCTAACATTGCGCAGACATTCGTTGCTTTATCCAAACGCAAAAATGGGTCATTCCATGTTTCCAGGTTGCATGGGTTGCGTGATCAGCTTTTGATGCTTCAAGAAAAGAAGGAGAACATCCCTCCAGATGTAAAGGAACTTGCTCGAAGCCTTTACGAACGTCTTTACCCTACGAAGCAATTATTGATAAGGCACTTTGAGACGCTCATTTGATTGGTTTAGGTCGAACTCTAAAACATCTCCATTAAAAAGCCGACGCAAGTCTCATTCTGTTGTTGTTCAACTGGTCGGAAATCTGACTATGGTATTTTTTGCTGTAGTTGGGTTTAATTGTTTTTTTTTCACTTTTTCCTTTTTCAGTCTGATCTAAAGGTGATAGAGTCGCAACTGCTCACTATTAAAGGAATCATTAGTATAACTTTCCAACTGAATAAGTGCCGTGTCATTGTGATGGCTGTAGATGCCGTTGAGCCAGAACAAATTCTCAACAAAGTTACCATTGCCTGCCAACAATTGGCTTTGGAAAATGATCTAGTTGATATGCCAGTCTGCTTTATTCGAAGGCAGAAGTCGACGTAAGTCCCTTTTTCTCTCAAATATGGCTTTCTTGCCTTTTTTCGTTTATGGGTGGCATCGTTAATGTTTTGGGTTTCGGAGGTGTATCGCATTTATTCTAAGTGGAGTTTTGATACACCATTTTAAGGTTCCTATGCCCATCCTACTGTATTGTCAGGTCATTTGTTTCATCGTCCTTTTTTCTACTGTTTGTTGTGTGTTTAAAACCATTTTTCTGTGATTCTTAAGGTACTTATACTTTTTTGGCCACGTGGTTTCCATTTTTGACTTGCAATTTTTTGTCTTTTTTAACTTGCATCTTCCAGTTTCTACTTTACGAAGCAATTTCGTGTCGTTGTTGTTCCGGTGATACACGACCGCTCACATTCTGTCCCTGAAGTTTTCTCAATCTAAGCGTTTACATTAGATTCGCACTCACTTTCCTCCGTTGCTTTGCAGGGCATCCTACTGGGTTGCGACTTGATTTTTTCTAACTTACTTCTGATCTTGGATCGATGGTTAGTTTTGCAATGCCTTCTGAGGCTTTGCACTGATACATCATCTGATACTGTTTTCTGTCTTTCTGCTAGTGCCGAACATCACTACCAGTTTATTTGTTTCCGATTTTTTAATGACTGAGCCTGTGCTAGTGGTGTTCTACTCTGATTTTTCAGATGGCTTGTCAGATATGGATATTTGATTGAAATTTGCACTCTGCATTAACTCTGCGTCTGTTGATGCCCGTGTCTGAATATCGGTGTCGAAGCTCACCACTTTCATGTTTGTATAGATTCAGTGATTTTCATTTCTGTATTGAAGTTGGAAATTCTGAACAGGTTTTTCATGGTCGTCTCATTTTAATAACTGGGTTAATTCCTCTTATTCATGGCTTCTCCCGGAATCATATTGTGGTAACATTTGAACCTTCCTATCTTCAAATAATTGCGACGATTACTTCCTGTAATAGCGTTGCATATACCCTTCATAGGGTTTAATCACTAAACTACTTCCCCACGGAGCGTCCCGATGGTTCCACCGATGTTGGAAGTCTGTCGTGATTCCCCTCACTTTTCCATACCTAAGTACTTGCGTTTTGCTCTTCAAGTTTCTTCTTGATGGTTCCTCACGGAGTGATTTTGGCGGAAGCTCATTTGTTACTCCCTCTTCCCTTCTATTTCTAGATGCTCACGGGCCGCAATCCAACGTCGTGACACCGTAGGCAGTAGCTGCAACGCTATCTCAAGTACCATGCCACCGCCAAGGCAGCTAAAATCGCGGCAGAAGCTGCAGCCTATAAGGCCCTACCTGGCAGACGACGCGGATATCTTTGAGGTGGATCCGAATCACGGCGTGCCGCAGCGTCGAGATGCCGCTGTTAACGACGCTAGCAGCACTAGCCGCGGCCTTGGTGGATGGCTCTCCGATCTTCTCGAGAGGACTATCTTTTGGTGACATCCAAGTTTTAAAACCTATGTGTATTTTGCATTTAATTTATTATGTATGACGCATATTTTTGTAAGAATTATGCCTTTTATCATTACTTGTAGCTATCCAGCTTATGGAGGGCGTTTTAACCATGTAGGGGCTTTCTGCTTAAGGAGAAAAAAACTCACCTTTTTGATGCGCATCTCCACTTTACTAATGTGGTCTGGATGCAGTTGTGCACTAGTAGTTCCTAGCGAGCGCCTTGGGGCTTTTGTGATATGCGGTTCCATAAGCGACTTACCTCTGTCACCGCTGCGGAGGGCTGTTGTGGTGTTCAGTGCACGCTTGCTGTTTTCATCTTGCATCAATTTAAGCAAAATAGCAATTTAGTTTATTTTCAAACATTTGTTTCGATGATTGGATTGGGGAATGTGGACCCATGAAGTGTATCATCTCGCCGGTTGTAGGGCTTCAATTTCTTTGATATTAGCAAAGGCAGAAGGAATTAGAGTGGTATTTTGGTTGGAGACGAGGGCTATGCAAACATAGCTAAGGTGAGCTGCCTGAAGATGATGGGTTGCTCTGCAGGGGTTCGTGGGCACTGCATATTTGTGGATCGTCTTGTATATTTGGAGCTCCCTGTGACATGTTCAGCACGTGCTTACCTCCTTCCCGACGCCTGTGGTGGTTTGGCAGCCAATGCACGTTTTAGAGTGTCATAGATATTGACATACTTGGAGAGTTATTCCCGTCTTATAACTTCCAATTGTTCGTGGAAAATTTATTAAAGGAAAATCTTAACTTAATTGCTACCAAAATTAGTCCTGACCAGAATATAAACACAACAATTATTTGTGAAATATGACAAGGGATGCGAATTTATAAAAAAGCGTATTTGAAGCACCTCGCATAACATCTACTCAAAAACTGCATTAAGTTATTGAAATTCCAACTCTTTGTTTACCTACTAGATAGCAGCTGAAATTTCACCTCATTCTTTTCCTTCTAAATCTGACAAATGCGCATTTGTTTAAGCGAGTACGTTCCGGTGACATTCGCCTTCGCTTGGAGCTGCGTGCGTTTGCGTGGCGTGTTACGCAGCTTCCACGTCCTACGCAGGTTTGTTGATGAATCTTTCGTCTTTTATTAGTTGTGGTAACAGCTTTCTTAGCAAGCATGGTTTAGAACCCACCATGTGTTACCCACCTCTGATTTAACGACGAGCGTCTGATCATGTCCTTCTCTTTTCTCTTTAGGTTCTACCCAGAAAGGTGAGTGGCGGTAGTGATGTAGTGCTTATCTGTCAATCCGTTGATGTTCGTGATAGCAAGACTCATCTGATCAGTGCTCATGTTAACCATTACTCTTTCAGTTTTATTCGTGCTACCTCGTCGTCGCTCATGCAGGTTAGTGTTGGTGATGACATCAAAAGTCCATACACCTGTTGGCAGCTGATTTAATGAGCCTGACTTCCTCGTACAACGTTTTGACGCCCACTTTTCTTCTTTTAGGTTCACAGCAGTCATGAGTCTGAATTTGCCTCTCGCATTATTGAAAAGAAGCGTATTTATGAATGATCTGCTTGTATTGTGCTTTTTGGTTGGGGTCTGAGCTGGTCGTCGGTAGGGTGTGGTGTTGGCTTCTGGCTTGGCGTTTGGGTGCCGTGGGCTCGGGTTAGGTATCGTGGCTATTTGTGTGTGCTCGTGATGGTTCATGTGGACGCTGGGGAGGTGTCATTTTGGGTGTGTAGTCCTTACTTATGCTCTAAATGGGGTATCAGGACCTCGCTCTTCTGAGTCTCGGTTTCGGTTCCGCTCTGTTTGTGGGATGAGCTGACCGGTTCGGTTTGTGATGTTCTAGGTTTGGCTGTCTTTATGGGAGTCATTATGCCTTTGTTTGTTTACTTCGAGGTTGTAAGTTTTGACGCGCCCGCCAAATGGAATTATGCGTCTGGTAGATTGCTCCAGACCGCTAATCGTAAAAATTTTGCGTTCTGATGGTAAAGGCAAAGCACCAACAGTCTCATTCGACTAGGTTCATGTCAGAGTGCACTTCTGAAAGACTACTCCTCAGAGAAATGCTCTGCTTTAGTCACCTGGAAGGAACATGGCAAGGGTCGGAGTAAACTGGTAGGCTTCCATTTCAGGCTTATTATTAGCTTTCAATTCCAGCGTTATTACAATTCAATGAATTCTTGGTATACAACGTAAAATTTTTTTGGTGCATAATCCACACTTTAATAGAATGGGAAGCTTTACTTGAATTATAAAAATGTTAGTGTGGGAGAAGAGGATAATTTCCGCAGCGAGTCTTCACAGGGGAGTTGCATTGCAACGCTTTGTCCTCAGAACAGTCCCGCATGCGGTTTTGATTTCCAGACAGGGGGAGGTTGTAATGTCCCCAAGATACAAGTTTGTGTCCGGAAACGGCCTCTGAACATTAAGGGTAATTAGCGGATGTTTTGGTTTTATTGACGAAAGCATCATGTTCATTAAACTGTGAATTTTTAAAGAAATATCTCAGAGTGACCCAGACGTCATTGAAATATCGCAACCAGGCCATGTGACTGTTAACGAGCCTCATTATCTCGTGGATCTAAGCGAATTCGTTGAATCCCATACATTTCGCCTGGATCACACTTTTGATGAAACGGTTTCCACAAATGAGGCAAGCAAACGTCTAAAAATGTTGACTGGCACTTATTAAATCACACTTTGTTTGCTAACTACTCTGGGAAAAATTGCCGAGGCTTCATTTGACCGATTGGCTCATTACCACATGCAGATATACCAGAAGACAGCTGCTCCCTTGGTCCGATCAGTCTTTCAAGGAGCCATGGCGACTTGTTTTGCCTATGGACAAACTGGTTCTGGAAAGACCTTTACAATGAGTGGACCAGTTGATGCAGACAACACTTATCGGTCGCTTGAAAAAGGTCTCTACGGGATGGTTGGTGAGTTAGGGCCTGCTACTTAAAGCTATTCACCGTATAAGAGGTAAACTAAAAATGCTTTCTTGTAACCTCCAAAGCAAGTAGTTGTTTTGCCAATTTCTATTTGAAGACGGTGAAACAGTCATGCTGAAATAGCTTTTCTTCTCTAACTTAAGTGAATGATGTCTTCCAACTGCTGGGAAGTGACGATGAGTATGCAAAGTACTCCGTCACAGTGGCATTTTTCGAAATATATTGTAACCGTGTGAGTTGATCGCATGTTAGTTTTAAATTTTTTTCGTTATTTATCGTTAGCTTAAAGTTTATTGAAACCCACTCCACAGTTTGACTTGTTTTGGCCTGGAGTTCATGCCTTTGGTGCCACACGTTTGACAGTTTTATTTATTCCACTCGTTTGCTTTAGTTGTTATGCTTTTGTTTAGATTTGACCGTGGATACGGGTCTTATGAAACTTGTTGATGTTATGGTATCGTTTTGGTGAATACTTTAGTAAGACCAAGTCTTAAACAAGCTAATGTAGACTGTTCATGGTACCAGTCATTAAAATGCGTCCTCAGATGTGTCAGTTCCCCAGACTCGTCAGATTTTGATGTTGAACGAGGAAACGTACTCCTTCAAATATGGTGCTCCTTTGCATGAACCATAAGTGTTCTTTCCATCAAGCAAAATGGAGAACTATTAGCTAGGTTGAACCCTTTTTGCGACTTCTCAACATGGATTTTCGTGCAGAGTAGGGTTTGGGTTTTCCCGCACGAAGGAGCGCAGCCTCGTGGTGCACATTTGTTTGGATTTACAAATGGCAGATGAGCTGAAGAAGACCATATTGTGCCATCACCTCACGCTTGTCTCATGCATAGGTCGGCGGCTTTTTTTCCCCCGTTGCGCGGATTGCTCGGGCCCATTTCCAAATCCACCACTGCAGACGCATAGCGTACGACCTACGTGGTATAAATTGTATGACTTTACACGCCAATAATGGGTTCTCTTCTTGGAGTCAAGCCCTCTGCTGGGTAGCTTTTTAAAGGCCTTCTGCAAATCGTCCACAAGTATGGGTCGGACAGCGGCGTCCTTGTTCATACCAAAACGGCTGCATTGTCACAGGTTTTCGGGATACTCCCGTCTGTATTCACTTGGGTTTTTCAGGTGTAGCTTTTATTTCCACACGTATGACATGCCCTTTTAGCTGGGTGTCCAACTTGGCAGAGACTATTCTTTAGTACGCCTTGGGTATGACGATCTGAGGTGCCTTGGAATGCCACGAATTACATCTGTCAGAAGTTCTTCATCACCTGTATAAAAAACACTCATAAGCCAACTGCGCCAGTAATCAAGTTTCTATGCAACTGAGCAGATAGTTGGATGCAACGTTGCTCACACCTTCTCTTGGCATTGTTACTTCATTTGAAATTTCCTACGGCTTGGAAACTGGATCCGGGGACAATGAATCGTGCTAGTCGTCACTCGCCTCCATAGCTGGACATTGGAACACTGGTCTAAATGCAGAGTTAAGTAGGAGAGGACGAGATTTACAGCAGTCCCTTCGACCCATGTTTCGGTTCTCTTCCTCCCTACCACATTGTTTTCCTTTCAAGACTCCTTACTCATATCTATCTGAGGTTCTACCCACATAGCAAAGAAGTGGAGGTGTCGCAACTTGACTTTGTCGACAGCTTTATGCAAGTACGGTAGAGAAACTCCACAAAGAAACTTATCCGGCTTGTTTACGGCTAGTTTTGTCCCTATTGTTAGTAGCCTTCTGGCAGAGCAAGTAACTGGGTGACTGTCAAAGGTAGACGTCACTCTGACCCCTTCTGTTAGGGGTCATCACCGATTATCCCATTGGTAGCAGGTGCACTTCTTTCATCCCGCGCCAAGATATATCATCCAGCAGTGGAAATCGGGATTGATGCCATTAAAGGTCGAATCCGCTTTCACCAACGAAGCACCCTGAGGCTTCTCTGAAGGCACAAAAAGGGGTAGCACTCTAGCCAAATATATATATATATATGTACCTACTCAAAATGGAGAAGCAGTTGAAACTACCACCATGGTCGAAAGATCACGCCAACCGGCGAGAGTAAAACACTCAAAACAAAATTAGCTCTGCTGAATTGCTGAGTTGGAATTGTTTGAGTCCCTACGAACTGCACATCTAACACCGGGAATGGCTCAGGTCTTTCGTCAGAAAATATTTTCCTTTCCTTCATGACAATAATGGTTCCATTTCTTCACTGGAATCGCCGGATAGTTATCTGGGAGTCATTGTTCAATGCCTAGGTCTACGATCTCCTAAATCGTCGATGTGTGGTGCGAGTGTTGGAGGATGCGAGTGGAGCAGTGAGACTGCTTGGCCTCAGTGAGATCAGCGTGGAGACCTCGGAGGAGACACTGACTCTGCTAAAGCGCTCCTGCCGTCTTCGCACTAGTGGTCAAACTTCTCTGAATCACACTTCCAGTCGATCGCATGCCATCTTTCAGGTGGGTAGTCATATTTCCCTTTCAAGAATCCAAGCAGTCATTCTTACAGAGAAGTTATTTACTCTGACATGTGCACTCCACATCTTATCACCACTGTTAAAAACGTTTTCGAAGCGCTAACTCCGTTATCAAATAAATTCTGGGATCCTGAGCTTATCTGGGTCCATAGCAAGTTCTTGGGAAGTTCTAATCCAGTTATGCGCACCCCTAACATTTTCTCAGATAAATCTGCGTTCTGGAGCTTTCCTCATTGGTCGTTTCTCCCTGGTCGACCTAGCCGGCAACGAACGCGGCTCTGATCTCCCCATCAATGGTGCCGGCACCAGTGCTAGCATCGCCAAGACACGTCGCATTGAAAGTGGGGAGATTAACAAAAGCCTTTTGGCTCTCAAGGAGTGTATACGCGCAATGTGTCGCCTTCCTCGTCATTCTCGTCCTCCTCGTCATCTCCATTCTCGCAACCACCAACATCAGCTTGGCGCAGGTGGAGGCGGGGCTGGAGCCACTCGTCTACCCTTCCGTAATAGCAAACTGACGCAGGTGTTGCGCGAGTCCTTCGTGGGGCGGCGGGCGCGTACTTGCATGATCGCTATGGTGGCACCGGGACTGAGTTGTGCGGAGCACTCGCTTAACACTTTGCGCTACGCCCAGTTGGTGAAACGTATGCCACCGTTTGAATCCTGGCCGAAGGTCGCTGCACATGCTGCACAGGTGACGAGACCGCCCCCTCTCCTGTCCCTTCCTGACCATGCCTCCGTGAATGCCAATACAAATGGGGCTGGAGGTGAGGATGCCGGTGAAGGAGGAAGAAGCCGTAGCCAGGAGAGCTTTGAGTCTGTCTGCTCCTATTGCTCATGCTCTACGGAGGATTCGTGTGAGGTAAGCACTGAAGACCCTTCGGTTTGCACTTCATCACCTGTTTTTTGTGAATAGCCTTTACTTCCCAAAATTCTCATCCCAAATCGCTGTTCTGTAGTTCCCGGATTTTTATCCGTGCCAGAGGAGGAAGCAGTTAGCTGTGAATATTTCTCTACTCTTGGCATTTTTTCCCAACATTTTAAGGCAAATCCTACTGCGATTGTTGATGGCGTGTGTACTTCATCAGTCTGTGTTCCACGAACCTTCGCCGATCTGGTTTCACGGCACCAGGAACTACTGGAGGTGAGGATAACCTATTCTTGGCTTCAATCATCCGTTCACCCCTCTATCCTTTCCCGCATATTCATTCCCTCAGCTAAGTACCAATCGTTATGACCTTTTTTATTTCACTAATCTAACTCAGTTGATGGAATAGTTTTTGTTTTATTTTGCCAAATTCCTCTTTGTTGGACCGTAGAGCTATGTCCGGAGCAATGACCCAGTGACCTTGAAATCAGCGGTGTTTGATCTATGCATGTTTGTTAGGCTCATACGAATGATTCTTTTCTGACAGATCAAATATCTCAAAAGTACGTCTCTGCCCTTTTAAAGTACTCTTAAAATCTTAACATAATGTATGTTGCGCTTAGTGCAGCGCGCTGAACTCTCTTGTTACCTTTTTCTAATAGAAACTACCAAAGTGGGTATCCACCCACCAACAGCTCCTGCAGCGCTCCAGAGAGGACCCAAAAGGTGAGTCGTAGTACACACCAATTCCAAATCCCCAACAATGCACCAGCACTTCTCACTAGTCATCTTCACTCCTTTCTTTCAGCCTATACAGAAAAGGTTTTCCGGTTGACGACTGCACATATCAGACAACTCGCCGATCTACGATGTAGGTTGTCATTTTGATGAAAGATAAAAAGTGAAGGCTAGATTTCCAAACTCTCAAAAGGAATTACTGTACTGCATCGAAAAATTGTTTCCATATTTCAAAAGCCGTATCATATCGTAGTGAAGGAGCGCTCCAATAACTTCTTTAATTAAGCTTTCCATAAATACGCAGTATCGAATCAAGGGGATTGTTTTGAACGCTTTCACGGTCATCATGATCCCAGTCAAAAAAAAAAAAACTTTCAATTATTCACGAAATGTACAAAAGTGAATAATGCGGTACTCCACGTGTGTTTCTTCCTACCGGTACTATTATTTCCCATAAAGAGGTTTTATTGGGATCTTAGACTGATGGGCTTAATCAGCCAACTTATTTCCAGAATGTGAACTAACTTCTTCTTGGTGAGTGAGTTAGACTAAAAGAATGGACTGCCTCATCAGTTGCTGCTGGACTATTGGTTCCATTTCAGTCGCTTTGGGAGATGCGGTTTTGGAAGAGGGAATCTTGGTAATTGAAGGAAAAAGACGTCCATCTTGTTTTCACACAGGCCTCTTGGGCCCTTAAAAAGATTCGTTTTCTGGTAGAGCACTTGATTCTGACTTTTGATGATTACTCAAGCAAAGCATGAGACAGCTGATAATTTCAAACTACTTACGTTTCTTATTTATCCTTTTTTTCCCGATTTAGACATGGCAAAAAACTTGATTGAAGGTCCCGAGCGTGAATCCACTTCATTGAGTCACCGAGGACTGCAAAACCGATGACCACCTGTCTTCTGCATCTCCCTCTCCCTGCTTCGCTCATTCCACTTCCACCGAGGCAGATAAAGGAGGACAAGTTGATACCAAACAAATGAAACATTAAGTCTCAAGTCTTTCAAATTCCTTGATGAGTGAATAAAATGGTGCCAATTAACGGTCTCATGGGTAAAAAAGCGACACATGGGTACTGTATGAGATGATGGATCAAGTCTTCTTGGTCGGAGATTGGAGAATGGTGTAGAATGTTTTGTGGTTCGCTGTACCACGGGCGAACAAAGTGTCGAGGGACGATGTCCGAGGAGTTGGAAGAATTACTGGTCGGGCGGATTCAGGTAGAGACCTATCAGATTAATGAATCGATGTTTCACCTTGTTGGTACTCATGTAGCAGATTTCTCTAAGAATAAGTAATGAGGCTAAAGCATGGACGTGAGTCGGCGGTAGACGAAGACTTCTTCACTCCTAGTGTCTACTAATTGACAATCAACAGTAAATACAGGCATGAGATAGTCCACCTCTGAAGCGGGAAGAGGAGCAATGTAGCAACAATTTCAATTAGGCTGAAGGTAGAGACTTAATTGAGCGACATCCTTTCCTGACAACTAAGAGTCAAACAAACAAGCAATTCTTTGCTTTTCATGCACCATTAGAATCGATAAGATATTTCCTAATGAAAATCACTTTTATGAGACTTTCTGGTTCTGAAATCACGCCACCTACCTTCGGTAGCTTCCGCTTCTATCTCACTTTTATTCTCTATCGGTTCTGTTGCAAAAGAGCCATTGGATTGTCAAGCGCTAATGCCAGGTAAAGGTGGAAATCACTTGGAAGCATATTTGAGATGTGAGAGTGAGGCAGTATCCTACTTCCTCCCACCCTGTCTCAAGTGCAAGCCTCAGGGCTGTCTAGCAGTACGATGCGATGCGTTGACACTGCTAATTCCCCATAAAAATGAAATTTTCCTGCCTATTAGACCCAATTCCTGTAGTGTAGATATATCCGAGTCACATCTATGTCTCTCATTATGAGTCATCCTAAGTACAGGCCATCACAGATTGTGCCTTTGAAGTCAGGATTTGGAAGTGGGTAATGCATTGCATGTGTTCCATTTAGTGGGTGCTGGAACACAGGGGTCGTCGCTCTCTGCAAGCCAGTTGGTGAGAATCATTTGAAACCATATCAGAGGGACATGCAGAAGATGAGGTTGAGGCCTCACTTCTCTCCAACCTGTCCAACGTGCAAACCTCAAGGCAGTTTAGAGATACAAGATCACGCGATGGCATGGCTACTTTTCCAATAAAAATGAAGTTTTCTTGCCCACTAGGATCAAATCGTATCGAGTGGGCAAATCAGAGCCACGACTGTGGCTATCCCAATGAGAAAACCTATGTACAATCTTAGCGGGTTATGCATCGGTGGGCAAGAATTCTAGCAGCATGGCCGTCCACTTAACAGGAGTTGGAACACAAGGGTTACCACCCGTTGCAAACCAGTCGATGGGCAGCCTAACATGACGCTTGGTACTCTCCGTTATAAGCTGATCATCCACATACCATTGTCAGGGGGTCCAATCTCGGGGTCAGGCTCTTCCTTGACCTCAACGCCTTCCTCATCGACTGCTCTTTCTGACCGTTGTGTGGGCACACTTTCAATAGAGTCTGCCAGCTGGTCCACATTCGGAGTCCCTTTTTGCAGCTCTAAAGTCAAACGCAACATAATGCCACCCTCGACTGCCTATGATAACATTCCCAACTGTCAATCCATGCCTTCCTAGAAAGAACTCATAAAATTGGTGCATACACGAGCTGGCAATGGAAAAGCCATTTTGGAATGCAGTCTACCCAACTCACCACTAGTTTCCACTTGCTTCGATGGTTCGGCCTCACAGCTTCCTCCCTCCTTGCGATTTTCAGAGTCCTCTGCGTCTAAAGAAAACACCTTTTTTAGTTGCTAGTACGCATTCAGAGGAGTTTTGAGTGGCCGATTTACAAAGGTAATGTTTTGATCTATCCAAAGGTATCAAACTGCAACTTTTGCCAGCTTTTAAACCCAAGTACTCCTAAATGACTGGCAATAATTCTGATGGATTCAGGAGTAGCGAAGACTCTTTAGAACGCTAAAGGAAACACTTCATATTTTGGCTGAAATGAACGTGGAATCGTGAAGTCAATTTGCTGCTTAGTGATGAAGTGTGGAATTTTCACAACCAAACTTCTTCGATGATATATCGTTACCCTCCCGCTTAAGACAATTTTTAAGTCGGAAATTACTTTAAAAGTAACTTCAATTTTAATACTCTTTTTAAACGAACCTGAGGCGAAAAAACAAACTAGCCAGGGAAAAAAAAGTAGCTTTCTAGCTTCACATACCATGATTAGTTGGACCAGCCTGGGTTTCTCCCCGCCTTTCATCGTCTGCCGATGCTGGCTGGAGTGGTAGTTGAACTTCAACGGAACTTGTCGAGTGCTCCTCACATGAGGCTGCTTCTGGCAGTTCTTAAATCAAACCAAAGGCCTACTCAAAAGATCATCAAGTGACAGTCCCATCTTTTGTTTCAATAGAGATTCTTTGGCTTTAAATTGAGTTCACGGTTAACTATGCCAGGATGCTGAGGAAAGAGATGTCTTGCAAGTTAAACCATTGAATTTTGATTCGGCATTTCTTTCCGTGTGTCGGAATTCCCAGTCCCTTTGGATGATGGATAGATGCAAACATCAAGTAGGTGCCTTTCAAATCGTTAGGTTTACAAGTTTCTAAATGCTGAAATTTATTTGCTTTTTGAGGAGCATCCTTCAGTCTGAAAAACGAAATGGTATTTGACAAAGCATAAAGAAGAGGGTGCCAGATTTACCTATTAAATTTATGAGCACTTTTACTTCAAGTTAGATGGACAGCTGCATCCTAGTATTTTAAAGTTCGAGAGGAAGAAAGCCTTTTCGATTCCACGCCGCCAGAACTGGCTATTTGGAAACAAATCTAACCGATTCCTTTTCCATCTTTTCCTACGCACATCAACTCCTTCCATCAGTTGCATTTCCATAACACCAAATCAATCAAATTCGGGAAAATCAAAACGAATAGAAAGCAATCATAATTAAAGTGGCCTATTGTAGTTGAAAATTCGGCGGGTTTGTAGAGGGGCCCGTAAACATGGATTGATGCACTAAGGCCCTCATCACTCCAATACTTTCAGTTTAACTTTCCTCAGCGCCTTTCAAGACAAAGCCGGAATAAAATTCGAGAAGTCATGACAATTAATATGATCCAACATTGGTAAATGGTGTGATTACGCTCCTGGATCCATCCTCACCTGGTTCGCCTATTTGAACAGCTTGATCCTCTGGCCGTGACACAGTTTGTTCCTCACCGCGATCATTGCTCTGTTCTGTGGTCGCTGTGCCACCTTGATTAAGTAAAGTATGTATGCCATTGAATAGCAGTCATTTTACTTAGCACAGGACACGGTAAATGTGGTAAATGCAACAACCTACCATTAGATTCTCCCAGATCCGACTTAACTGGCGCTAAAGTGTCTGATTCTGAGATTGGTTCAAGATAGTTCACGGAACCATCCGTTGTCGGCGACGTCTCCTCACGATTCCCAACTATTCAAACAAAAAGAAATAATCTGTGGTAAAGTTGATCTAACACCTGAGCTTCTAATAACATTAGGTTGCAGAACGGTTCGGCGTTATCCGACATAGCTCGGTTGATACTACCGCTGACAGAAGTGCATTACAAATCACTAATTAAAGTCAGCCCATTGTGCTCCACACTCCTCTCCCCTTCCTTTGAATCCACCTTCACTTCATTGGATGCTAGTCCAAATAAACTGAACAATGTAATTAATTCGGGCTTGCCTTCTTCACGAAGAAGATTAAACTCGGTTTCGGAACTACACAGGCTCCTCGCCAGCTGCGTGGAGCATTTGGAATACCAAAGCATACGGCATTGAATTTGTTTAAATTAGAAGTTCAGTTTAATATGACGTGAGGAATCCCCTATCTTTGAGAATGAAGAACTACAAGTTGCCATTGACAGGAGAACACAGATTAGCCTGATGAGGCCCGATTCTATTCATTTTCAACGCTAGATGTGGCTTATCCACTCAATGCCTCCTAGAGGTGTACAAGGGATGCCATAAACATCTAAGAGAACCAGGAGCTGCCGCTTATCCAAATGAAGTCCTCTTAAAGGGGAGCACACTCCTTCAAACCTCACCTTCCTGAATTTCCTCATAGAAAGATCTCATTCACCAACTTCTCTATGAGGTAGACTGTAGCGGTAGTTACTTCAGCGTATGAAGTTTAAAGAGGAATTTTACTACAAGAAACCAAAATAGTTTATTCCCTGTCTCCCCACCTTTTCATGCTGTTCGGTAATCATGACTTGGAAGACAAGTCTTTAACCATCTCACGGCTTCCTGCAGCCAAATTAGTGATTGCAAGAATTGCAACTATGACAACCTTGGGTTGGGAACGGTTATATCCTCGACTCCAATTGCGGCATCTACTTCGTGCTTCTAGGTAGTGATATATGCGACACTTCAATTGGGCAGAAGATAATCTTGCATTTCATGCCCGATCGTCGCTTTTAAAAAAAGCAGGATTTCAACTCTAAGAATTGAATGGTGCAAAACGTCTGGTGACTAACCGTCCGACTGCAACATGCTTGAAGCTCCTTCCACTCCTGTTAAGATAGAGGTCTCGCCTTCTGCCCCATCAGTGACATCAATGGCCTCTTTAAGACTGCCCACTGCAGGCTGAATGTCCGATTCTTCCACGGTGGAAATTTCTTGATGTTGCCCTATTTACACAACAGGTAAAGGTGAGGCCTATTACCGACTTATATTTTACACTCCTTGCCGGATATTTACTTAGTTACTTGGCATTGGATTTGTAAAAACCGTGAAAAAAAGATCTAGAGTTGTGAATATTCTTCTTGCTCAGTGATTTCACTGAGCTTAAAGTAAAACAAGGTAAGTGCGCCCTTGTCTAACTTTAATGATATCTGCGAGGAAGTTGATTTACTCACAAAGCGTTTTCTAAGAGCTTTATTACCACCCTCACTGTTCATTGCGAATTTACGCTGCAAAAACATGGACGAGCCCTCCAAAATGTAGTAATACCAATAAGTGGATTTGTAGTGCAATTAGTATTGGAGCCGTCTTTACCTCCATTTATAGTGAAATAACCAAAATCCTATCTAAATTAACCGACTGTTGTGCACTTGACACTTACCTCTCATGAATCCCAACATCAAAGTGAGAAATTAAAGCTCAAAAACCGAGGGATTTCGTTTGGTCTTAGCCTTTAGCCTTGTTAGATGAAGTACTTTAAAAAATTAAAAAACCAAAAGCATTAACAAAATTTGCTTCAAAATTGGACAACAACTGCTAGGAAGCGCGGTTAGTCACTACGGGAAGCCGTCTTGAACGCACCGTTTAGCTCCCCCTCGTTGACACCGCCTGTTTGTTTGGAATATCTTGGTGCCACTTCACTTGTTAGTTGGTCAATTTCTTGTGGCGCCTCTCCTGAAGTTTGTGTGCTTGGTTCGCCCACTGCGCAAGTGTAAGACGTCATGCAACAATCGCTTTGGGTACAAAAGTGGTGAATCTTTAAAGTTGAGTGAATAAATTGTTTCGCTCCTCAATCTACCCTTAATTACAAGCAGGATAAGTTGATTTTTTTTCCTTAAATTGACTGGCTGCTGGACTTATTTCTCTTCGGAGATGTCCTGTCATGCTATAGTAAAAAGCATGATCAAAAGTCGCCTTTTTGCAGCTAGGTTAATTATGAATTAATCTTGGGATTTGTCCAATAATATGCTCCAGAATCCACACCTCCATTCTCTATTTCGTGAATTGCGAGTTGCTTTTCAAACCAAGATTCATGTTTCTACTAGTTCTGTGAAAAGCCGACAACTCGTGCCAAAAGTACTCAGATAATGCCCTTAAGTGTTGACTGACATCTGCTCACCTTCAAAGGAGGTGCCCACGTCTTCGATTTGCATGCCAACTCCTTCGTTCATTGCCACATTTTCTGACGCAGCCTGATCCTCTGACGCGCCATCGCGGTCCAAACCTTAGATGGTAGACAGGAAACGAAAATTTGTCGCATACTCTTCGGGGTGATGCAATATGAATCCAGGCAATTGAGAATCAACTAAACCACACAACTTTTGCCATATCGCAACTCATCGAAGGAGAAAACATTTGAATGTGAAATACCTGTCGTTTCCTCAAATGTTCGAGTAGATTCCTTTCCTGCTGGTTCGCACACGTCGTCTACCGACCCTTGAGTGTCCTCCGTCAAAAGCTGATTATAAGACTCTGCTTCCACATATACATCTTGATGCTCCTCTAACCACGCAACGAGAAAAAACCATTAAATGAATGTTCAATTACTGCTTGTGTATCAAGAAAGGTATCGTATTCTTCACATAGAACTCTTGAGGAATACATTGTCACCTATCAGTCCATTTCCCCTTCCTGTGGAGCAGATTTTAACGAGCTCCCTCATGAGTACATAGATTGAACGCGGTCAATGCTTATTCTTCAAAAGCTAACCTCTGCCCTTCTCCATCGGGAGTGAAAAATTCTCCTTCTCCGACCATCCATTACGCGACCAAATTTAATTTTAACCTTTGTAGTGCGGTAAAACTTAGCACCGCTCCTCTTTCGGATGATACACATCTTCTACTAGATACACCATAGTTGACCGCGTTTAGTAAAGCAGACTACTGTGGTTCATACCCATCAGATTAGTTCAGCCAAATTACTAGGATATGAGAGTCCGAAAACAACAGAACAGCGATAGGTTAATGGAGTGCTTTACCAGGTAATTCAGATTACTAATCAGAAGCAACATGTGATTGCAACAAACTGCACCAAAAACGCACAAATTCTTTCAGCATCCAAAAGGTGGACTCACCGCCATCTTCATCGATCCCATCTACTTCGTCTTTTGCCTCCCCCTCCTCCTTCTCCTCCTCCATCTCATCTGGCAATGCGGCATCTTCCCCCACATTGTATGGATGACACTCAACTAAAATAAGTACAGGCAATTTTTACTCCAATTTAGCTCTGCAAGCAAATGCAATTTCGCCATGTTTGTGCAAAGCTTTACTCATCATAGATTGCCCACACCGAACTACAGTGCACTCTGGCATCCACCTCTCCACTCTCCATCTTGTAGGACTTCTCTACTTCTCAAGACAAGATTCATGCTCCAACTACCTCTGTAAGCTTTTGACAATTCGTGTCCCAAGTACTCAGATGCTATTCTCTCAAGCATGTTTCGATTCAACTGATGATTGGCACCAGTCCTCCTCCAGAAGAAGTGCCCGCGTCTTCAGCTTGGCTGCCAACCCTTCATTCGTTGACACACCTTCTGATGCAGCTTCCACGGCATTTTGATCATTCACTTGCTCACCCAGCGCACCTTCCTCATCCACGCCTTAGATGGACGACAAAAGCAAGACTTTTGCTGCGAGCTTAAGGATGATGCTATCAAAAGCTACACATCTCCAATGCAACCAGACCTAGCCCAGCATCCAATCGTCAGATACCTGCAGATTCTTCGGTCACTGTTGAAGTGGAGGCCTTTCCTGCTGTTTTGCACACGTCGTCTCTTGACCCCTGAGTGTCCGTTGTCAAGGACTGATTCCCAGGCTCTGCCTCCGCGCGTGCATTCCAGTGCTCTCCTGACCACATAATGAGAAAGAAGCAAAAGTGGCTACTCGATCAAAGAATTGTGTACTATGTAAGGCATATCTTTCTTTAACAAGAAATTTTGAGAGGTGGAGAGATGATTAAATAAGCTACTGTGGCTTTACCTTGTCACCTATTTATTCGCGCTTCCTCCCAAATCTTGACTAGTTGAAATAGGAGCGCACTGATTAAACGTCATTGACACTTGCTCTTTATATGCCAATCTCCACTATTCACGATCGAGAATGGAGGGTTCCCTCTTCCTTGAGTGACCCATCATCTGAATACAATGCTAATTTTAACCACTCGTGTGTGGTAAATTTTGCCTCTACTTCTCCCTCAAATGTTACACATCTTTTTCCAAGTCTGCCGTAGTAATGGCTTCGAGTTAGGCCTGATTTGTGAAGCAGACAAGGGCGGTTCGTATCCACCAGGTTATTTCAGCCAAAATATTAGCATTTGAGGCCTCGCAATGGCAGAGTAGCGATAGGCTAACTCGTAACTTTTCCAATTCATTGCAGCGAGCCATTCCGAACACTACATAATCTTTTTGTTTGATTTCAAAGCGAGCTCACCTTTATCTTGACCGACCGCATCAACTTCGTGTTTCACTTCCGCCTTGTCTGATAGCAACTGATCTTCCTCCAAACAGCTTGGTTCTTCCTCACCTACGATAGGTGGATGCAAGTTCGAATTTCAATGAAAGTTTGACAATGAAGAAAATTTTCCCCAAGTCTGGGTAAATCTTTACCTATTCTAAAGTACTGGCACCAATAAGCTGATTACGTTTCCTTGTACATACAATAGCAAATGAGAACACTGCTTCAAAATTTGGAGCATCACTTAACGAGAGGAGGGCAAAGATGTAGGCGATCGCGCCCAAAAAGCTTATTTGCTTTTCAGTAGTTAGCATACCACTTGACTTACCCCCATAGGCGTCATCGGCGTTTGCCTCCGAGAGCTCCAAGCACGCCTCACTCATTGGCACCTCTATGGGTTGAACCTCGAATTCCTCCTGCTTTACCCCTTCTAGAAAAAAAGGCAAGAAAAAGCTACTTCTCACAAAGAGTGTCCAACTGGAGAAATGTTTGGAGAGTGTTTGCAAACATTTTCTATGCAAAACCTCCGTTTTCGGGAACGTCACCTAAGCACAAATTACTATTCAAACACTTGAGCTTCCCATAATTTCAAGTAGCAAAACAGCTCTTTGTACCCTCGAAATAGCTCACTGCAGTGACTAGTTGCAAATGCCAGACTTAAAAAATGCGCACCACCGTTCACACATCTGCATTATCAGTCCATTGTGCTCTCCACTATTTTCCCCTCAATGTGGCAAATGTTTGAATTGAGCTTGTTAACACTTGAAACCAAGCTAAGTTTGGTTTCAGAACCACACAGACCTCTCATCGGATGCGTATAAGGTTCAAATAGCATTCGGGGTAAGAAGCGTACTGCAGAACAGTTTGAGTCCGTGGATAGGTAATTCCAAAATAGGTGTAGTATGATTAGGAAAACCCTTTCTTTGGTTGAGAAGAATTATAGGTCGTCACTGACACTACTATTCGAGGTTGGCCTGACGAGACCTGCTTCCTATCACTCTCAACGTAAAATGATGTTAACAAAGTTATTCAATCCAGATCTTTCGCATAAGACAATGTTTGCCTCTCAGTCCTGAGTAGTGTGAGTTCCCCACTCAATGCCTCGCGAAGGTGTAAAAGAAAGAAATCTTCAGGAACACTGTGGGCAATCAGAACTAGCCATTCAGTTGGAACGAAGGCTCGCCCTTAGAAGGCAACATACTACTGCATACCTCGCATACCCAAACTTGTCCATGAGAAAACATCACTCAGCAATCGTTATGGCAATAGATTCCACTGCTGGCTGTTTCAACGAAAAACAGCATATTTTCTGCCTTCACATACGAATCAAAGGATAAGCACTTAACGCTTTCACTAATTTGGTGGTCCAACTAGTAAAACTTTTACTTTCCGTTTGGCGTTCGCAAGATATGCAAACAGAACCACATCAGATAGCAGTGGATGAGCATCCATACCTACTCACCTTCATCAAAGCCAGTTACACCTTCGGTTTGTAGCTCAGCAGCCACATTTGTGTCGTTAAATAGTGCTGTGTATAACACCTCATTTGGACAGAATGGGACAATTGTGCAGTTAGTGCCCCATCGCTATTGTTGACCATCCAGTGTTGATTCATTTAAAGCATAAGGTTTTGCCAAAACAATTTGAAATTTATGTAACCACCACCCATCCGACTGGAACATGCTTGAAGGTCTTTTTAATCCTGCTGAGATGGAGTTCTCACCTATCCCACTTGTGACATCAGTGGACTCTTGATGGGTGCCTATTGTGGGCTGAATGTCTTAATCTTCTACAGTACGAATTCCACGATGTTCTCCATCCTACACAGCGGGCAAAGAGGAGGTCCACCACCGGCTCAATTTACATCCGTTGATGGCTTTATACTTATTCCTCTGGCATGATTTTCGTAAAAACAATGGAAATAAGAATTCCGATTTGAGGACATTCTACATGCAAAGCACTTTTACCCAATTCGTGAAGCAAACAACTGTGGTTCTTGTCCATCGGATTAGGAGGAGGGGATCCGAAACGATGGAGGAGTGTTGGGCTAATAGACTACTTTACCATAAAATCCAGATAAACGATCGGCAGCTACGGGTCATTATAGTGAATTACGTTGAACATAGTACAAATTATTTGACTACCCCAAAGGTGAACTCACCGTATTCTTGACCAGTCCCGTCTACTTCGTCTTTTGCCTTCCCACTCTCATTTGACGATGCATGATCGTTATCCACATTGTGTGGGTGTTGCTCACCTAACATAAGTGAAAGTGATTTTAAATCGAATAAAATTTTAGGAAAAAGGCGCGATTCTAATACGTCTGGGTGAAGGTTTACTCTTTGTAAATTCATGATACCATCAAACTGTTTGTGTAAATAACAATTAAAACTGCTACTCGATCGTTTAGTTTCACAAAACGGAGGAAGCACATGAGTATGAATGCTTTCCACTAAAACGCTGATTTAATTTCATTGGTTGGCCGAACGGATGCCTAATCTTCATAGGCGCTTTCTTCGGTTCCCTTCCAAGGACCTGATTTTATTCCATTGACAGCGTCTTCTGCAGGTGGGATTCCAAACTCTTTCAGTTTTGCTTCTTCTAAGTAAGGCAATAAAATGCGCTCTTATTCACTTGCGCTATATTGCGTTACGACTGCTTAGCTGCAAATTTACAGACCGGTACAGCAAATGCGTTTCATTTACTGTTCTAATACAAATTAGCCTTGGTGAGGTGGCCCATCTTTCGACTCTGTTAGACATGATCTGTCAGCTCTGAAGTGTCTCGTGGATCCGCAGCGAAATTAGTATAAAATGTTAAATTAACTTTCTACTCTTCGGGATTATCTCCATCTTTAAATGAGCCAAGCAGTTCTTTTTTTGTCGAAGTTTTGAGAACGGTCCTGTGACACTTTGGCTATGATAATAGGCTCACACATCGTCGAAACTTTGCAGGATTTAATAAGTCCTTATTTAATGCTCAGAACACGCCACATGAATCTCCTTCGCCTCACTGGAATCATCTACCAAAAAACTCCACTTTTGGATGGCCATTCACTCATCTCCATTTCCTTCATGCTTAGTCAATTATTTATTTATAAGCTAAAAAAACATTAAAACTCGGGAACACAAAAGCCATTTCTTATTGCAAGTTAATCGGTAAGCAAACAGCGTCGAGTTCCACCAACGGATGCAACCGACATGTGGAACGTACGAACAGCAGTTGGAGCTTGTCCTCTGGCACTATGCGTGGGTAGAGGACATTTGCTTATCTTATGCAACACTTGGAATGCTCGTTTGATTAACGTCCCGTTTTGTTAACGTTGAAACCTGAGACTCCACCACTGTACTTCCACCTAGCGGTATGGCGTCTGGTAGTCCCCCGCATCCTCTTTGCGTCAACAAAACATTTTCCGTCCCAGCATCATGACTTCGTCCGACTTCAGTAAGGACAAAGGCGCCAAAACTTCCGATACAACTTCCTCCCCCAGTTGATACGAGTATAAAGCACTCAACCCCTCATCGCTCTCAATAATTCTGACCGGAGGTTGTTCTCAATTTACTGATCTCGAAATAATATTCATTTCGGATACCCCTTACTTCATAAACAGAAATAGTGGATTTCTCCAATCGTGGTACCTTCACCATTGAATGATATGCTGTGCAGAGCATCCAACAACCCTGCTGATTCCAATTGCTACACGCATCTGACAAGAAGCATATTTATTCTCGGAAGCAAAGCTAAAAAACTCGAGTCGAAAGCACCAGATTAATTTAACTGGCATTTGAAAGAAGGAGAGTAGAATCAGAGTAAGGGACAGATATTGTGAAGCATAAGGAGGAGGAGGTAGGCGAAGAAATACTGGTGAATAAAGACAGGCGATCGGATGGAGTTGACAAATCCCTTAGAATCACCACAATTCAGTGCAATAACTAACCCGGAAATCACATGAATCGTTTTGGGCATTTGAAGCGCCACTTGTTAGTTTATTTACAAAATTACAACAATTTCCAGCAAGCAATGGACTATCTCCATAATTTAATGGCCTTTTGATATAAAAGTGCCTTGCAATCGAATCATGTTTAACCCCTTAGAATGCTTTATCGAAATCTCCAACTGCGCACAATAAATAAGCCTTGAAAAAGTACAATCACTGCAAAATATGGAAAGAATGCTTAAACAAGACCAACATCTGTTCCTTAAACACATCAAAATAGGCGAATGAGCTCTGATTCTCATCTTAACACGATGTGGTTGCTGATCTACTTAAAATATGATGCACTATCTCTGCTACGAAATATTAACTAGCCTGATAAATGCTCGACTCACTTTGCGCGCGATAAAGCAACTGGCTTACCACCAACATCTAGAAGCGACTCCACTCGGGCTCCGACGCAGCCTCCTCCTCCCCCTCTTCCGCCTCCTCCA
The DNA here is from genome assembly GCA_001923025.3 of Taenia multiceps. Taxonomy (NCBI): domain Eukaryota; kingdom Metazoa; phylum Platyhelminthes; class Cestoda; order Cyclophyllidea; family Taeniidae; genus Taenia; species Taenia multiceps. The sequence goes on from CM010315.2 coordinate 16,140,076, forward strand.
CCATGCCCTCCAATTTCAATTCAGGCTGAGGTTCATCTTGGCCTTCCTTTAAGGAGCCTTGGTGATGTTCTGTGTGCAATGATAAATGCAATCTTTGCTACCACACCGAGGGGTTAATCAAGGGAGCAAACTGAAGACGCAAGAATTAGTTTACTGTTGGAGCATTTTGCCACATCACTGCATTTAAGTGGCAAAGGATGATTATCAGATTCTGTCTCGCGCATGCTTCTTGATGCTCCTCTGACCACACAATGCGAGAGAACCATTAGGTGACTGCTCACTTACTACTTGTGTATTAAGCAAGACATGGCATTCTTCATATTGAACTCTTAAGAACTACAAGGACAACTAAATAGACAAACAAATCTTGTAGCCTTTTATCGTCGCCTGCTAGCCCATTTCCACCCCAAGTGGAGCAGATTTTAACGAGCTCCTTCAGGAGTACTTGGATTGAACGCTGTCAGTCCTTATTTCTCACAAGCTAATCCGCACCCTCCTGCACCGGGAACAGAATGTTATCCCTGACTGATTTAGTGATATTAGCCATTCCTTTACGGCATATGTCACCGCTCCTCTTTCGAATGCTACACATCTTCTACTAGATACACCATAGTCGACCTCGTTTAGTAAAGCAGACTGCTGTGGTTCATACCCATCAGGTTAGTTTGAGTAGCGATAGGCTAATGAATTACTCAATCAACTAATTTGGATTAACAATTAGGGGTAATAAGTGATTTCAATGAGTTGCATCAAAGCCGTACAAATTTCCCAATTGCCGAAAAAATGAACTCACCGTCATCTTCACGATCCCGTCCACTTCATCTTTCGCCTCCTCCTCCTTCTCCTCCTCATCTGGCAATGCGCCATCTTCCCCCACATTGTATGGATGATCCTCAACTAAAATAAGTACAGGCAATTTTTACTTCAATTTAGCTCTGCAAGCAAATGCAATTTCGCCATGTTTGTGCAAAGCTTTACTCATCATAGATTGCCCACACCGAACTACAGTGCACTCTGGCATCCACCTCTCCACTCTCCATCTTGTAGGACTTCTCTACTTCTCAAGACAAGATTCATGCTCCAACTACCTCTGTAAGCTTTTGACAATTCGTGTCCCAAGTACTCAGATGCTATTCTCTCAAGCATGTTTCGATTCAACTGATGATTGGCACCAGTCCTCCTCCAGAAGAAGTGCCCACGTCTTCAGCTTGGCTGCCAACTCTTCATTCGTTGACACACCTTCTGATGCAGCTTCCACGGCATTTTGATCATTCACTTGCTCACCTAGCGCACCTTCCTCATCCACGCCTTAGATGGACGACAAAAGCAAGACTTTTGCTGCGAGCTTAAGGATGATGCTATCAAAAGCTACACATCTCCAATGCAACCAGACCTAGCCCAGCATCCAATCGTCAGATACCTGCAGATTCTTCGGTCACTGTTGAAGTGGAGGCCTTTCCTGCTGTTTTGCACACGTCGTCTCTTGACCCCTGAGTGTCCGTTGTCAAGGACTGATTCCCAGGCTCTGCCTCCGCGCGTGCATCCCAGTGCTCCTCTGACCACACAGTGAGAAAGAAGCAAAAGTGACTACTCAATCAAATGATTGTGTATTATGTAAGGCTTATTTTTCTTTAACTAGAAATTTTGAGAGCTATAGGACAAAAATAAGCTATTGTGGCCTTATCTCATGTTTTTATTCACGCCTTCCCAAATGATGCGGACATCGACCATTTAACTTACGCTCCTGGGCGTTATCACCGCCACCCAAGAGCCTTCAACTCACTTTGATAAACTCCCTCACCTCACTGGAACATGTACTGTTTTAAAGTTAAATCATCTACCAAAAGCACGACTTTTACGTCAACAATTCTCCCATCTCTATTTCTTTTAGGTTTAGCCAATGATTCACTCATTAGTATAGGAAAAAATTGGAATCCGGAAACGCAAAGATCCCTTCATGTCGCAAGTTAATCAGTAAGGAAAAGACGAAGACTTTCAACAACGGAAGCAAACGAATTGAGGAGCAATTGGATTCACCTAATATACCAAAACCACAACATACTATTTCTGCCACAAAATAGTAACTAGCCTGATAAATACTCGACTCACTTTGCGCGCGATAAAGCAACTGGGCTTACCATCAACATCTGGAAGCGACTCCAACTCGGGCTCCGACGCAGCCTCCTCCTCCCCCTCTTCCGCCTCCTCCACCATACCCTCCAACTTCAATTCAGGCTGAGGTTCATCTTGGCCTTCCTTTAAGGAGCCTTGGTGACGTTCTGCGTGCAATGACAAATGCAATCTTTGCTACCACACCGAGGGGTTAATCAAGGGAGTAAACTAAAGATGCATTTTGGCAGCAAAGTATGCTATTCACCACATCACTGCATTTAAGTGGCATGAAAATAAGCGAATAACTCAGTCCCATATGAGTTAGCTTTTATCGTAATTATCCTCTTTCTTCTGTGTCGCTGTCGGATCGTCAATCCCATTAACTCTTGGTTTCTTCTTTTAAGTCGCATCAAACTTTCTTGACAAATGTCACGCTACATCCGTTTACCACGTATTTAGGACAGGTTTTGAAGTTTAATTTTTTTTCACCTTTATTAAGGTTATAATTCAAAACAGCCCGATCTGCCAATATAGGATCGGATCTTTAACATTTGCACTCTAAGACCACCATTTAATTGTGCCTCAGTGACATTCAATGCTGTATTTTTTTCTTCACCCAATCGAGCTTCCCTATCTGCTGATCGGTTGTTGAATTCTTCCACCTTTTCAGGTTTTGTTGAAAAAAGTGGTCCCTAAAAGACGCACCGAAGCAACTTTTCCTAACACGAAAATGTGAAACAGCGTCCAAGGATCAGTGTCTAATGAAAGGACATAATTTGAGCACTACAATATACTCACAGTTTATCAAACCTCAGAGGATTTAATGAACCATTACTTGGTGTTCATAATACACCTCGTAACTCTCTCACTTTACTTAAACAAATGGCATATAAGAGTTAAATCACGTGGCGAAAAGCCCTTTTGTTAAATCATCACTCCCTCCCTCCCTACTTTCTTTTAGGCTAATCAGCAGTAAATTCATTAGCTTAGGAAGCATTAGGATATGCAAGCACAAAAGACATTTCTTATCGCAGGTTAATAAGTAAGCAAACGGCACCGAGTTTCAACAACCGAAGTAAAGGACTAGAAGAACAAACGGATAGTCGTTTGAACTTAATGTCTTCCGGTGTTTTGTGTGGGTGAAAGATACTAGCTTATTCTCTGTGGCACTCTGAACGTTTGTTTAACTCTCTGTTTTGTTTACGCTGACACCCGAGGCAAGGCCTCCAGTAACATCATGAGTTCGTCCGACTCAAGAATGATAGGAGATACTAGATCTTCCACTACGACTTCCTCTCCTATTTGACGTAGGTACGAAAGACTTCACTCCTAATCGCTCACAATAATCATGGCCGGAGGTTGTTCTTAGTACACTCACCTCAAAATACTTTGTTGAGTTCGGATATCCCCTAATTCATTAAAAAAGCAAAGGATTTTCTTCCTCGTAGTACATTGGCCATTAAATGAAATTCTGCGCAGTGAGTTATGCTTTCTTACTGCCTCTGAACGCTGTGCTCATCTAGAGGGAAGTCTGTGCAGACATGGAATCGAGAATAGCTTAAATAACGTTTAACGAGTTAGTTCAAATGGCATTTGGGTGAATGAAAGTAGAATCGGAGCAAGAGAGAAATGGTCTAGCGCTCAAGAAGTTACTCGGTGATATACTAGCAACTATTCTTTCGTGGATTTGACGGGTCCCCAAAGACCCGAAAACTCGGAACTTCAACGAGTCGCTTTGAACATCTAAATAGCAACTTGTTTATTCACGAAACCGCAAGAAAATAAGCCAATCGTGGTCATGTTACGCGAGAAAAGGGCGTTTCTTAGAGGTTCATTGGTCTTTTGAAAAAAAAAGCATTGCAACCCCTTTCATTTTGACTCCTCAGAAAACCTGTTGCTAACGATATCCCTGGATTGCCTACAACAGTAAGCGTAAAAAAACGTAACCTCTGCATGTTAGACTGATTTTTGACCAAAACAGCAACACTTTTTTAAGCCCTTCAAAAATTAAGGCATTATACTACAAGAGAGGAAATTCCCCCCAAATAAGGGGATGAGGCTTTGAATTTCATTCCCGCACAAAAGTTCCAACATAGTTGACGTTTTAATTTGCCCATACTACACCGTCCCAGCAAAGAAATAGTTGCTAGCCTAATATGTGACAAAGTAGCTGAGCTTACCATCGGCATCGAGAATTTCCTCCACATCAGGTTCCGTCGTATCCGTCAACTTAAATTCAGACTGAGGTTCATCTTGGCCTTCCTCGGGGGCGTCTAGGTAACGTTCTGCATGTAATGAGGAATGTAACCTTCACCACCACTTGGAAAGCTTGATCGACGGATAGGGCTGACGCAAGATTGAGTCTACTATTGAAGAATTTTGGCAGAAGAGTGCGCCATTTCATCACAGCACTACATTCACTAGGCGAGGATTTCATTGAATAATTCAATCTCATAAGAGTTCACTTTAACCATCTCCGTTATGCACCTCTGTATTTGATTTAAAAAGTTTGGAACCATTGTCACAATAAGCATCACGTAAAGTCCACCTCCCGCATTTTATCATAGACTTCGCAACTTTATTTTTTAGCCTCTAATCAAACCAGCATTTAAAATTGCCCGAGTTTCATTGAAACGTCTTAGCTGTGATAGTTGTAGGGTCGACTCATCATTGGATTTTGTCCCAGTGACTGTTGAGGCTGTATTTTCCTGTTCCTCATCACTCAGGTTGTCCTTTGCTAGCCGAGATCCCTCGCTTGTCAAATGACCGTCATACTCTTTTCTCTGTTCCTGTTCTATTAAAAAGCGGTTCTGATAATGCTTTCACCGAAGCAACCGTTTCGACCACGCAAGCGTAAAGCAAAGCGCATAAATGTCAGTTTCTGCTGAAAAGATATTTTTCAGCAGTCAAGGTTTATGACACACCTCATTGGAACAATCAATATCTGAAGTTTAAATCTTGTGCTAAAAAAATTTATCAAAGCATCACTTCCAAACTCTTTTTTCCCTTAATCAACGATACATTTGGCAGGTTAAAAATATTGGAAAATGTAAGCGCAAAAAACTACTTCTATGCATGGGTCGATCAATACGCAGTCTAATAGCGAGGAGATGGTGTTGCTGAACCGAAAAAAAGATAACCCTTAGTTTAAGCGAAAGCGACGCGTCATCACTCACACTAAGTAAACGGAATCAAGTTGTGTCAGACAAGTCTCCAAAATTCAAGCTGACAGCAAATAGCAGTTCCACCATCTCAAAAATACGCGGACAAATTACACAATTAACGTGTTCATCTCATAAAATGAGTAGCCTTTTGGGATTGAAAATGCCTTGGAACACCATCGCTTAAAATGCCTCAAATTTTGATTTAGCAACGAAATCCGTCAAATTCATAAAACACAATGATAGACTTTGTTCAATGGCGTATTTTTGTAAAAAAAATTAGCAAACGTTATGATAAACACTTAGAAATTTAAGGCAATATACAGCAAGACGGAGTAAATTACGCAAAAGGGAGAATAACGCTAAAATTTCAGCTTAAAATAAAAACTTTGGCACTGCCATTAATTAACTCTACTTTAAGCACTCTTCTTTAGTCAATGAGGATCAAATTTGTAACTTTACAGGACTTACCACCAACAAAAGGAACTGCCTCCACATCGGGCTCTGTCACAGTCCTCACCTCCGCCTCCTCCATCGCACCCTCCAACTTCGATACAGACTCAGCCTCATCTTGACCTTCGCTTGTGACCTCTCGGTGATGTTCTGTATGCAATGATTAACGCAGCACTGCAGTTAGCAGGCAAATAATTCAGTTAGTGCCCTATCTTCAGATGAATTCACCTTCTCTGTCGTCTTCTTCGTGGTGTGTTGGTGTCAGACCGTCAGGCTCATCAACCTCTGGTGCCTCGTTTTGAAGTCCTAATGAGAGAATCAAAATTGAAGTTTAGAAAAAACACGTTGGTGGAGCAACACAAACTTCTGTTCAGGTTGAGGCGAAGAGCCACAAAAAGTTCAGACCTACGGTATTTGTTGGGTCACCCCACCTTTTGATTGTGGTCCAATATCTGCTAAAGCTGCAGTTCCCAGCTCTGCACTACACAAGCCCGCACCAACCCTTTGTGACTCCTCCGCGAAATGAGCATCAAATCCCCCTATCTGTTTGGTGTCTGTTAAAACACGACAATAAGGTTAATGATTTTGGAGAAGTAACCATTCTAGCCACAAAAGTGTAGAGTTAAATACCTAAAATCTGTATCTGAGGCAAGAAGTATTTTCAGCAGGGCATTATTGTCTCAGTTTTTTACCGGGCAAGGGGATTTAACAATGCCTTTTATTTCTTGTAGTACCTCCTATAATTCCCTATCAATTCGTTGGACTAAGCAATACTTCAGGGCCAAGTGATTTAATGAAGTAAAGCTTTTGCTCAAATTGCTTATCTTCCCCAGTTTTTCTTTCCTTTAGCCCTTGAAGTTAATCTTTGCGTGAGAGGTCCATCATGGTTGTTGATTCAATTAGCCCATACTGTACGATTTCAGCACCGAAATAGTACATAGCCTAATGAATATTAGACCAATTTTATGCGATAAAGTAGCTGGGCTTACCATCGGCATCAGGAATTGCCTCCACTTCGGGCTCCATCGTAGTCCCCTCTCCTGCCGCTTCCATCGTTCTTCTCAACTCCGATTCAGGCTGGGGTTCATCTTGGCCCTCCTCTAAGGCTTCTTCGTACTGTTCTGTACGCAATGATAATCGGCGAATAGGATTGGGGAGCATTTTGGCACTAAAGTGCTCTGTATTATCTCAATATTGCATTTAATAGACGTAGAATTTATTCACAAATGAACTTACCGTCGTTGTCATCGTCGTCGCCTTCCTTTTGTGGCGCTGTCGGGTCATCAGCAGCACTGGCTCTTTGTGCCCCACCTTGAGGCTCTTTAAAAGGTTATAAAACTAGGTAAGGTCTGCAACTAATCTATTTCTAGAAAAACTTAAAATTTCCATAGCAAATGTCACATTGTGTCCGTCTTCCGCACTTTCAGCACAAGCTTTAAATGATGACTTTTTAGTCTATTAAAGCTACCGTTTCTGGATTGTATGATTTCACTTCTAACAATTCTCCATCTGTAATAATTGTAAGGTCAACCCACCATCCGATTGTGTATCAATGCGTGTAGCACCCGTAGTATCTGGTTTGGCATCCCACAGGTTGCCCTCTACCAATCTCAATTCCTCGTCCGCAGACTGGGCGTCGAATACCTTTCCCTTTTCATTTCCTGGCAAAGCAGAGCAGTCATAATGATGCTGTCAAAGAAGGAGCCATTCCAATGTGCATCACTGTTCTTAGAAGCGCAAATTGTAAAGCAAAATGCCTAAATACCATCAGTCAGAAGTTGTGCAGAAGTCACATTATGTCTATTTTTTTGGACATTTTTAGTATGCTTTCTACATCCTCCAATTTTGACACCAGTTAGGCTTTAAAACCGTCTGATTTGCTATAGAAATGTCGAGTCGGTGATGAGTAAAGGGTTGAGCCACCTCTCGCTTGTAGATTTACTTGACTTGTGGTCTTCTTCTTTGGCTATGCGAATTAAATTTGTAACTTTACAGGACTTACCACCAACAAAAGGAACTGCCTCCACATCGGGCTCTGTCACAGTCCTTGCCTCCGCCTCTTCCATCGCACCCTCCAACTTCGATACAGACTCAGCCTCATCTTGACCTTCGCTTGTGACCTCTCGGTGATGTTCTGTATGCAATGATTAACGCAGCACTGCAGTTAGCAGGCAAATAATTCAGTTAGTGCCCTATCTTCAGATGAATTCACCTTCTCTGTCGTCTTCTTCGTGGTGTGTTGGTGTCAGACCGTCAGGCTCATCAACCTCTGGTGCCTCGTTTTGAAGTCCTAATGAGAGAATCAAAATTGAAGTTTAGAAAAAACACGTTGGTGGAGCAACACAAACTTCTGTTCAGGTTGAGGCGAAGAGCCACAAAAAGTTCAGACCTACGGTATTTGTTGGGTCACCCCACCTTTTGATTGTGGTCCAATATCTGCTAAAGCTGCAGTTCCCAGCTCTGCACTACACAAGCCCGCACCAACCCTTTGTGACTCCTCCGCGAAATGAGCATCAAATCCCCCTATCTGTTTGGTGTCTGTTAAAACACGACAATAAGGTTAATGATTTTGGAGAAGTAACCATTCTAGCCACAAAAGTGTAGAGTTAAATACCTAAAATCTGTATCTGAGGCAAGAAGTATTTTCAGCAGGGCATTATTGTCTCAGTTTTTTACCGGGCAAGGGGATTTAACAATGCCTTTTATTTCTTGTAGTACCTCCTATAATTCCCTATCAATTCGTTGGACTAAGCAATACTTCAGGGCCAAGTGATTTAATGAAGTAAAGCTTTTGCTCAAATTGCTTATCTTCCCCAGTTTTTCTTTCCTTTAGCCCTTGAAGTTAATCTTTGCGTGAGAGGTCCATCATGGTTGTTGATTCAATTAGCCCATACTGTACGATTTCAGCACCGAAATAGTACATAGCCTAATGAATATTAGACCAATTTTATGCGATAAAGTAGCTGGGCTTACCATCGGCATCAGGAATTGCCTCCACTTCGGGCTCCATCGTAGTCCCCTCTCCTGCCGCTTCCATCGTTCTTCTCAACTCCGATTCAGGCTGGGGTTCATCTTGGCCCTCCTCTAAGGCTTCTTCGTACTGTTCTGTACGCAATGATAATCGGCGAATAGGATTGGGGAGCATTTTGGCACTAAAGTGCTCTGTATTATCTCAATATTGCATTTAATAGACGTAGAATTTATTCACAAATGAACTTACCGTCGTTGTCATCGTCGTCGCCTTCCTTTTGTGGCGCTGTCGGGTCATCAGCAGCACTGGCTCTTTGTGCCCCACCTTGAGGCTCTTTAAAAGGTTATAAAACTAGGTAAGGTCTGCAACTAATCTATTTCTAGAAAAACTTAAAATTTCCATAGCAAATGTCACATTGTGTCCGTCTTCCGCACTTTCAGCACAAGCTTTAAATGATGACTTTTTAGTCTATTAAAGCTACCGTTTCTGGATTGTATGATTTCACTTCTAACAATTCTCCATCTGTAATAATTGTAAGGTCAACCCACCATCCGATTGTGTATCAATGCGTGTAGCACCCGTAGTATCTGGTTTGGCATCCCACAGGTTGCCCTCTACCAATCTCAATTCCTCGTCCGCAGACTGGGCGTCGAATACCTTTCCCTTTTCATTTCCTGGCAAAGCAGAGCAGTCATAATGATGCTGTCAAAGAAGGAGCCATTCCAATGTGCATCACTGTTCTTAGAAGCGCAAATTGTAAAGCAAAATGCCTAAATACCATCAGTCAGAAGTTGTGCAGAAGTCACATTATGTCTATTTTTTTGGACATTTTTAGTATGCTTTCTACATCCTCCAATTTTGACACCAGTTAGGCTTTAAAACCGTCTGATTTGCTATAGAAATGTCGAGTCGGTGATGAGTAAAGGGTTGAGCCACCTCTCGCTTGTAGATTTACTTGACTTGTGGTCTTCTTCTTTGGCTATGCGAATTAAATTTGTAACTTTACAGGACTTACCACCAACAAAAGGAACTGCCTCCACATCGGGCTCTGTCACAGTCCTTGCCTCCGCCTCTTCCATCGCACCCTCCAACTTCGATACAGGCTCAGCCTCATCTTGACCTTCGCTTGTGACCTCTCGGTGATGTTCTGTATGCAATGATTAACGCAGCACTGCAGTTAGCAGGCAAATAATTCAGTTAGTGCCCTATCTTCAGATGAATTCACCTTCTCTGTCGTCTTCTTCGTGGTGTGTTAGTGTCAGACCGTCAGGCTCATCAACCTCTGGTGCCTCGTTTTGAAGTCCTAATGAGAGAATCAAAATTGAAGTTTAGAAAAAACACGTTGGTGAAGCAACACAAACTTCTGTTCAGATTGAGGCGAGGAGCCACGAAAAGATTAGATCTTCGATATTTGTTAGGTTAATCTACCCAAGCTCCCCTCACTGTATTTTGACCCCTCCTCTGTGAACTGCTAAAGAAATCTAACCATGACTCATGAAACCTCATCAGTTTGCTGAACCAAACGACACCTTAAAGCCAAGTTACGCGGTAAAATGTAACCTGTGTTTGAACCTTCAGCTCCTGTTTTGTAGTCTGTTTGTTGGCTTAAGAAGCTATGAAACAAGCAAATTTTGAAGCCATTTCTTGCCATGGGCCACTTGGTGTGCAGTTGAAGACCGAGGAGTTGACGTACCAGTGTCAAAAGCCGTTAAGAGCCAATTCGTTGTCCCTCGAGTTCAATTCTGATTCGTAGTTTGGTTAAACGAAATGTATTCGTTTGTCTCCTATAGCACTTTGGTTAGTTGTTTATCCCTTTGTTTAGGTAATGTGGACACTTATAACTCTGTCGTTGTGCTTTCACCGGGTGGTACGACCTCTGTGCCATGCCAGTAGATCTGCGACCCTGCTCTACATTTTCTATCCTGGTATCACGTCTTCTTTCGGCTTCAGGAACGAGTTGAGGTGCTAACTTCCCCACAACGACTTTTCCCTTACCTGTTAGTGTAGGTGCAAAAAAGCACGACTCCCCATCACTTAAAATAGCCAGAACAGAGAATGGGGAATTTCTTGAACTTGGCAAATCCACCCTTTAGGTATATGTAGCTCATTTTGCTGCTCCACTGTCTCTAAATACCATTTGCACTTGACGAGAAGCCTGTATAGAGCTGAATCTCAACCAAAAACTCCAGTCTCATTTACCAGATTAGTTCGGCTGAGAGTTGGGAAAAGGAGAGAGGAAATTAAAGCAAGAAACAAATAATGCGGAACCAAAGGAGGAGACACTCTGCGACATGCTGGCGAATGTCTATGCTGTTCAGTGCCTATGGACAATTGCGTGGATTTGACAATTCCCTACAAATCATATGAGCCGTCTTGGGCAAAAGAAAATCAAATTTTTTTTGTTAATTCGTAAAACTTAGAGGAAAAATTAGCCATGATCTCAGTGCGCAAGGAGAGGGCCATATTCATACATTTGGTAGCTCGTTGAAAGCAAAAACGTGTCTTCAGACACCTTTGTACACAAAAAAACCTTTCATTTGCACCACCGCTCCATCCATATTTCCTCTGATTCCCACTAATGATGAATTAATTAGCTTTAGAGACAATAGTATGTGAAAACTTGAAAACTAATTCTTATCTCAATTCAGTCACCGAGCAGTCCTACAGCGATGGCGTCCAACAAAAGAAGTAGATGACGTGAAGAATAAATGGACAACCGTTTGGGCTAAATGTCATCCGATACCTTATGTGGGTAGAAGATATTTGCTTATCTTCTGTAGCACTTTGAATGCTTAACTCCTCGTCTTGGTTACGCTGGCACTTAAGACTTTGCCACTGTACCTTCGCTGGGCGGCAGAGTCTCCCAAAGCTCGGCGTGCCAGTAGCTAACCACTCGACCTTTCTCTAAGCTTATAATACATTTTCTGTCCTGGTATCGTGACTTCGCCCAGCTTCAGTAAAGGTCCGAGGCACTAAATCGTCCCTTCCAACTGCTATGGCTACAAGCGAATTCACTTCTATTGGCATGCGCCCTACTTCATTAACAGAGGAAGAGGATTTTTCAGACCTTAATGCATCTGCCCTGGAATGATCTTCTTTGCGGTGCGTTTTTCACTCCTCTGTCTCCAAACGCTAAATGCATTTGGTGAGAAGCCTGTGTGGTTTCGGAGTCGAGGCACCAACTCGAACCTCATTCGTCAGGTTAGTTCAACTAACATGTGAGAGAATGAGAGTGAAATCAGAACATGAGGCAACTGGTGTAGATCACAAGGAGTAGTTACCCTGTGATACACTGACATCTTTTTTTAAATCCAAATAGTTGGTCTCGTAGATTTGACAAATCCCCTAAAACTTAGGGAAAATAAGTTAATCATACTCATATTACGCAAGTAGTGGTCTAACCTCGAAAATTTTAAGTGTATTGCAATCCCTTCATGTTTGACTCCTCAGATGGTCTGCTGTTAACTAAATTCCTTATCTTACGTACAATAGGCAAGCATGAAAAAAAACTCGGCAGTCACTAAATGTGGAAATAATGTTTCGACAGAAGCTGAAACTATTCCTTGACACCTTTAGGAATGGAAGGCATTCTACTGCAAGGGTGAGGAAATCCCCCAAACTGAAAGAATGAACGCTTGAATCTTACCTGTTACTTTAATTTGCCTGTGCTATGCTAATCTGGCCCCAAAGTAGCCAAACACATCCCCCGACTCGTATTTGCATGATAAAGTAGCTGAGCTTACCATAGGCATCAGGAAGTGCCTCCACTTCGGGCTCTGTTGTAGCACCCTCAGCCCTCTCTTCCATCGTGCCCTCCAACTTTGCTTCATATTGAGCTTCATCTCGACCTTCCTCTGGGACTTCTTGGCAAGGTTCTGCATGTAATATCAAACATAACTTTAACTACAACTTTGAGAGCTCGATCAACGGATAGGACTGGGGCTGCACGATGGAGTTTGCTACTGCAGTAGTTGGGCATCAAAGTGCGCTACTGTATCACAACACAGCATTAAACAGGCGTGAAATTCAGTAAAGAATTTGTGCTCGACTAAACTCACCTTTGTTGTCGCCTTTCTCCTCTGTCGCTGTCGGATCGTTAGCCACATTGAATTTGTCTCCCACATTATGGCAAGGATTTTAAATTCTTATTTTTTAATCCATATTTAGGCTAAAAACTTAAGACAGCTCTTTGTTCCACAAACAAGTCATATCGGTATTAAATGGAGGATTGAACCATTGCTCAATTGTGCTTCCATGATTGTTGACGCTATGGTTTCTTGTTTACCTTTCCACAAGTTTTCTCCTCCCAATCGCAATTCCTCGTCTGCATGCTGGACGGCAAGTTTCTCTTCCCGTTCAATCTCTGTTGAAGCAAAGTAGTCACAATGATGCTTTCACAGAAGTAAACATTCTAACACATTATTCTCCATAAGACAATGAAAATGTAAAGCAAAATGCCTAAAAATTCCCTCTTGAAGGAAGGTATTATCGATAGTATATTATTTGATCTGTGGTGCCTTGACGGTTCGGATAATCTTGAATTGGATCACATCGTCAGTTGAATCTCTATGGATTAAACTTCCGCTCACCGGCTTCACCTCTTGGTCGTGCCAGCAGCCTCTCAGACTTCTTTTGCGCCATTAATGTTTTCTGTCATAGTACTATAACATTTTACGCCTTCAGACGATCATGAACTGTTCCTTAATGCCCATATCACATCGCTTGACTCTCTGCCAGTTCGCTGGAGCAACTGATTCTTCAAAGCTGAGTTATGTATTAAAGCAAAATTATTTCAGCTTGACATCACTCGCTATCCCATTTTCCTTTAGTTTATTCGATGATACAACTGCTACCTCTAGAAGCATTCAAATGCTTTAATGGGAATCAACTTATTTTTCACAAGTCAGTCAGTGAGCAGTGTAACAGCCATGATTTTTAACAAGGCCAGCAAAAGAGGTGGTGTTTTCTCTGAGTGAAGTCCATTTGCTTACCTTCTACAGCACTTTGAATTATTGTTTACGCCTCCTTTTGGCTACCTGAATGCCTTGGTCTCCGTCTGTAAAACAATTTTCTATCCTAGTGTTATGACTTCACTCTACCTCAGGAAAGATCTAAGGCGCCAAAACTCCCGCAGCGACTTTCCCTCTCCCAAATGGTATGAGTACCGAGAGACTTACAATAACCACAACTAAAGTTGTTCATGTTACACCGTTACCAAAGGATTTTGGTTGCAACCAATGCGCCCCACTTCTTGAGCAAAAAACAACAATTTTTTCGACTATGGAACAACTGCCCTTGAATGTTTGATCACCATCTCTGTGCAGTGGATTCTGCTGCTGCGACGCCTCCAAACGCTTTGACTGTTTGACTGCCACTTTCGGTTACGGTCACTTGGGTGGCCATATACTGCATTTGCCGAGTGAGCTGGCCTCTGGGCCATACCACCAGCCCCGATCCCTTTCGGTCTGTTTACTATATGTGCAAATATATATTCTGTCCAAGTATTAAGCCTACGTTTGTCTTCAAGGAATTTTTGGGAGCCTACGATACGTATTCTGGAATCAAGCCAAAAACTCAAATCGCATTCATTAGGTTAGCTCAAATAATGTTTGGAGAAGGAGAGGTGAATCAGGGCAAGAGGCAGATGCTGCAGAACACAATCCAAAATGACATGGTGATACGCTAACAAATGTCCTTGTAGCCTTAGAAATTGAAGACACTCCACTACAATGCAAGGTAAATTCCCCTAACTAGGAAAATGAGTTTTTGAATGTCTTTGAATGGGATTGCTTCAATCTCTGGCTCCCTTGTAGCCCCCACTTTTGTCTCTTCTATCACTACCTCCCACTCGGGTTCAGGTGCTATATCATCGAGACTCTCGTTTGCAGCTTCTTCGTAGTGTCCTGTAGTGTAATAATAAATATAGCCTTCACTACTACTTGAAAAGTTAACGATGCAAGGGTGAGTTTCCCCTGAAAGAGTTTTAGCCATAAAGTGTGCTGCTTCAACACACCATGACTTAATGAACTCACCTTCATTGCCCTCGTTATCTCCTTCCCCCTCTGTAGCTGTCAGCTCGCCAATCGCGTTTGGAGGTTCTTGAAAAGTTGTTTGAACATTACAAGTACAAAATTAACGCTATCGGCAGAGTAAGGCAAAAATTTTAGCAACATCCGTCACATTTTGCTTATCTCTCAGATCTTAACATATACTTTGGATTGAAATGAGGGATCGAGTCTGCTATGGTTGTAAGACTGACTCACTGGGAGTTTCACTGACTGTTGGAGCTTTGTTTTCTTGTTCCGCATCAATCAAGTTTTCCTCCGCCAATCGACATTCCTCGTCTTTTGGCTGGCTGTCATCTTCCCTTCCCTGTTCATGTTCTGGTAAAACAAAGTGGTGGCGATAATGGTTTCACGGAAGTAATCATCCTAAATACTTAATGTTGGTCATAACAGCAGTAAAAAGCAACCCCAAAGTTCTAAAAGTCATCATTTAAGGGAGGGATGTATTTTTCATCAATACTTTTTACCACAGTGATCAATAGTCGATGGGATTTTATGAACTCTCGCTTAATGCTCATAACACATCACGAGGATTTCTACCGGTTTACTGGAACCACTACTCCCTCAAAGCTAAGGCATGTGATAAACTAAACCTTTTGACTTGAAGCATCACTCCCTCCTCAACTCCTTTTCATTTAGCCAACAGTAAGTTCATTGGCTTTGGAAGCAGTAGAATGCACAAGCACAAATACCACTTCGTATCGCGGGCTAATCAGTGAGCAGTCCAACAGTGGGGAGTTGGTATGACGGGACTAGAAGGGATGAAGAACAATTCGATAGATGCTTGAGGTTGATGTCATCTGGTAATTTGTGCGAGCGGAAGCCATCTACTTATTCTCCACTACGACTCTATTCCTTCTCAGCTGGTGACTCGGCATCACGCTCAATAACCGTGACTGGAGGTTGTTCTTTACACGATGACTTCGAAGCGTCTTAATCAGTACTGGTGCAGAGAAGAGGCTTTTCCTGATCGTGATGCATCCACCTTTGCGTGATGTACCACCAAAAACAAAAAACATATTCAAATCACTTTTGTGCAGTGCGTTTCGCTGCCTCATTGTCTGTGAATGCTATACGCGTCTGCCGAGAATACTGTGCCATTCTGGAATCGAGCCAAAAAACTCGAATCACATTCACCAGGTTAGCTCGAATGACATTTATGTAAGGGCGAGGGAGATTCAGGGCATGAAAAACTAGTGCGGAGCACA
Organism: Taenia multiceps; assembly: GCA_001923025.3. Taxonomy (NCBI): domain Eukaryota; kingdom Metazoa; phylum Platyhelminthes; class Cestoda; order Cyclophyllidea; family Taeniidae; genus Taenia; species Taenia multiceps. The sequence continues at coordinate 16,156,046 of CM010315.2, forward strand.
ATAGGGAGGTAAGCGCTCCTTTTTGATGTGTATAAACGCTTGCAGGGATTTGGCAAATCGCCAGAAATCGGTACCAGTCAGTCATATTAGATAAACCAAAAACCGCTTGAGTGGATTTGATCACCTGAATCGTAAACTGTCTGCTCATTTATGCAATTTTGAGTAGAGCAATCAAACGTGAGGAAGGAAGATCTTTCTCTCAGAAGCCAAGTGACCCCTTGTGATGGGCAGTGTGGTCTGAAAGCCTTTCATATGCCATCAAGCCCGGTCAGCAAATAATAACTTCGACTTCTTGTTATAATTGTTGAAGAGGAATCGAGGGCATCATAGCGCAGCATGCAGAAAATTTTCCCTTAATGAAAGAGTCAGTCATTGAATGTCATTTGGGTGTTGGCGTACTTGACCTGTGCCATTCTATTTTAACCACTAAGGTTAAGTATTCCACTAATTTCTGTACTTATTTATGGGATATATTATATAAACTTACCATCGACACTGAGTGGTGTCCCAAACTCTGGCTCCATCGTAGCCTCCTCTTTTGTCTCTTCAATCTTTCCCTCCGACTTTGATTCACTCGGAGCTCTATCTGAGTCTTCAGTTGTGATTCCTTGGTGATGTTCTGTGTGTTAAGACAGATTCAACATTCAATACTACTTGGAATGTCAGATTAGGGCAGGAAAGTGGAAACCGTGTTTAGGCTTTGATACTACCCGACCTTCTTGGTGTGTAGCAGATTAAGCAAGCTTACCATCAACGCTTGAAATGGCCGCCTCCTCCGAGTCCTTACCGGTCACCACCTTCGCCTCTTCCACTGCTTCTCCTGGCACTTTCTCTCCCTCGGAGTCCTGCGCCTCGTTCTCAACTTCTTGCGGAGGTTCTACAGTTCGTAATGTATAATTTATTTGTTGGTCTTGGAGTGGAACGAAAAAGACGTCACCGAAATGGAAGAAGCTGATTTATTCTGCTCATAAGCATAGTGCAGGTAAAAAAATCCAACCTGAAAATCCTTCTATATGATAAATAGATAAATACTTGTGGATTCCATTCTCATTTATAAAATATTTTCCTTCTCATGTGACCCTGATGTCGAAAAAGTAGGTAGAGGAGCGCTCCCATTTGGCACATTTGCAGCAAGTGTCGGGAATGTTTATCTCTTCTATTCACTAGCAAGAGGAGAGGATTCTCCCTCCCTCGAGAGACCCGTCACCTGACCTCTGCCACTTAACTTACCATTCTTGTGCAGTAGGTTTTCAAAATTTATTTTGAAAAAATCCTTAACCATTTTTATTGATAGAGCACAGATTTTGGATTTGAGGCTTTTGGAATCTCTTCAGGCTGGAATTAAAAAGATCCTTATTTGTCATAAACAATCCTTGTCTACAATAATTTTAGGGTCAACCTGACATCCAGGTGCATCTTAATGACTACTGAGAGTACACTTTCTTGTTCCGCATCGCCTAAGTGTTCGTCTGCCCTTCGGATCTCTTCTTCTGCTTCCTGAATGTCAATTAATTTCCTCCGTTCGGTCTCGACAGGGTCAAAGAACCCTTTTTGGTGGGTGTGTGTTGCATCCCATGACCCTCTTCCAGTTCGCTAGAACAACCGTTGCCTTAAATTTAAGTCATGAGATGACCCATAATACCCTCTCCATTTTCTTTTGATTTTGTTAGCCTTAGCAATGCTAGAATATGGAAACATTGATGCGCCAGTAGCAAAAGACGTGACGAACAAATTGGTAGTCGTTCAAGCTCAATGTTGCTTGGTACCTTGTGTGAAGGGAAGCAAATTGATTATCCTCTGTAACACCTACAGGGTTTAGCTCCGTCACTGCACCTGCGCCTTCGGGTTACGCCAGTAGTTCCTCAGTCCCTCACCACGTCGGCTATACGCTCCCTTCCCTAACAGTGTCATTTACTGAGACTTCAGAAAAGAGCTGGCAAGCTAAATCTTCCACTGAGACTTCTCACTTTAAACTGATGTGAGCATGAACGAATTGACTCTCTATTACTCAAAAAAACCATAATTTGAGGTTGTTCTTGATACACTAATCTTGAACTATTTAGATCGGTTAGGATACATGCTACTTCATTAACAGAAACAGCAGATTTTTCTTGTCGTGGTGCATCTACCCTTGAATGATCAACCACCAAAATCAAACAGTGCATTCAGATCGCTTCTGTGTATTGTGTTCTGCTAACCGGTTGTCTCTAAATGTTATACGCATGTGTCGTCATGGAACCAAGCCAAAAGTGAGGACCTTACCCCCCAAATTAGTTCAACAGGCACTTGGAAAAATGAGAGTGGGTTCAAAAATAAGGAACAAGTAGTTCGGAACACAGTAAGGAGTAACACTGAGACTTTTAGATGAGTCTCCGAAAATCTCTACGGGTCAGGGCTATGGTCTACGTAAGCACTTCGCTCACTCTTTAAATTTTCAGAGATGAAGTCAGCTATGAACATTTTACACATCAAGGGGCTTTCCTTCAGAAGCTCGGTGATCTTTTGGAATGTACGATGACACTCCTTCATTTATCCACCTTAGGTACTTGTTCTGCACCAAAATCTATCGGTATATCTATTTTTGGTAAATAATTGTACAATGAATCAGTAAAGGTTCCGTCAAAACCTTTGAGCTTGAAGCAATTATACTAGAAGGCAGAGGAAACGACCCTTGGCCGTTCATCTTTAAATGAGAGCTCCAAACATTGTTGTTAGATTGCTTGACCTGTGACATTTCATTTGACTTACAGAGAATTAGTTGATAATTTAAACGAACTTACCACTATAACCAGAGGTTGCCTCCATTACCGGCTCCTTCGCGGTTCCCTCTCGCGTCTCTTCCATTATTTTCTCCCATTCGGAGTCAGTCTCACTTCCATCTTGGTCATCATTTTTGGCTACTAGGTGATGTTCTGAATGAAACAATAAATGCAATCTTCACTGCCATTTGGGAAGCTGGGTCAACCGGGAAATTTAAGGACACAAGATGCTGGATAGGCTTCATTAAAGTAAGCTAAGTAAGGCTCGGATCTGTACTTTCTTATGGTAGGGTAAACACCTTAGTGAATAAAAGATTAAACAGGCCTACTACCATCAGCCGGGACGGTTGCCTCCTCTGAGTCCCTGTTAGTCACCCCATCCGCCTCATCCACTGCTTCGCCTGCCACCCTTCCAGCGTGGTCCCCACTCTCCTCGACTTTCCGTGCCTCACTATTGGTTTTCTGATAAAGTTCTATGTTTTACAATAAGACAATTACTTGCCAATCTCAGTTTAAAGTTTAAAGGCCTCTACTCGTTAACATGTCCTCATAAGAAAGAAGGAGCAAAGAGATTTTCAAATCTACTCCGCTATGGACTAATCACTAAATACGTGGGTCCGAGGATGAATCTTGATAGAGGGAAATCAGGTCAAAATTTTGCCAAATTTTATGTAAGGTGCTACTACTGTTTCCTTTCTAACTTTTATCACATCCAGTGGGTTGAAATAAAAAGACAATGCAACAGAAAAAAGACGAAGGAGCTATTTTATACATTCCACTAATAAAGTCAGCTCATTCTTACCATTAGCTAGGGTAGGCACATTATCATCCATCGCTTGGGCTTCCTCCTCTTCGTCTTTAGACTCGAGTGCAACCGCAGCCTCACCCAAATCCATAGCGTCTTCTTTGCAAGTGCCATCGGGAGTCAGGTCTAAATCAAAAGGCAAAATACGATGAACTCATTTCTGACAGACGACCAGACAGCTCAAGGTCAACTTCAATCACTCACCCTTCATTTGCTTGGCATGTGAGCATTCCTCCGTTGCAACTAAGGTAGAGCTTCTTCTCTCTGTTTCAGTAACTAGGTCTTGAGAATCCTGGGTTTTGTCCACCTCAGTCTGATCAGTAAGTTCCTCTTGAGTCGATTTCTCCAACTCTTGGTCTTATCACAATATGGACAAAAAAAGTCGCTCTCTATTTTAGACTACACACTATAGTTGATTTACATTTCACACAACCGAGAGGCCATGCAGATGCAGATCTACACGCAAAGCTGGACGTACCGTAATCTTGGGCGTTGGCCTTCTCCACAGTCTCCTCCGAGGCGGTCGGTGCCTCAGTCAGATTGAGCGGTTGGTCCAATTCTGCATCGTCAGATTTGGCACCTTGTATGGAATTAAAAAGTCATTCACCTGTGACCAAATGACCCTGGTAAAATGATTTAACTGACAGGTTTAAGCTCTTGAAGTGATGCATACGGTCAATGGTGGGAGATTTTTCATCAAGCTTTACCTCTAGGGAACCATCAGGCTTGTTCCAGGGCTAATCTAAGTCTGTGGAATACTTTCTGTGCTTGCGGAATTACGAAGCAATCCCACTTAATATTCTCAAGGAGGTAGTGGTTTGTTCTCCCTAGCTCTTACAGAATGCTTCTTAGGCCGTTTTACGTGTTGAAATCACCACCAGTGTTGACCTAACCTCCAATTTAGAGGCTTGGAAAGGGTAGTGAATCAGTTGTAAATAGTCAGTGATGTGTTCAATTCACCTTGTGAACACATGACTGCACAAGCACAAGAGTCACATCTTGTCGCATATAATAGGTTATCAGTGGCAAGCGATTAATGAACAGTCAAGCAGCAAGGGTTGGTATAACTGAAGCGAAAGACGTGAAAAACAGCTATAGCCGTTTGAGCTTATTGTTATCTGGTGTCTTGTATGAATAGAAGCCGTTTGCTTATCTTTCACTACGACTTTCACCTTGTAGTTAGTGTAGGCACAATCAACTTGACCGGTCGTCTTTCATAGCAAGTATGATTGGCTGTTGTTCTCCACACGAACCATTTTAATCAACAACAACGAGTATTGTAATGCTTCTTTGATGGATCCGTACCGGAGTCATGCTAGCTAAACTATTCCGTTACCGCACTTTCTCTACAAAGCTAGCGAGGAGCTTCTACCTCCGCTTTGGACGTGATCTCACCCTGGTTTTGGAGCGGGATGGCTTGAATCAAAGCTCCTAGTTTATTTCAACCGGGATTTTATGTCATCAGAGCCCAAAATGAAGAAGCAATGGTGGGAAGCACAAGAAAGTGTGCTCAACCGATAGCTCACGTGCATTTAACACACCTTGGAGTTGTCATTAAACCATTTCATTGAGCCATCTCGGAACCCTCCCTAACTCCTAAGTCATCAGTGCCTTTTTTTGCTGTTAAACAGCTGCATAATTTATTTTTCTATGCATAATTTACCCTCCTCCTTTGATTCCGCATTCTCCAGACGGCAAGCTTCCTCCTCTCCCGACGACGAGGATGGTATTTTTTCCATCTTTTTCTCTTCTACCGGGTTGGTCAGGTCATAGCGGTTGGATTCGTCTTTTTTGTCTACAGTTAGGAGAAAAAAATTGGCTTTTGATATTAGATCCGGAACCTTCAATATTTTTGTGCAACAAAAATAGGAGAATGGTGAATGCAAGTCAAGAGCGCTCTACTTTTAATTATTAAGGATTTTGCCTTAAAATTTGGCAGGTGAGATCAAATTTTGGATACTAATGATCTGAATCGTTAGTTGATTTTGAAAACATCATCCACTCAACCAGTGTCTCCACTGGAATGGTGTCTAGCTCGGCGACGAATCTTCTGAATGGCGAGCCTGTGTTCTTGCGAAAAGCACTCCGACTGCCTGGCATGCATGAAGAACTGGGGAGCCATGGAATGACGTTTATTGAGCAGTGTGGTGAAAAAGTTGCTCAACACTGCCGCTTCACCCTCATCTTCGTCCTCTTCGACATTTGGCTCCAATTTATTTCCCTTTAGCCGCCTCCTTGCCTCCATCCCTACAGCGATGCTTGCTGATCGGCCTAGGTGTAACCGATTTGCCTTTCAAGGAGAAGAGCATGCGTCGCGTTCAAAATGTAAAACGGATAAGCACTACCTAAAATGCACCCATCTTACTATTTTGGCCTCCTCGAGGGTCCTTTCCTTCAAGTTTTCCTTATCTCTGACCTCTAGAGCGTTGAGCTTATTGTAGATACGACTGAGGAAGGCCTGTTCATCCTCAGCCTCTACCATCTTCTCCTTTTTCAATGCATCATTTTCTCCTTGTGAGGTATAAGGTGAGGCAAAACCTTCAAAGAGGCAAGAAACAGAATCACTCCTAAGTAGTGTAGGTGGAGTTAAAGGTAGTGTATCGGAGTGACTTTTCTAGTGGTATTGTTTCGATGAAGGGGTCTCAAAAGTATTCATTGGCAATGACAACATAGGTTTAACTCATGTCATTGAAGAAACTTTTACCAGCCCTTCCACTCACTTAAAACGAAACTGCCCCCAAGCTGCATGTTTACAAGCTGCTTTCGGGCTAGTGTGATTTATGGCAGCTCTAGGGACTAATCTGACTCTTCGAGGGTGTCAACAACAAGCGAACCCTCATGCACCTGAGCGGCACCTTAACCTGCACAGACTTGCAACAGCAGGGCTATAGAAACCACACCGACTTCTAGCAGCGACCACTACCCTGAGCTCTAAATCTAATCAAGATCACTGTCGGGTTAAGTTGTTCTCCAGAATCGCTTACCACAAGCACAGTTACGAAGTCTCATCCTCAACTTCATAGATGGTTTGCGTGGGAGATAGTCTGAATCTTCCGATAAGCTTACTGGCAGCGCCTTCATCTTGCCCTCAGTGTCCCAACCGGTGGGTCTTAGGGAAAATTGAATATGTTTATCAGCAATGAAAACTGTTCCATCGACTGCTTCTACACAGAGACTCACATAAAAATGCTCTCCTGTTGTAGAATTTGTGCTGAATCGAGAAACTCTTCGCAGAAAAGGCGGTGCTGTAAATACTGATTCAAGAGGGTTATATTTGTGTCCTTGCGCGCGGAAGTGTAGATAAGACCAGCACCGACTAAAGGAGGTTGTAAGGTAGATTGATCAGGCAGCATTAAATACTTAAAGAATGCTTGAAGCTGTGGATATAAATGTCATTAGCTTTCATAAGACTGGATTTTGCACCTCACTTTGGTTAGAATTGGTTTTCGGGTGAAAAGGCAAGTAATACTTCCTAACCTCATCCTCGATACTGCTATTTCACCAAGTGATTAACATAATTCCTTCTTAATATTGAAAGTGAGCAATGTTAGTAGAGATTCAGAAAGCGAAAGTGAGGTAAAAGTAGCAAGGACTGGGAGCTGATTACAAGCTTTTGCTCCCTGTTTGGCTACACAGACACTTTAGACTCCGTAGGACCTGTGTCCGCATCATGATATGGCTTACGGACTGTGCTGATGGCTTTGCAGCTCCTCTGTACATTAGAATATTGTGCCTTTCCATACTGTCTGGACTTATTACGCCTTCAGTGAAGGCTAGACGCGTCGCAAATTACTACGGCAGTAGAATAGACTCTTGATAAAAATTCTACGTTCTACGAAATTAGCAGCACAGAATTACTTTGCCAAGGAAAATAGCTTACTAAATGTTCTTTTATAGAGGACCAGGTGGCAATTTAAAAGCCATTTATTGCTCTTAGCCAGCGTAACTCACTCTCAAAGGCAATTTGTCGCAGACGCAGTTGGATGGCATCCAACGTTTCCTCGCTGTAGCCAAGGACATTCTGTAGGTGTTTGATAAGGTCGCTCTGATAGAAATTACAAAACAGGTAATGCGATGGAGTAAGGCTGATCTCCTTGCCATTCACGGCATTGCTAAATCTCCGAAAATAGGCTAAATTTTTAATGACATTTCATAATCTACATTGCGGCATTTCGACAACTCACCTTAGTGGCAACAATGAGAATGGGAACACGCATCTTCCTCATACACGCACCCTCATTCAAAGGTGGCAAGGGATTGTCCGGATCTGAGAGATCAGCAGGATGCAGCCAATTCCATTGCCACTCCTCACCACTTTCATCATTGCCACCTTCACTGCCATCGTCACTGTGGGCTAGCACTACACTCAGTCGACGTCCGGTCTGTGAAGTTGACGTATTGGGCGGTTTTGTGTTCACCGTAGGATCAATATATCCGCGGAAATGCCGTTCAACTATATAATGGAAAGACATTGTATGATTTGTACTACTTACAAATTTACAGTAGAATTAGGTTTCACTGAATTCAAATTAGCATAACGTCATTTTTAAGATCTTTCACACTCAACTACACTTTCAAGTTCAGAAGTCCGAAGAATAAAGTTCTCTTTCAAGCAGTTTGGTTTGCAATACTGATTTTCTCACATCATTACCTAGATACAGTATGCGCGCCTGATTGAAGTTGAATGTACAATTTGAAGGAACTATGAAATTTTTCGTGCCCCTTATACATTATTGAACAGTACACCGCTTTCCACTCCGTTGAAGGCCACCCCCATTTCAGCAAGTGTCAATTGAACTAGCCCAGCTTGCATGAGGTTAAAACTTGTTTTTCTTACCAACCGAGTCTAACTCTAATTCAACGCATCAAAAGTTAGCGGGTCGTCAAATTTGTGGAAGGTGCAGTTGCGGAATATATCATCCACCCACAGGTAGATGCGTTCAGTTCCTTCAGAGCAACAAGAAAGTGCGTTTTACTGTTGTAATTCATCTTGAGAGTAGTATCTGAGAATTGTTTACCCTCCAGATTACTTACAATACAAAACAGCTTTTCTACTTGCATGTGTTACGTTTTCCTAAACAAAAGAAACTATCTTTCGCTGGGCCTATACTACCCTACTCCCTACTGGGGCCTCATTACGAAGGCACGCATCGGTTAATTGCCAGAAGAAGGTCAGACCACCTGTTTCCACTTACAGAAGCGAATATGATTGGTGAATCCGTTGGAAGACAGACCCATTCTTAGGGGACGGAACATCGTTTTAGATCCTACTCCATGTTTATCCATCCTCGTTCCGCAAGGCAAAATTGTGGGGTTGGAGAAGATACCCCACTCAATCCCCCTGGCTCCCTAATTTTTATATCCCAACTTGACTATTATGACGTGGAAGATGCGATGGACGGAAAATAAGGTGAGATAGAAGCAGAGCTGTCTAGAGCCAGGTTTACCGCTGAATTCAAAGACAAGGCTTATAATGAATGGGCAATCCACTACTACTTTGTGTTTGAGGTAAGAACTTATTTACTTATCTAATAACCTGGGGCTTAGAAGAATGAGTAAAAGAAGTGCTCTAAGTTGTGATAGAGCGAATAAGAAATGACCTAATTGACCTCATTCCTATAAGAACTGCCTTTGTACTATTAAATTTAGTAAACGTTTATTTTAAAGAGGGTGATTAGGGGTTCCGTCTAGTCACTTCACCGTAACCCCTGTAAAATAATGGCTAATAAATTGAGTGGCATTGACTGACAACTGGTAAAGCCCACGGTCTTGCTTGGCTAGAATGGAAAATAACTTACGGCTGCTTTGCAACTCCTCCAGTTCGGTTACATACAGTTCCTGCATTTGGTTTATGTGGCCCTCCACCAGCTGAAGGGCCTGATTTATGCAATCCTCCATCTCCCACGGCTCACCCAAACTGACGCATATCAAAATGAGGCTGTTCCAAATGTTCTTATGATTCAGAATGAAACGCAGGTGTTTCTCCATGCCCAAATCCGTGGCCAAAACCCAAGCGTTTACTCTCATCCAGTCTGCCAAAAGAAATCAAACAAGTGCATCTAGAATCTGATTCCTAACTCATAAAATGCTCTGGTTTCTTTGAAGCCTAATAAACACTAGAAGCCTTCAAAATGTGACTGCCTGCCTTTACAAAAGCATCAACAAATCGGTTAAAATAATTGATACTCTGTAGAACCTCTTTCGTTACCACAGCATCTCCTTTGGCACAAATTTAATGACTGCACCGTTTGAAATCTCAAATGGTTAAATTCACACAGTGAGACGTTAGTGTAGCAAGTAAGGGATGCGTTACAAGTTCTATTGCGAATTATTCATGGTCAAAAATCCAAAATTCAGGCATCGTAGGCTTTGTTTTTTGCGTTGAAGAAGTTGAACGGATTTTGCATGCGTTCTGATTTATCTGAACAAGTTTTTCCGTGTAGACACATGCTCTAACTTGACCTCTTTGCATAACCCAGCTCACACACATGGCACAAACCGCCAAAATCAACCTACTCTCGCCTTCAGCATATTTCAGGTCAATGTAGTTGTACTCAAACGCCGCGGCACTGTTCTTTTCACCAACCAAGGGCTCATTCCTGAGTCTTGTGATGAGTGCAGATTTGCCTGAGAATTGTTTTCCAAGGAAAATGAGATTCATTTTGGAGGAAACCCCACTGAAGGTTTGGTTGTGATGCTGAGCATTCAACTGGGCCTCCTTCAGCAGTTTCGACCTGATTTGGGAACGAATCGCTTTACCGAATCAATTTAAGTAGATATGTCATAACAACATTTTAAATTCTTCAAAATCGGTAGCGTGCCGTAAATTGCTGAGTGATTCTCATGATTTCTTGCGGTAAATAGGTACTTTTAGCAATCATGAAAAACGCAACAAAATGGTTGGCAAAAATGGCAGTTCTGCGAAGCTTCTAGGTCACATTAGAACTTTCCCAGATTAATTTCATGGGTTGTGCTACATTCATGGCATGGGATTGAACACAATCCTCAGAAGAGTAGTAGGCTTCGCCACTGGCATTATAATTTGCATTTCTTTAATTTACAGCATTTTGCAAAATCATCACTTACCAAAGGTGTAATGGGGCATGTTCGTGACTGTCCGATGCTTTTCTATCCATTAAAATGTGAAAGTGAAAAAACATTCATTCCGTCTACTCTAAAGCAATCTCAGTGCTCCACAAGATTATTGGCTAAAATGGCACCAATGAGTTCTTTTAAAATGCTCTAAATACTGTGCTTTTAGGTCACGTAACGGAGTCCTTGATAGAGTGTAGAGCTCCTGGATAGAACCTGCTCTCAGCATGCGAAGGTATCGCAGAAAGTCACGAAGCAGCGGGCCAAAGGACATCGGTCTGAGGTGTAAAACTTATGCGGAATTCCAATAATTACTGTTCACACACACTTTTTAACCTAGAATTGCTTTGAGTGAGAAAATTTGTTCAATTTTCCCAGTTTTCTTTGTGCATTAACTTTGGGGGCCACCCTTGGGTTCTCAGTTAACATTAGTTTGAACAACCGCTACAGGTGAGACTAGTCAAGCTAATACTTTTTTTTAAATGCTGTTTAACGTTCTCTTTGACACATTATTCTTTTCACTTTCGGGTTTTTCTTCTCAGTGCGACGTTTGGAAGTTCCTATGGATAGTTTGCATCTGGCTAATCATCAATTTATTTCCTCACAATATTTTTGCTTTTTAACAATTAAGTAAATTATTCAGTTCAAATATGTAGATCTGATCAGCTTTTTGGGAATCGTAGCATTTCAGTTTTGACAACTTTTATAGTCTACTCCCGAAAGGAAATTCGTTGATTACCCTATAACCCTAAATCAGTAGTATTTAAAAACCAATATTTTTCATTTTCATTGTAAAAGATTATTTATTTTTCTCAAATCCATAGCAACTCTGCCCCTATTCCTCCTCTTCATCCTCATCTTCATCCTCTTCCTCCTCCATCCCTTCATCTTCTTCCGCATCCTCCTCCGATCCCTTGGCTGCAGCGCGGCGAGCCGCTTTCTCCGCCTTTAGACGCTCACGCTCCATCCGCTCCCAGACCTTGAAGGCCACCTCCGTGGCCATATCAATCACCTCCTCCAACACAAGTGGCCACACTTGCAAGCGCATCGAGTTCGTCGCCATGGTCGCCTTCGTTTCCGTTAACTCACGACGTCTCTGCAGTTCCGCCTGTCGTCGCTTCTCCTCCTCCTCCACACGCATTCGTTCGCCCTACAATCGGTGGTTAAGGACAGGGAAGTGTGATGTGGTGATTTACTCCTGATGGTAAGATAAGCATGAACGCCTTAGATTCTACTCACTTGACAATGATCAAGTTATGGTGCTTTTTTAGTAGTAATACGAGATGTCAAGACATCGATGCTTCTATTTCTCCATTCCTGTATTTGTTGCACTGGCTTGTAACGTTCATTCCAGTAGGTAAGCCTCTTCAGTGTCCAGCTATCTGGGCTGTGGACGCCACTAGTATCTCTGGCGATATTTACATTTTATCCCTTATCTACATCAATGATGCATTAGTTTCTAAACACTCTTTTTAAGTGCTTTATGAAAATCACTCAGTATCGATGCCAAATTTGGCAAAATCGCCCCAAAGAAGGGGCACGTCGGCTGTGACTTGCTGAATCTGCAGAGTTTCACAATGAAAGGACTGCCAAAGTTTTATCAGCTATGGTCGCCATCCTTACCTGACTCTTTATGCGTAAAAGAACCGGTCTGACTCAGAAGGACGATGTGGTCTTTGTTGCTTGGATCTTGAAATTAACCTAGATGGGCCACCTACCGTGTTGCAGTAACCGAGGCAATAAATAAAGGTTGCTGACACCTAAAATACGTTTACTGTTGAATGCAAGCCAGTCTTAGCACCTTCGGTATCAGCGTCACTCAGTATATGATAACAATATTCGCATAAAATTGGCTAATCTCGTAATAATAAGATAAAATTGAGTGTCCTTGGCATGAGGACAATTGCAATTTGTACTTTCTGAGCAGCCCACCCCATTTTTACCAGTGGCCTAGCAAGCCTTATTGGCTCATATCACTAAGATTCCATCATGTTTGTCAGCGTTTTCACTGGTAATGCAGATGCTATGACACCTTTCTGGGTGTCTAGGTTATCAAAATGATGAAAATGCAGTTAGATATTCTTCTCCACTTTTCAGACTGAAGCGCTAAAAGTAATTGCCGATGCGGAACTCCGAAGACCATTTGCATAAAAAGGCTTGTACTGTGATCATACTGAGCACAAAACAGAACGTTAACATTTCTGAGGAGTATAAGGACCTGCTACGGAAAATCTGGAGTGATAGAGGAAAACTTGGCCGTGGACTCCATGGGATTAGATTCAGTTCACCGAATAATTACTGGGAGAATTAGTCGCAGGATGGCGGGATTTACTGCAAGTTATCACATTTAAATAAGACAATTTTTAGTCACAGACCTGAAACATTCTTGGAATCTACTTTCATCATGCCAACGGATGTGCTAGTGAGAAATACACATGGTAAACAGTCAACAATACAATCTCGAGTCGCCCGACTTAAGCGCATCCCATCACGTCCATTTCGGTGAGGGCAATCATAGTTGCAGTGAATTTTGTCGAAATAAAGCAAACTAAAACTATTTGAGGTGCTGGAATAGCATAGATGGGTGTCTACTCGCTTATATGCACACCACTGGTGGATGGGGCAATTGAGACAGGCTCCAGCAACGCAAGTGCTTACCTTCAAGAAGTTCTGTTCTGCACGAATAGCACGTTCAGCTTGAAGTCGTATGTTGAAGGGTATTTGCGCGGCCAAAATTCGTTCCATTTCAAAAGTCGCGATTCTACGCTAAAATAAAAGGTGGGGCTGGAGTTTACCTTACGGGAAACACTTGATTTAAGTCGGGACCTCCAAGTTAAGAAGCTTAAAAAGTGATGCCACCGTAGCGGTGCTGTACGTGGTGGAAGGAAGCAATTTGGATCAAAAGCTGTATGCCAATCCATTAACAGTCCATTAATTTGTAACCAAGATAGTGGACTATGATGAATGTAGGTGTAGATGGTGAGAGCATGCAAGACCGGTAACATAGGTGGGCGGTTTTGGGCTCAGAATAGTAGAGCAACGAGGCGCTTGACCACTCAACACTGAGAAATTTATGCAAAGCAGACAAAGCAAAGACACTCAAATATTGGCAGTCAATCCCGTGAGCATTAGTCCGTGGTATGTCTCTTGGTCCCTATGACCTGACCGACGCTGAAACGGCAAAAAGGTCGAAGTTTTCTACAGCCACATGGATTCGAAAACATTGAAAGCTAGCTCACGATGGCCCTCACAATAGCTTTCCATGCTAGACAGGCACTAAAGTGTTGAGTGTTGAACCAAGTTGTGGAAGAGTCCTTGCGTGGAAAACCAGGACTGCTTGAATATCTTCATTGCGTACAACGCAGTAATGGATTCATTCTTTTACTCCAGAATCAAAATAAGATTATTAAAGTAGCAAAGGTCAGCACGTTTTCCATCTTTTAACCGATAGGATGGGTTTAGGAGGAACCTACACATTCGACAATCTCTTAGTGCCGAATTTGCTTCCCAGGTAGTGGTTAAACACAGGAACACGTAAGGATATCTGGGAGAGACCGAATAAAGAAATAACCGCTCCTGTAAAATTCTTATATCTGGACGCATACTACTGCTTATAGCGATTTCGTGACAAATGTGCTGCTGGCTAAATACCGTGCAAATTATATCCATTAACACTCCACACTCATCACGGCAAAACACTAAGCGGTCCAACCTATTTATAACCAGTTAAATTCATCTAATCTTAGATTGAAAAGGTAGGATAAGGGTTTACCACGAGTCCACATTAAGCGGCCTTGAATAAAAAGGGTAGCAGAAAGAGGAGCAAGAGTTTCCAGTCGGTTACTTATTTAGCCTATAAGTAGGCTGTTGCATGTTTCAGGTCACTTACACAGCGGTAGTCTCTAACTTTGATGGCCCAGTACTTTAGATAGACGGCGAGAAACTCAATAGGATCGAGTGGTTGGTAGAGTACAACAGCTGAAAGCGCATCTTTCAGCGGTTCGCCCAGCACGCGTTTGACGTAGTCGCTCTCGGGATGATCCATAGTCCCTCTCACATTTACCACCTTTGCATTCAAATGGGTGCAATCAATATAAAGGACAAAGAGCAAAGTTAAATTATGCAGCTATTGCCCATTGCCATTTGGTGAGGTAGATGAGATGAGAAAAGGTGATATTTTCGGCAAAATTACAGAAAATGACCCCACCTTCGGCGATTCACTAGCACCTGTTAGTGTGGTCTGTCAAATTACGATGGCCATTTAAAAGAGGAGCATGGCGTTGCAAAATCCTTAACCAACCAAATAAGGCCAAAAAGTCACACTGGAATGCAGCATATGTTAGAAACTGTGCCAAACTAGTAGCCGAAGAGTACCCCAAGTGTTTTGCAGTAACCGCCTTCCATCCCAATCAAAACAAACTACACTATAACTTCAACCACTGATAAATTGCATTGAGCTGACGCAACCTAATTGTAGTGTCTAAAGACTTCCCTGAGAGTGGAAGAAGACATAGTACCCAGGAAAACATATATTCAATACACAGAAGGATTCGGGACTACTGGCATGGCCCAGAGGTCACCATACCCGACGAAAGTACAATGGCTAGTCACGTGACCCCCAAAACGTGGGACGTCTGGGGAGCAGATGTCAGGGGAAGTTCCTGACGTATCCTAATCGCGACCTTGATCAACTGATTGAGATCGTTGGTCTTCATTGCATTGAGCCTCGCGGCGATAGTTGGAGATTGGACTCCCGCGCAGAATTGGATGGCCACCCAGCTGGTCACTCTGGCTGGGGGGCAACCTCTGAGGGCTCTTTCAGCTAGGAGTTGCAGGCTCCGAGCGTAGTCTTCGTCGTTTTCACCCACCGTTTGGTCACGGTGGAAGAACTCTCTGGCCAAAAAACGTTCACGCTGGTCAATGGCCAGTTGAGAGAGTATCTCACAGCAGTAGTCGATGTCGGAGTCGGGAGTGACTCCTGCTTTTATTGTTGAGAGGAAGAGCATCGCTTTATTTAAGGAGAAAAAGGTAGACGAAGCGTCCAAATCTACGAGGCTTAAGTCTCCGGCTCCAGAAGGCAAGACGCGAGCTCTGTAATACTTTGTTTGTTCGAACTACCGGTTTAGGTCACGGGTGGCCATCTTGTTCTAGCAGGTTGGTCGGCCTCCGGGCCGTGCCAACAGTCCCTAAGCCCTCTGTTCCCGGAATACATATATTCTGCCCTAGTACTGCGCCTTCTTTTACCTTAAAGGGAGCCTCGAGACGCTACAAGCTCGTTCACGACCACGTGGATATTGTGTTCCCACCTCTCACCTACAAAGCGTATATAAACACCACCATTATTACAAACGCATAAAAATGCGTTATGGTGTCTTGTAAATACAAACGTGTGCCTGTTATAAGCGCGCGTTCTTCAATACCGTTTTGCGTATTACGACCTGATGGAGGGCCTGGAGAATTAGGGAACATTCATTTTATCTAGTAGAGCAACTTAACTTACGGAGATAAAAATCATTACGGTGGATCAAAGTTGTTTTGCCTTGACGAAACGAATGGGATCGTGAGGCAAGCTGCATAAATGCTTCAGCCAATAATCCACGCAATGTCGCCGTAGGAAAATTCTGTGTCCTATGTAGTGAATTAAAACATTTCCAAAAGACAAAAAAGAAAGCATTTCATTAAATTACAAAAATCAGCATTAGATATACTCATAATTGCAAAAAGTCTGCAAAGAATAAAAGGCTTGTCAGTTCCTTGTTTTAATAGGTGACAACATTGATGCGTCTATTTAGGTGAGTGGCATTGTCACCTGTGCTTGAGTATGCGCGCGAAGTGGAGGAAGAAGCGGGTCAGGCGATTGAAGCGAAAGAGGAGGAAGATGAGGCAGAGGAGCAAGTAGTTCGTACCTCTGGGTGGCTATACCAATCGTTTGTGTATTACTGTAACGTGTATAGATCCTAATAAAGGCGTATTGGCAGCGTCAGATGTCTCACCTTGGAGGATGTTTTCTCCATCTGCGTTTTTGCAGATTTTTGTGTGGGTTTCGCTTCTATTGGTTAGATGTTGGAATTGATGGGTGTATGTCAGTTGGGCGTGAGTGGGTGCTTTGGTGGTGTGTAATACCTTTTGGCGGGGTCCTGATCCCCCACGGTGATGCGTGGTTAGGGTTGTAGGTCCTTTTTTTATCGATTGCTGTTGGATGTGTGGAGGTTAGTTATTAAGCTCTTCCTGTGGCTGTTTTGACCTGTCAATGGGGTTCTTGGTGGGTAAGTTGGTATTAAATGGCAATTTTTGCACACGTCGCTTCATAGTTTACGCAGCTTTGAAGTTACTGGCTATCTTTCATAGTGAAATAACCGGAATTCAGAGTATTGATAGTTGTCAACACTTTCTTGCTATCGGAGCCACGTAAAGGCTACGCATGTTTTTGTAGATTTGTAATGTTTATATTCTTAATACAAAAGAAGACTTAACTCTGGAGTTTTTTTTCATTATTCCCCCATTCTGTTCAACTAACGGCAGTGGAAGACTGATTATTCCGGTACATTTTTATTGTTTTAGACGAAATGATAAATTAGTAGCGTATTAATAGGGGCTTTTGGAATGGCCACTGTCGACATCGGTGGAATGAATCCGCTTCTCTGGAACCAGGTTCTATTATTGCATGGCCTCCTCGTCTTTTAAGCACCTTCCTCGGTGCTGCCCTTGTGAGTTGCATTTAACTATGCCGTCGGGTGATTTTCTTTTTCCTACTAAAACATAAACTTCATCTTCGTAACCGACCAACGGAGCACCTCTGTAGGTCTGTATCTTGTTGTGTTGGACAGTAATCGGTGGGTAAGAGAGCCTTCACTACCTGGGACGGGTCTTGGTTCCAAGGGCCGTAGAATTTACGGTGGGTTTAGGGTGGGGGAATCGGTCTGTATGCTTGGCAGAGGTCTGCTCCGCGCAGACGTTGTGTCGACTGTGCCCATCGTAGTACCTTTTCTGTCTACTATAAGGCATTCTTAGTTGACTTCATACGATGTTGAACGTTTCTCTCATGCCTTTTTTCAGAAGCTGTACGTACTCAGGTTCATTGTTGGTTGCTACTTCCTTGTTTGGTTGAAGATGTCGGAGAGGGTTCTCGTTTTACAGTGATACACCGATTGATGTATGAACTGAAGTCCTGTATGCGAGGAGAGCGCATTCCAGGCTTAAGTCCCAACCTTCAAGCTGTGCTTCGATATTAAAAGCCTTTAGCAATTCGATAAGGGTACGATTCGTACTTTGTAACTCTGCGTTGCCTTGTTAGTGTCCCAGTGTCATGCGTATCTTGGAAATCCCAAATTTGTTATATGTTTCGGTAAAAGGCGGCTTCCAAAATTAGGGTGTTGGTCACTATAGACCGATTCGGGCACTCCTTACCGATAGGTCCACTGGTCTTCGGGACAGTGGGTTTGCGTTGCCATTTGTTTTCCTTTTTTGTGCTGAACTGTAAAATCATGTTGCTGCAGTTCATCGTGCCAGTGTGCAACCGAAAGGTAAATCTCTTTCCATCTTTTTAGCCAAGTAAGCGCCTGATGATCCATACGTATCTATCCATTATATAGGTGGCAAATAGTTCACGTTCTGTTGCGCTTTTCTGTCTCCTTTTATTTAATACTGGGGTGGGCAATGACATATTTCCTCCCTTCTCTGTGAAAACACACCGCATACGGCTATATCACTCGCGCCTCTATCCAGTACAGAGGGTGGGGCGCTGGCTTTGAAGTTTGGTAAGGCCAGGCTTGGTGACGAGCAGAGAGTTCGCTTTAGTTTATGCAGATGGTCTAGCGATCTTAGCAAAGCCTTTTACGAAACGTCTTTATAGGTTGTCATGCCGATGAAATTGCGGACCTCTGTCTGATTGGTTCTCACTTTCTTACGTTTTTCGATGAAAGCTATCCCCTCGGACTAGACCTTATGCCCCAGAAGGGTGACCGGACGCTGGGGAAAATGGCATTTCTTTGGATTCAAGGCCAATCGTGCGTCTCGTAGACGATCTAACACTACGTTCAGGTTGGCTCTGTGCTCTCAAATGTCTTTACCAAAAGCGTGAATGTCATCGAGGTAGATTATACGGTATTTTACTGTCCGCATCAAGCGTTGAAAGGTGGTTGCAGCGTTACAGGGTCCGAATTCATAAAGCCCTTTTGGCATCATGAAAGGCGTCTCCCGGATTTTAAGTCCAGCGTTGGGAACCACTTTGATCAATGCCGAGAGTCCAATGAATTGTTTATATGGGGTAAGGGGAACGCGTTCCTCTTAGTTATGGTGTTTGGTTTTTGTAACCGGTGCTTCTCTGTACTAGTGCCATCGGAGAGGTCCATGGTGACGTGGATATTTTTATAATTTCATCACTAGACGGTTCACTTCTTCCAGTATGGAGGGGAAGAGGGCGGTATACGTCTGTGTGGTTGTCAAATGGATCTGGCTTTGTCAGCGTCTATCGTATGTTTGACAATGTTTGCTAGTTTAGTTTTTACACCTTGCTATAAGAACCTGTTCGGATCCTTACGCAGTAATGAGCAAAGTTCCCATTTCTCATTATCAGATTTCTTACCCTACGCAGACCTTTAATGACGTCTTTTCTTTTACTATCACCTTCCTTCCTTCTGCTGAGCGCGGTCTTTTGGGAGGAGGAGGAGGAGGAGGATCAATCTGAATCTTGTTGCGGAGATTTGAGAAAGCCTGCGGGTTTACTATTAACTTGGCTGCCTCTGAGTCGAGAGGGAAACTGCAGGAACGCCTCTCTAGTTTGCCTGGAACCAGTATAAATGAATTATAGCCATTTGGGAATGGAAAGGGTAAGCAATCAAACACATCACCTGATCTTGGAATGTGGCTCGGGGTGGTCCGACGTAGAGGTGTAGGCTTTGACCATCCGTTGGGCGCCTGGAAGAGCGTTGTCAGGTAGGGTTTCTGACAATTTCTGATTGCGAACTCGGTTGGCTGGCTGAGACTGCTGATCGTTATGGCAATGATGGAGGGCCAGGCTCCCTCCCTGAAATAAACAGTCAAGCAGTTAGTGCACTTGCTGGGTGGAAAAGCACGTTCTGCTAGGCCTTTGGGACGCCTAGCGTGCTCTCCATCATTCTAGCCATGCTTTATAGTCGCAATCGGGAAGGTTCCTAGCAAGGAACTGCTTTTGCTAGTCGAGGACGACCTAAGCTGATATCTCGCAGCACAGGTGGGTGTTCAAGTCATGGGAGACTCTGGCGTCTATTACCGCCAAGAATAGATCTTTCGGACTCGCACGAGGAATCGGTGGCGTTCTTTGCCGCAAGGTATGGATGGAGGCTAATCTTAGTGGTTTTAATGAGGCTCTTAGAGCTCACACCAACTTTGAAGCGAGCAAGGTTCGCCTGCACTGCAACAATTGTAGGGGTTTTTCCTTCCCGACATTTTCCTTTTAACCACCCGCGGTATAAAAAGCGAGAATATTCTTGGATATCCTTATTGTATTAGATAGCGTACTAGTAGAGATGAGAAAGTTGGACTCTCTGCGTCGGCGAAACCGGCCTGAACCAGGTTCAAGTTGTGATCCGCCTCCAACCTAAAAGGCACAATTGGAGAAATGTAATTATTACATCCACTTTGGCTACTTGGTCAACTTACTTCACCAATCAAAGTCACGTAACGACATTAGACGATATTATCTGGTAGAATAAACGAGACCTTGAGTTAAGCTGCCTAACTGCTTCAAATGAAAGTATTCACAGCGTCTGTGTAGGAAATTACTGTCTAAGTAAGTCAGAAAATACTACCCAAAAACAGTGCGCGTTTAATCCAAATTTGCAAAAATTTTTTGTGCTTACACAATTGTAAAACTCATGCTACAAGAAAAATCGTCTAATCATTGTTTTAAAAGGCCACCACTTCAGGACATTCATTTGAGCGGGTAACGTCGGAACTTGAGCTCGTGGGTATGCGTGCGAAGTGGCGGAAGAAGCGAGTCAGGCGATTAAAGCGGAAAAGGAGGAAGATGAGGCAGAGGAGCAAGTAGAATGCACATTTGACTGGCTGCATCATTCGTCAATGTATCACTGTAATGCGTGTAAACCTTAATAAAGACTTGTTGGCCGAATCAGATGTCTGATCTTGGGGTTTGTTAACCCATCTCAAGTTTTGCGGCTTTTTGTGCGGGTTACGCTTTCACCGGCTGAATGCCAGGATTGGTGCGTATATGTTGATTGAACGTGGATGCTGGGTGTCGTTTGCGGGTTTGGGTCGTGGAGCTACATTGATCAACTATTGTGGTTGGAGTAGCTGGGATGTGTGGAATTCATTATTGAGCCTTTTCCGTGGTTGCTTTGGTTTTTCGATGGGATTCTTGGTGGGCGCGTTTGCCTGGGGCGATTTGTCTGCTTGTGGCGGCTTTGGAAAACCTGTGGACCGCACTTTGCGGTGCTGGATTGCGTGGAATTTGCTACGATAGTTAAATCGGGCAGCCTGCTCTGTCGGTAATAGCGCTGCAGCAGCGGTCTGTCCTCGTACTCCTCCGGTCCCTTGGCTGCAGCGCGGTGAGCTGCCTTCAGACCTTCACGCTCCATACGCTCCTAGACCTTGAAGGCCACCTCCGTGGCCATATCAATCACCTCCTCCAACACAAGTGGCCAAACTTGCAAGCGCATCGAGTTCGTTGCCATGGTCGTCTTCGTTTCCGTTAACTCACCACGTCTCTGCAGTTTCGCCTGTCGTTGCTTCTACTCCTCCTCCTCCACACGCATCCTTTCTCCCTAGAATCGGCGGTTGGAGACTGGGGAGGGTGATGTGGTGATTTACTGCTGGTGGTACGATAAGCATGAACTCCTTAGACTCTATTCACTTGACAATGATCAAGTTATGGGGCCTTTCTTAGTAGTAACACGAGATGTCAAGACATCGATGCTTCTATTTCTCCATTCCTGTATTTGTTGCACTGGCTTGTAACGTTCATTCCACTAGGTAAACTCTTTTAGCCTCCAGCAATTTGGCTTGGAAACAGGACGTTGGTATTTTAGCCCTTCTTTGCAGCAAGGCTGTATTTGTTTGCAAACGCTCCTTCTTAAATGCTTTATGGAATATCTCAATACTTATGCTGAATTTGGGGCACTTTCTTCATAAAATATTACTCCAAATCGTCAGGAGAGGGAACCTTGATCTGTGGATTGTTGTCTGTGCGGTCGCCATTCCTAACTGACTTTTTATGTAATAATGATAATGAAGTGCGGCAAGGCTTAGACCCTTCGATTCATAAGCATGTTGTGACTTCAACTTTTCGACAAAAATCCCAGGTCCACGTTTCGTGAGAAGGCTATTAACAGTCGAAGTGGCTACGGACTGGAAACCACTCGGAAGATCTCGTTACATTCGGTCCGCGGTGTTCGTATGCAGGCGTTAATGGTATGCCCCAGCGATACCTCCCGCCAATCCGTGCTGTCTGAATGGGATTCATGTAGACATGGCTGGGAAACACTCAAATGGGATGAGATGCAATGCATCAGCTCACTGAAATCACTTCAGATCCTCACTTTTGCTAGAATGGTATGTCTCTAGATCACCTTTTTCAAGAGTAGGGGTCAGCATAATTTTCTCGCTGAAGGATATCCCGCAGTCTTTAGCGGACCGAAGCTAGTGCACTTCCGTTTCTTAATGTAGCGCACAACAAATGGAAGCTTGGATGCAAGGAAATTTTCGAAATCGGTGGTTGATGTGGCGATCAAGTATTTTCTCACGCGAAAGTGTCGAACGGCTAGTGCTGACAATTTGAGAATGGTTTCGAGCCATCGGCTGGCGCAAAGATTGATCAAGGTAAGCGTTGGAGACGGTGCTTAAGGGAGAAAGGGGATTGTACAATACTTGCTTGCGTGTTAGACTACTCGGGCAGTTCAGTGTCTGCACGTTGTATTGGAGCACTGTGACATGAATATCGGGTCAAGTCAATCGCATTCCAGGTCCTATGTACACACATAGTACATCATCTTGTATTCTGCTCTGAATTATTACAACTACGACAAGAACTTTAGGCGCTATAACTATGCCTTCAGAATGCAATATTTCCGTTAATGGAAATAGGGCACACATCACTAACAATATATAAACACGCGTACAATTATCTGAGCTGGAGGTGGCCCTTTTACAAAATATTGTGTATTATAATGTCGAAAACGATCTGCATCGTACGGTCGCCATTGTAAGAACTAGCTGGTCGATAGGTCATTTGACGCAAAATGACTTTCCTAGGAAGCTTTTACTGTTGTCTATGGCTATTTTGCCTTGCAAATATTGCTTTAAATTTACACAGTTGGTCAAAAATTCTGGGCAGGCGATATCACGTAGGTTCGAAATGAATCAAAGAACAGTGTATCGACATAAAAAACTAAAGCGCATAAGAGTTGCGGTGTGCTACTTTGTTTGTTTGCACTGCCGGTTTCGGTCACTTGGGTGGCCATATTTTACTGAGCCGGTTGGTCGGCCTCCGGGCCGTGCCAACAGCCCCCAAGCCCTCTGTTTCCAGAGTATATGTATTCCGCCCTAGTACTGCGCCTTTTTTCACCTTAAAGGGAGCCTCGGGACGCTACATGTGGTGCTACTAATATGATTAGGAGGCCTCTCCGTAGACCAAAATTGTGGACCAACATGCAATGAAAATTTCGGATCGTTCCACTATGAAGTATTCCTCCCCTGATGAGGATGTCGCTAATTAAATAAAGCATAAACTAGGTAACATTTCCACATGCAAAGAAAAATGGCACATTATGTGTTATTTGTAAGCAAATGTGGCCATGATCTTGGAAATATTTCCAATTTATGTTAGGTTTAGTAAATTTTTGATTGAAGATCGTACCCACTTGGCATATTTTGCTCCAAAAAAGGCAAATTATTTTCAATTTTATTATACGGGACATTTTACAGCCATTAAATTCGATCTGACTGGTTTCATTACTTTAAATCACGTGTCTGCCTTGTTTGAGTGGGTGTCCTTCAAATACTGCTTCGTGTTTAATTTTCGTACAGATGTCGCTAAACGATACTGATGTTCAAAAGCAGGTAATCGAGAGATTGCTTTCTTTGCAGAAGAGAAGTATATTCATATTGTTGATGTATTACTTGTTGCTGTTTCGCATCACTGGGACCTACTCCTCTTGTTAAATTTCTCACTATGTTCATCGTTATTGTTGCATTTGTAGTCTTGTATTTTTACTTAACCTGCCTTTTTGTATGCAATGGAAGCCTTCCATGAATTCGCAATTTCTGATGCTTCGGGATTTGCGCTTTGTCATTTCGTATTCAAGCTTGTGGTGTCATCGAAGTGTTGATGAGTTGATAATACACAACCCATGAGAATTCTAAATGTTGCTTTCTAGATTCAACGCTTGGTTGCCTTCATTGATCAAGAGGCGAATACCAAAGTGGAAGAGATTGACGCCAAAGCGGAGGAGGAGTTCCAAATCGAAAAGTCGCGTTTAGTACAAAATCAGCGTCTTAAAATAATGGAGTTTTACACGAAAAAGGAGAAGCAGCTTGAATTAGCTAAGAAAATGTGATTACTTTGACTAATCTCTTCTTGTTAGTTAAATGGGTGTAATTGAGTTTGGCGTGTCTTATATTTAGTCAGGACTCCAATTTGATGCACCAAGCTCGTCTCAAAGTCCTTCATAACCGGGAGCGTTTCATCGAGGAGCTTCTCCAGGAGGCGCGCAAGCGCCTCTATGCAATCACAAAGGATACTAAAAAATATAGTGTTACACTGGGTGGGCTTATCACTCAGGTTAGCTTTTATGCTCTGGAAATATTTGGAGTTTTATGTGCGATATTTTTTTTTTGTTATGTGCTTTTCTGTTCCAAAGTGTGCCGTGCATTTTAGCAGTCATATTCACTCTTATTACATTTGATTTCCATGCAGAGTTTTGTCGTAACTTACTTCCCGTCAATTCCTGGGAGTTCATTGATTTACAATGCTTGCTGAAACGTTGAGTAAAGCCAAATGTCATTATGGTTTGTTTGCTTAAATCTTCCAGGGTCTTCTCCAGCTTGTTGAACCAGAAGCAACGATAAAGTGCAGGTCTGAGGACTACGACCTTGTTAAGGTATGCCACCCCCACTTTTCCATTGTTCGTCAAGATTTTCTTCAAATGTGTTTGGTGCATAGGAGATCTTGCAGAGCCTCCCCCACTTTAAAAATGAAATAAATTGCGCTCGGAACTTGTTTTTACATAAAAACGTAATAAATGGTTAAGCTACTTGTGACCTTGTGCATCTGCTCATTGGGTTTTAAATGAAATGCCACCCTAGTGGATGAAATTATCTGTTTTGCAATTATGAACTTGTTTCTGATATTGTTTTCAGTCCCTCATACCGGCATCGGTTAAGGAGGTGAAAAGACAGGCCGGAATCGATTGCAACGTAACCGTCGACAATGTCAACTTTTTGCCACAAGACAGGTTAGTGCTCTTTTCTACACTTTTCTTGGCACGCATATTTAAACCCTCTCAAGTTGCGACTTAAAATTTTGGCAGCTGCGGTGGCGTTGAGATCTACGTGCGTCAGGGTCGCATCTGCGTGAACAACACCTTGGACGCGCGTCTAGATCAGGTGGCGGAGAAGATGATGCCTCAGATCCGTGAACAGCTGTTTGGAGTTAACAAAAACCGCAAATTCCACGCCTAGAGCTTTTTTCTGCTTCCATCGGCATTTGCGTTCCTCTGTCTCTAGCATAATACTACTGATTATTTTTTTCTCTGAATTCCTGCATTGCTGTTGGTTTTGGAGTCGTGTACTTGAACCCTTCTTTTCCTCTGTATTTGTACCCTCATGCCACCATTGTATGGGTTCTCCAATACAAGTTTAACAGGCGTATTCGAGAAGTTTCCTGTATTGGTACCAAGGAGAGATCAGGAATTGACATCCGTCCCGGCCACGGGCATTCGCTACCGTGTTGAGGCTTCACACTTCGCAATTTCTGCAAGCGGATTCGTCTTCTATGCAGTCCCACGCCAAGTTGTGCGTGGATTGGGTGATATTTTAACAGAGCTGTTGTACTGCGGAGTCGGGACCACCTCACCTAGTATCATCACTGAAAGACGTGCGTCTGGTCGCTCTTGAAATGCTGACAATTAGGATGCCTCTGCAAGGTGGTCTAGGATCTCCTCATCGCCGTACTTTGGCTGCGTATGCGCAATTTTCAACGCCTTTGTTACCACGCTTTTCCGTGCACTCGCGTACTACCACTGCGCCTTACCATCTTGAATGATGGTGTCTGGACTGGTCTAGACACCAGCCACTAAGCGTGGGCCTTTCGTGGTAGCGGTAAACTCACGGTTGCATTCTGACTTGGACATCCTTCGTGTAGACCATCTTTTGCTGTTCGTCTCTACCCTTAAGTGAGTTACCGCTACCGCAGGTAAGACCCTAAATCGCATGGTTGAATAGTTGAAGGATTGGTAGATTCTATCCAAATCCAACACCAAGCAGACACAAGTTGGAAATTTGAATCTTTGGCTTTTGAAGAAGTTACAAATAGCATTTTGCGATTAACTAAAAAACTGCTGTGGAAAACCAGTTTTGGTGCTGTCATTGTCAATGCCAGGTTGGATCCCGAAGTCCCAGTGTCCTGTGCGCACACAGCGGACTCAGTTACTTCCGCGCCTGCGTGGAGCGTTCAGTTCGCCACCCCCCATAACACTGGCGCCCTGCCACACCCCATGACAGGGTAACGCAAGCTGCTCCCAAGCAAAGCAGCAACCTGGCAAATTCTATCACACCTGAGCCTACCAGACATTCGACAAAACCTAATCAGCAAGAGGCAGAGGACTGTGGAAGAACCGGATGCAGTCCCCACCCTCGGTAGTGGTTCATACTTCCATGATGATAGGAATGTCGGCTAAACACAAACACTCCTGATCCCACACACTGAACGAAAAATTAGACAAGACAGCATTTGGGAAAGTGATTTACAAAAACGGAAGTTTATTATTATTTACTGACTTCCGCAAAGCAGGACAGGGGGCGGAAGAGCTGGCAAGATAGAGAGTAGACAAGAGAGATGTGGAGAGCAGAAGCTCAATCAGTCGTCTTCTCTTCTTCCCCCTCTGGCGGCGTTGGCGCCTTGGCCTCGAGGGCAGACCAGGAGCAGGCTTCAGCTTTGCGCATCACCACCTCCACCTTGGTTGCCATCAAGTTGAGTCGTGAGGTCTCTGGATCAATCACCTACAAGGTGCAGCAACTATTCACATTAGTCGCACTGCCGTGATGGGCAAGGAGGTTGGTCAGTTTCAGTAAATCCACAAACCGCGCAAAATTTTGCGAGATATGGAATGAGTGACACAAACGTCTTCTCCCATGGCATGAATGTTCATTTTTGCACATAAACAGCCCTTCAATCTTAATATTTACCTTAATGAATGGGTCCGTCTGATCTCCTCAAGCCAAAAAAGTATGTCTGATCTCTGTAGCACCACAATAAAAGGGGAAACGCCACACGATGCCTATTTGATCTGGCGTTCAAGACTGGTTGTGGTTCATTCGCCCGTTTACCAGTCACTCTAGGCTATTATTCAACATACCGAGATGGGGATGGATGAGAAAACACGTCAAGGTATTTGACAAACATTTATGAATCATAAACGGTTTTTGGTGGAATTCACAGAAAAATCGGGTCCCGTTCTCCACTTTTAATCTCAATCATGAATTTAGAAAATGGAGAATGATAATGTCAACAACAGATGCTTGGAGGTGAGTTAGGGCGAATACCGGTAACGTACACCCTTACATCAAGCCTAGCCCATGGTTTTGAAAGGTGAATGGACTGTCTGAAATTCATCCCAATACTGTCAAGATTTAAAAAGTAAATTGTTTAATTAGCCAAGAGATATTGGAAGTGAGAGCAAAAATGATAGGCAACAAAAGATACCTCCAAAAACAGTCCGGAAAGATATTCATTTCCACAGCATCCCTCTCATTTCTGGCATAAGTGGGTAGGCTTGTCCGACACTTACCATTAAATGCACGACCTATTCAGAGCGCACACTCGAGTAGAAACATGAGAATAAGCAAATTAAAGTGCCAATTTCAGAAACCCAGAGAGCTAGATATTTTCTCATTTTAACGTAATATAAGCACTTGCGGTGTGGAACTAACCAGAGCAACCAATGCCCAAAAGGCACGAGTGCAGCCGGCCCTAAATCAAGAACGGCACAAACTAAAAATGTTCCCGCGGCGCAAGAAGTGATGTAAATACAGGTGTCGCAAACTAGTGAGGAGTAAGTAACATATTTTGCGGTTATATAATCGTTTAAGGTGGCATCTTTTGGCCTAGCATAGATAGGAATTTATGAGCTAACTTAATGGAAACAGCAAGCAATCTACCACATTGGGATGGGCTATGAGCTATCATTTGGGCCAAGATGATGTCTTCTGCATAACAATTAGCAAGATCGGTCACAAGACAATAACTCTGAGTCACGTATTACTCCCACACAAAACAGATAGCACCAACAAGGTCGAGAAGGTAAACTGGGAATGCATCATCGCTCACTCCCGAGTTTGAGAACAGTTTAAAGCACAACCAAGCTGTTCTTACTAGAAACACTTCTGTCATCAAATATTCGTGCAAAGCAGAATACACATGCAAAAAATGCCAAGAAAACATGGGGTCGAAATAAGCTAAGTTCCGAGTCACTAAAGGCCCCGGAATGAATTAAAAAAACAGAAAAACAAAGAACACGTGCTCACGAAAACAAAATGCGCGTAACACTGCCTTACCCCGAAGAGCCTGAATGACCTCTCAAAGTGAGACTTCCCACCGTCGTAGAGGAAGGAGAGGGTGAGAAAGACACTGTTGCACCGTACATCAGTGGACTCAGGGAGCACGTTTTTTGCATATACCGATAAGGTGACCGTACCAGGCATTTGGAACCAGTCAAACCGACATTGTGACGTCAGTGGGGCAATGAACGTGCCGTTCGTTATCGCCTCCTGTTAGAATAGAAGCCAAAAGCATAAACCAAAAGACTGCAAATCCTATTAAAGGAACATTCAAAATACGCATTGCTATAATATTTTCAATTTTAAAAGCACCAAGCCCTAAATGTATTGATAAGAATGTAAGGCAGAATCTCGTGCCTCTTTTGTCCACGCATGCCGACCGGGAGTACAACCCTCTTGCGCCAGGAACGTTTCGAAATCAGTTGTTTTCCTTTGACAGCAGCTCCAATACTTGCATCTGAAAAAAAAGACCAAAAAACTTCAAACATGAGTACAAAAAATAAATCTGGACAAGAAATGAAAATAAAAACCCTCTTACCCTTCATGAAATACCGGTATGCCCGAATGATACATGCACGTCTCGGTATCACTTTCTGGCCCATGATAAACCTGAAAAAGAGGATGAAACACAAGGTATATAGGCCGGAAAAAAAGTAAGAAACTGCAACAGTTAAAAGAAAGCTCACAGCTTTGCAGGCATTGTTAAAGCAGGATTTGGGACCTACGGAGGAATTTCAACAGTCAGTACGCATCAGGTAGCAACCCAATTGCAGATAATAACTTCGGAAACAGAGCATTACCTTGGTCGCTGGTAGCATCTGTCGCAGATGCCTCCTTTTTCTTCAAAGTTTCAAGTGCAGTTTTGAGACTTGGTGATACAACAGGATCAAGCACTTTTAAAGGAGCATCGGATGAAGGCCTTGCGGGAGGAATTTTTGGAATTGGCTTTGGAGCTGGTTGTACAGGTGGTGCTATGTTGACCTAAAAGTATAAATGAACTAAAGCCAGGTACTTCGGGAGCCGGTTTCTCCACAATCACAGGTGCAGGTTTTTGGGGATTATGAGGCCCAAATGTACACCCTTTCATGCTGAGGAATTCACCAAAGTCTGTGCTGTACTTGTTACAGCAAGACCATTTCTTCTTGGCATCATGAAAAACGGGTTCGCCGGGATGATACTGACAGGCGTCTAAAGGAAACTGCTGCGGGTCGTGCATGACTAACTTGATCCATTATTTTCCGGATCAAATTCCTTGCCACAGCCCTTGTTGTAGCAACGCAGTGAAGGCATGACCACAAAGCTATGGTAGAGGCACAAGCACCAAAGGATAAGCGCGCAAACCACAGGCGCACCGTGACGCGATTCTTCATTGGTGTGTTCAAATAGGCAACTTATTTACAATAGCTCTAGAATCTTCTAGACTAAGATTTCAATACCTATCAAATTTTTAACCTCTTTGGTCACTTTTAATGGGTGTGCAATAAAAATAACAGCAATACCATTAATTATGGATTTTAGGAATTGTGATTTTACAAAACAATTATGTTTTGACAATAAAAGTTCTTTAAACAAGAGTTATTTGCTTCCCTTGGTTATCACACATTCAGGCAACCTACCAAACAGTGGGTGCAACTAAGCGTATATCCTGAATTACTTTCTAAAGGACTACTACTACTAAAATCAAAACGATTACACAAACTTTAAACAGTTCTTTTATTTATTTTTCTCAGAACAAAGACTGCAGTTTTCCTTTAAAATAACCAAAGTCGGACGGCTGTAAAGTGCCTGGCTCATCTTAAACTGCCGCTTGCTATAGCGTTTTTAGTGATTCCGGCACCGCCCACGAACTAGAAAAGGGAATCAAGAGTTTTTCTTGCCCAGCAATGTTCCTATTTTACGAACCCCTCACTGCTCATTTAAAATCAATTTACGAGTCTAAAAATCTGCATCTGCTCCTCAGCTTAAATTTGTTCTAATTTTTGTCCTACTCAGCCATCCACTTGGGCTACGCCAATCCAATAGAAATGTGGATTTGGAGCCTTTCACGTAGTTAACGTAGTGACACGTGCAGCCGACAAATTCACGTTGTGCTCCTCCAAATAGTTCAAGTGTAGTGCCGCTAGTACCGCTAGTACCGCTTTTCTATTAGGTCCGACTCACTCGCTGCTGTCACCAATGTGGGTCCCCAGTCGTCTGATCGTAACAATCCAAAGTGGCACGAAACACACACAACTCAAGAGGAATGATGAGAACACAGCTAAAGAAAGCAGTAAGACGCTAGGCGTGTTCCGGCTCCTTCATGAATTCGTAGCAAACCATGCTGCCGTCCGCACACCCGACAGTGGCCGCGGACAACACTCAAGAAGATCGAGCGAGAATCAGAAGCAGTAGTGAGCAGCGAGAGCAAACCGAGTGGCCATTAATCAACACCAACTGCACATAAGCCCTGTTTCTCCGAGATGTCGATTGAGCATGTGATGTTAAGTTGAGCATAGCCGGACTCCATGGCGATACATCGCCTAGCTTTCCCCTGTCAAACGTTAAACAAAAGGTCCGGCACAATTAAAAGTCGAAAATGTGCAAAAAAAAAGCCGCCAGCGAATATACAGGCGATAAAAGCCATCAAGAAGCTAACCTGCCAATGCTAAAACTCTCTCTTTGTCTGCTAGAAACAATTCAGCCAAAAAAAAAAAAACATTAGCAAAAGAACGCTCAATACCAACTTGAGACGTACGCTATAATAATTTGAAAGACAATACAAACAAAGGCGTGCACGCACGCATGGGGGAATGCGCACATGTGATGTGCAAAACTGAGCAACTGTGTGTGCAAGTGTGCATAAATGCTTTGAAGGTCTCCTTCCCTTTAGTCACAACTCCACTCCAAACTGTTCAACAGAGCCTCACACAGCTCCGGTGATCGATGACGTTCGCGAGCCCCAAGCATCACCTTCCGCACCGTCTCAGAGGAGACCTGTGCGATGCGGAGAATAACGCGAGCCACTGCAGCTCGAATAACTCCAGCCGCGTCGTCTAAATGCACCGCCACGGTAGTCGTGAGGTCTTCTATCACCGCTGAGTAGACTGGGTTGAGTTGGTTGCAAGGGGTGGGATCATTCGACACCCCCGTGGAATGCTTCGGAACTGGAGGCGGGCGATCCACCAGATTAGGTGCCATCACCCAGAACCAAGTGACAAAGACGTCAGCTGCTCGAAGGCGAACCTGAAATAGCAATTTACGCACAGAATTTTTTAATGCGGGACTTTCCGTTCGGCCCCATGATTTGCTAAATTCCGCGATTCAGTCCCACAGCCGACCCACTTGTGCATATAAGA
Source organism: Taenia multiceps (assembly GCA_001923025.3). Lineage (NCBI taxonomy): Eukaryota > Metazoa > Platyhelminthes > Cestoda > Cyclophyllidea > Taeniidae > Taenia > Taenia multiceps. The sequence continues at coordinate 16,187,806 of CM010315.2, forward strand.
GCAAATTTGTTTAAATACAGCCTCCTGTTCACTTTTTACACTTAGCCCAGCGCATACGCTATTAAAGCCGAATCAACCTAGGGCGACCTGCTTCACTTCGTCTCGGTACCCACCGCGAGCCAAATTGTTAGCATTGGTAATACCCATGAACGATCCCGTTCGCCGTTCCTCCGAAAAGCTTCGCCTATTAGCACTTCATCATACGGTAAGTCATGCGTTGATTAGGCATTTCACGCATTGGATGAGAATGGCCACTGTCTATCAGCACTGACAGGCGTAAGTTTAACTGCCTTCAAATATCGCGTCGCCACGGTTTGCACGAATTCCCCCGTACACTTGACTGTCAGCCAGAGCTTCGTTTGCCACCACAAGGCGTTGCATGCATACACGTACCACCACTGCTGCCTGCCGTCTTGACTAACGGTGACCAGAATGGACTATCTCACTCAGGCGTGCACCAGATATTACAAGTGGTAACAGAACTACTGCGTGCTAAAGCGCCGAAGCAACAATATGTGACGGGATTCAAATTAATATTGATGACTGGACTCCAACACTCTTTGCAGGATTAAACTTTTCAAGAGGCAGTTAGTCAGATATTTTGGTCAAATTATAATGCCTTTTTAGCTCTCACTCCTTTTGTATCCTGACAGCCAAGCCATCATTCCATCAAGGTCTCACAGAGAACAGGTATTCGTGTAACTGGTGCAGAGAAGCTCCAGTAGCAAAATCCTGGCCAGTAATTTACAACAGCCGAAAGCGCTGAAGACGATGCTCAAGGTGAGCTCAAAGCCATGCAGTCGTTTGCTGCTTTGTCGTAACAATGAAATCACAAATATCTGGTTACTTCATTATTATTTGCATCATTCAAGTCATCAACAACTGGGCTGCTCGTAAACCCTCCAACACATTTGAAGGCGATTATTTTCAATAATCAGCTTGCCTGTGGTGCATTCATTTTCGATTCATAATCTTATCGTAGCGTTGTAGCATTGTGATTTCTCAAAGAGTTATTTGTCTTCCCTTTAGAGTGAACCTATCTATCGCAGCCATGAGAGTTCAAAACATCTTAGAAGGTGCCAAGGGATGTTCACACACTCAGAACACTGCAATACTTTGAGAACAAATTTGACAACTACTATGCTGAAAGAATGAGAATAAATACAAGTTCTAGAGTGGAGCATTAAGGTCGAAAGGTAAAATACGGTGGTGAGCAAAAATTTCAGAAATGTATTAGATATTACGGGATTTTTATGGATCACTTGGGCGCCACAAACATTCCAGCAACAAGTTTGCAGTTCCGATCTCACCACCTCCACTCTTGTAACCAAACATTATGTCTTGAGGAAATGCTTGGATGGATTCTACGGATATCAAAACCACAATCCCAATTTTTGGCAGCCAAGCCAGCCGTAAGAAAACCATAGGGTTTCAAAATTAATCGTCACAAACGTACAGAACTGGAGGACTACTAACATGGCATGATAACCAGATCAAGAAAGACTGAAAACGACTGGCGCTTTGACTTAAGGCAAACTCAAAGATACCTCAAAACAAAAAGGCAAAATTCGAATGGACTGACTTTTGTGCCCTAAATGGATAGACTAAATGATAAATGGAATCCGATTGTGGCCAGTCAAAATCAAGAACAAGAGCCCACAACAACCACTAACCTCGTCCGAAGCATCGTCTAGAGCCTTGAGCAAACAAGGGTAGAAGCGATAGACCTTGTCTCCGAGTGACCCGGGTAACGGTGTCGTAAGGCCAGGCATCTTGTCGCCATAGCCTCCTATATCCACCTCCTCTATCCCTGCCGAAGCATCGTCAAGGAGGGGCAAGAACCAAGCGGGTGAGCGCAGGAAGGCACCAGGCAAATTTTTATTGTCCCCATCGGTAGCACAACCACTACCGATAGCGTCTTCACTGCCACCAGCATAGAGACCACCAAAGAGGAGAGCGAGACCGGTGCAAGCGAGAAGGCGCGTGGCTTCGAGATCATCGGTCAGAAGGCCACCGAGACGCGCCAGTAAGAGACTAAGAAGGCGGGGCGAGGCGGCACTCACTAAACCTAGGTTCGCCAGTTGTCGCGTGTCCACCACATTCCTAGTGGCTGGGGTAGGCAGATTGATAAAGCGAATCCGACAGCTCAGCAAACCTATAACGAGAGCGCGTTCACGGGTGAGGGAAACCCGAGTTTGATATCCACATACTACAGATGATAAAATAAAGGAGAAACAAAAATGATTGTTATGACAGTACATGTCATGACTTTCCGAATGGATAGTTCGATGCATAACAATTGAACACTCACCATTTCATGATGCGGTTCACTTTAGTAATACAGACCGTTAAAAAGGGAAGCGTTTTGATAGTGTATCATGATTGGCGTCAAACACAACGCTACACACTATACATAGTCGCATAACGAATCGTAATGAGGGAGGAAAGGCCCATTGATAATCGAGCGAAATAGTATTCAATACAAAAAAAAATTGGAGGAAGAGGAATAAGGATTAATATTGTAGTGGAACAATAAGTGTCTAGGATGGGAAGACGAAGCTAGACATTTATCGTGAGCATCAGAACTATTAGCTTGATGAATATATTTCCATTTTATCAACAAGGCAAAAGGCATTATATATGGGATCCCACCAAACGATATGGTGGCGTGTATCGTGTCCAGAAAAACTTCACAAAGTATGGCTACTAAGGCATTCAATTCTTGCAAACGGTACAGTTTTTTGGAATCAATATCCCTCATGTCTAGTTCAAGGGCATCATTTTCACCATTTTTGAAAATAATTTCTGTCTTGAGACCGATGTATCACAGCCGATACAAGATAGAAAATGGATGTCAATTTGGTGAGAATGCTTCCACTTAATGAACATACAATAAATGCACCATTTTATGAAGTAACTAAGCTAATTTTAAACAAGACCAAAAGACGTCCAGGAAGCTCCATCTAAAATGAACCATTTATTAAACTATTGTCCATTGGGCTTTAACATTCTATGGTAAAAATTGTCAGTTCTAGAAGCAAATTACGTGCAAACCACCTATTCCAATTTTTGAGGCGTCAATAACGGCTTGTAAACCATCAATGTCAAGAATTAAGGGATCGCCTTCTTAGCGTAAGGTAACCATCCATGGATGACTTACCATTCGAAGTGCGTTAGTAATACCTGGGCGGTCCGTTCTACTACCACATCCCATACCATGCATCAAATTCGACGAGAAGTTTCAATAGCTTCATAATCCAACTAAAATTGGTTTGTGAAGCTGACAGAATAAAATCACTTTTGCCCCGTCATTTAAACTGGCGTTCGGTGGCATGAGTTCCAAGTGGCAGAAAAGTAGTAGGGAACAAAAAAATATGGTCTAACGTATGTTTATGCCCCATAGTGCGTACAAATAAAGAGCCACATCCTAGGAGTTTCCACAAGTTACAGATTATTACACCAGACCATACAAGAGAACTCTCACACTCCCTTTGTCACCTGATAGAAGGTAACAAAACTATGGCAATCCGCATAACTTTAGGATAAGCAAAAAAAGAGTTGCGATTAAAGCGCATGAGAATGAAAGGCAGCAGTGAATGCATGAAAAGATAATCTATACGGAAATAAAGTTGAACCATTTGGACAAAAAAACCAAGTAATGGTTCAGATTTTACGCTGCGAATCATGAATAATAAACTTAAAAAACATTAATAATCTAGGCTACTTGGCCGCGCAAAACACTACAAAAGACTTCTCGCGTTCGAAGTTCACAACATGAAAGACTTGATATGATATGAGAGAGGCGAGGCATGATAGCGTGTTCACCACATTATATTCCCTCCTCCCCCTTAATTATTCATGAAAAGACAAGCAGTCTGGGGGCGAAGGAATGATGGCAGAATACGAAAATAAAAGAACGCCCAATTAACCCAATCTTGTTACCACTATACTTTGACACCAAGACAAAAATCCACAAGAGACGTACAATAAAATGAAACCAATAGATTATCAATGCGACATGATGTAAAGGCACCAGTAAGGCATCAGTAGCGGCATAGCAGCAATACCTACCATTTTTGGCAAGAAGTTCAGCGAGTTTGCCTTTAGTGGGAGTTATGCGTTGATCAATCCACTCATCGAGGAGGCGCTCGTGGGCGTTGGGGCCTCCGATGGTGGCAGGGGTGGAGGAAGGCGGAGCAAGAGGTACGACGGCCGCAAGAAGCGCCACGAGACTGGTGGCTGCCGCTTTGCGCATCGCCTCTGCCGTGCGACCTGCACGCCACACACAGGAGGGCAGGATCAGGCGTTCAAGGCAGTAGCGGAAGAGGCGTGGCTGGGTCAGTACTATCTGTGACGTTGGAGAGGGTAAGAGGAGACCACATGAGTGCAAGACGTGTTTCAATTAGTTAGCTAATTCATGCCCGACAGCACAAGAACTCACAGAAGTGATTTTGATTGCCAAAAGTGTTAGTCTTTTTGCTTACCCACTCACAACAAAAAACTATCAAAGAATCTCGTAAAATTAGATACAAAGATCGATAAAAAGAGCAAGTCCAGACACTATACGAAGACAATTCCACCATAGGATAATTTATTTATTCAAAAGAGAACTTTAGTGAATTACCACAGACTCAATTGAATGGGGTCATGAACGAAGGAACCACCACCTTAAACGATTATCCAAAACAGAGTTGACCGTGACAAAAAACACATTTACTTCAATTAATGAGAGAAGGACTTCAAAAACCCTCTGTATAGAACTATATTATTCTGAAACCGACAATTAATTGGAGAATTGCTTTGCCAGAGAAAGTGAAAACCGTAGCCTTTACATGATTAAAAACTACTAAGGCAGGAACCTTGCCGCAGAGGTTCATCTTACGATAAAAGAAAGACTCAATCATGCGGCAGACAAAGAAGGACATTCGACTGTTAGAGTCATCAAAAGTCCAAATTAACCTAAGCCAGCGCTTCTTTTCGGCCGACATAGAGAACGCGCAAACATACCACAGTGAGAAGAAATGCGGATAGTTATTCCAACAGATATACCACGGAAACAAATAGTAAGATTTCAGAAGAGTGCAGGGATACCAAACTTCCACAACTAGTTTACAATCCTTAAACCCAACCTTAGAGATTCCATAGATTTTTAAGACTCTAGCCTCGTCAATTTTACAATAAGAATATCATCAGAACAAAAGAAGCAAGTTTATGGTGAAAAGATGATAACGTTGTACAAGCTCAGTGGAGAGAGATTAAATCCCAGAGGAAAGGTTACACAGATTTTCCTACGACTTCTTCTGGGCTTCCAAGTGTAACAGCCAATCAATACTGGTCTTACCCTCACACGTGCGTGCTCAGTGAGTCGCATGAGCAGTAGCAGACCTTTGAGGTGCAGCTCAGCCTCCGCTGCAATGGACAGGGGACTGGGAGCCATCTTCGAACCTCCACCCTTCCCGTTTGCTTCCGCAGTGGTGTCTAGTGGCTGCCCTAATCGGCAGCCCTCCTCAAGCATGTGAAGAGTGAGGTAGAGGGATGAGGATGTAATACCCTCAGTAACCGACGGAAGCGTCGACAACTCCGCCGAGCTGCCACCACCACAGCCGCGACATTCCAAGGGCTCGAGGCCAAGGAGAAGGCCAGGACCGGCGGCAAGTACAGCGTGGCAGAAGATGCATAGCCCCACCGACTTGGCGTGCCAACTACTACCGCTGTTGCCATCATGACTACCTCCGCGCCGACGACTCTCATCTAGGCGTCGCAGTAGCTGTGCATGTGCATGGAGAGATTGATGAGGTACTTGCCTGGGGGTGCATCTAGTGTACTAGTTCGGCTTTAATCCACAGTCCCATAACCCCTTGTCTAAATGCAAAGTAGCATTTCTCTTTAACGAACATCACTTTACGCCTACTGACTAGGCAAACCTTTTTCAGAACTTTTAGGCTAGGAGTACAATGAGCGAGCTAGCGCATACATCTTACTTGTTTAACGTAACATCAACGGTCTTTAATTCTAGAAGACAAAAATTACTAGTAACGCCTACAAAAAGAATTCTAAAAAGAGGATTATAATCAAGCAAGAGCCACAATCTACACATGCCTTAGGCAGTTGATGACCATAGAGGCGTTCTAGGAGCTGACCAGCACGTTTTGCTTCTGCCACAATCAAGTCCTCCCTCGCTTCCTCCGACATTGGCTCTTCCAACTGCGATTTCTCACAGACTGCTGTGGCACCCTTACCCAGGCGGAGCAGGGCACTCTGATGTCGCGAAAGGCAGCAAAGCAGACGCCCCACTTGATCGTTGAACTCCACAACAAAATCTGTGCGCTCCACACCCTCCGCCCAACAGGCACTCACTGACATCAGCAGAAAGAAGGTGTCCTCAAGGAGCTAAAAGCAGTGATCATGATTAGATTTGAATGCATCTACCTCGCATAGCAATGAACGGTGGCTCACTTTCAGAGAAATATTCTTTAACACTCCCTCAGGAGCATCACTACAAGCTACAGCACTTTCCACCATCTCTGCACCCCGCCTTTCTAGAAGTTCACCAAGGAAGGAGGTGAGAGCATTTGCACACTCCAGGAGGCCCGCTTTGGAAGCAAACGAGGAGCAGGTGATCTGTTCTTCAGCCGTCAGGAACGTGGAGATACGAAGAAGGGGACAAAGGCACCCCATAAGAGCAGCGTTGGTGGCAGTACTGTCGGTATCGACGGAAATGAGGCTGTCCACACAACTGCCCGCAATTAGATTGGCTAGGAGAAAGTAGTTGGCCGCCAAACTGGCAGGTGAGGTAGCCTCCAGGCAACGGCGTGAGTTCTCGCGCAACAGCTTCCACCACATCTGGAACAAGGGTATTAGTTTAATTAAGAACGTCTGTTCTTCATTGGATAGGTATTCATCTCCAAAACGTCAAGTATTCCCCGATCGCTTCTACATTGCCTCCACATTCCGCAAAAGTGAAATTCGCCGTCAGCTTGTGCCTCATGAGCATCAACTCACAATATAGATTAACGCTAAAATGCCATTTTGCAAAAGATCTACAATCGGAAGGTAATCTATAGACAATTTTCCCCAAAATGCAATGCAGCAATTTCACATGATTATGAGGCCGATGGAAATGTGACCAATTATTTGGCAAGGATTCATAGGATTTCATTTTCCGAAGCTGACGTTTCCTACTAAATTGGTGTTCCAAATATTTCAGTAAGCACCATGACAATTTCCCAAGATTAACGAATTTTTCTTTTTCAAAGGAAAGCGGCTATACTAATCACCCACCCGGGGCCAGAAACTGCTGTGCGGGACCGACCAGACAGTGCTATGTGGTCAAAGAGAAAAGATTACCACTTTTAAAATTAAACCACACGAACGCGTTATTTGCAATGTAAATCAACATTAAAACACCGCTCTTAAAATATTCTTAGCAAAAAGGATGCAAAAGAAGAAACTACTGCATGAACTTTAAGGAACACAAAGAATCGACATTAACCGGTGCTACTGCTGATTCAAATGCAGCATTACCTCCAAAGCTTGGATAGTAGTCAGATGCAATACCATTTCGAAGGTTTGTGAAACGAAAAACTGCAAAAAAAACCATAGCATAATCCATTTCCGAGAAAGGTCTATGGAAAAGCTACTTAGCAGATTCCAAATCATTACTCCCCGAAACCGTCCAGAAGTACTGCTATATGGAGCCCAAAGGACACAATGATGCATTTGAAAAAGAAATGCCATAGGGAAGTCTTCGTAATGTAAAGTAATAGTTATGGCAAAATCAATCACAGAGATAAGACTAAGCGTCTGACAATGGATAAATGCAAAAGAGCGCAGTGAAATTTATGAAAAGCGGCATTGAAATCGGCCAACAATAGTTCTGAAGAGCATTCAACAGTAACTTTAATCTCTCCTAAATCCTACAAAACTAAAACCTTCAAGGCGTCCGCCATTCGGCACTTTGGACGAGTCTAAACGACAGTTCTTCAACACTTCTGCACATGATCTCGAGGGCACCTACCACACAATTCCCCAAACGAAAGCGAGTGAATACATCGCGTTATTAACAAGAGAATCCACATTCAGGAGGCCAGTTTACCTACGAATATACCCACCTCTGGCTCCACAAAGCATGCCACATATCGAGCAGCAGCAAAGAGTTGCTGCAGAACACCGAGAGCCTCAGAAGTCTCTGCATTTGGAGCAACAGGAACACTGGAATTCGATTTCCGCGGGGCAGTAAGGTCCAAGAGACGGGGCAATCCGCGGGACGGACTCATAAGAATAAGATGGATGGAGCCACCGCCAGTGGCAGAGGTGATGCGGAGCAGAGCCTCTGCTATCCCGTTGGCAAGGCCGGTGATGATGAGTTGGGTGTGCTGTGTGACGCCCGCCTCAATGTGCAACAGCACAATGGGCAACAGACCGGCGGCCTTGTGCCGCGTCGCCTCCTGCCAGTCGCGGAGGTCATTACAAAGGCCTGGTAGTAGGCGTGAGGCTGTGCGACTCAGAAGCTCGCGGCAGCCTTCAGAAGGAAACAAGAAGAGCAAGGCTAACACAGTTTCAGTCTTTGATATAAGAACATTTGAAAGTAATGTACAATGGTTGTGGGCTAAGAGGCGAGTACGGATTATGCATCGACGACGGAAAATAGGAGTACTCTTAACGTGCCAAGAAAGGCCGTGAAAAAACTCAAAGTAGCCTGATATGTGAATCCTAAATTGGAGGAGGATTTGAGTGCTTCGATCTAGACATTAGGAATTAAGTGAGAGGCCAAACGAATAAGAGTAGACTTGGTAGACAGAGAGGGTGTTAAAGTTCCCATCTTCCCTACCTGGGAACAAACACAAGTTATTTCTTCCAGTTAAAAGAAAGAAAAACTAAGAGACACTCAAAGGCTCTCGGTAGCAGCATGCTTAATTCTTTTACTGTGAGACTTGGATAATGCTCTATGAATACAGTATTACGTATTTGTGTAAAGGATCGGAAAGAAAAGCAATACGATCCTAGTAATAGCTACGGAGAATCTTGAATGGCGACCTGTGAACATCCTGAGGTAAAGGACGAATCTGAATGACGCAAATACAAGAAAATCAAGCGACAGACCAGCTAGTTCACGGCAACCTTGAAATGGAAAGAAAGCTTTCGTGTTTGCCATTAAGGGTAAAATTTAGATGACTAATCCGAAATAGAAAAAAAAGTTGGAAAGGAAACTCAATATTCCGGAACAGCCCAGCTGCAGCAAAAAGAGTAGGGACCAAATGACCTAATTGTCACTCTTACTCACGATATTTGAATTCGAATAATCCACTCACTATAAAAGGAGAAAGGCGTGACAGTCAACAGGCAGAGGAAGTGTTGACATAGTGAGAAAATGTAACAACAGTGAAATATATGAACGATGCCTAATAAGAATTCCAAATAGATGAACTTAGATGATCAGTCTACCACATAAATACAAAAAATATGAAAACTGAGGTTTTTTCTTTGGTTTTAAATCAACAAAATTCCATTAAACTCTAAAGCTAGCTGTACCTGTGATAGGTTGCAATAATATCCCGGTTTTTAAAAGTAGTATACGGTAGTAGTCGTACTCCATAAACAGTCTACAAGGCGAATCCAAATGAACAATTGGCCCATTAAAATAGGCACAACGATGGCACCAACGGCAACAGCAGTAAACAACAAATACTACTAATCGAATGGCACAAGGCAATGGAACTCGCATTCTGCTTGAATGAAACGTTAGCATGTCAAATAAAAATTCATTACTAAACGGGGACAAATTGGCTGATTCAAAGTTTACTGATAGTTAAGTTAATATATATACTAGAAAAGTAAACAAGTACAAATTTGTTAAGCTTTTTGACCCATGAAAGTTCTCCAATTAAAAGTAGGTACAACAAGATCCCAGTAACGTGGATTGAGGTTAAAGAAATGTGCCATTCAAAGGGGAATCCGATGGACCCGGAAATGTTCAAAAAATTCGTGGACAAATATCGCTGCGGTTCATGAAGGAGGTTCAGGGAGAGAGGAAACAATGTAAGCGGCTGAAATGATCCCAGTTTAGGAGCTGATAACAGCTTCGAAAAAAGGGCCAACACAGTGCACTTTGCACAAAAAGGCGCTTCAGAAAGCTAGTCAATCGCACGACTTAATTCAAGGAGTAAATTTATGGATTTCAGTGAAAATAACGCGGTGAACACTACCAGATGGCATGAGAAAATAGGAACCAAATCAAATCAATCATTAAAGTTGCGATCCAGTTGTCTCTAGTTTACAAGACTTGACAGAAATAATCGAACCCACTGCTGAACAAGCCATTGAAAAAAGCGACTCACTTTAAAAATGATGGGGGTAATGGCAATAAGTGAATTTTGGGGACGCTAAAAATAGTTTGACTAGAAATAAAATGAGAATGAATGAGAAAATCACAAAGTTACCATTGAATGAAATTCCTAAGAAAACACTGAGGCGGGCCAGAAATCATTTTTTAAAAAACCTACCGAAATTAGGTCTGACTTGGTTGGGTGGATAATGTGACTGCTTTCCGGGATCAAAATCGATTTTGTCTTTTAAGTCGTTCTCATTTTCCTTCTCAAACTTCAAGCCTAGGATGAGCAGGATCATAGAGAGAACTTTAAACCCTACCAACATCATCCCATAGAGCAGTAGCCTCGTCACGAATTTCCTTGCATTCATCAATGAACCCACTCAAAATCAAGGGAATTAACTTTGAGTGGTAGGAGTACCGATCCATAAGATTCAGTAGCCACTCTCCAACTACCTGGATCACCGCCTTCCGAACTGCTATGGATGGGTCAAAGAGACGCTGCGTCAACGGCGCGATTGTATAGTCGACGAACTTGCCATTGCAATGCTTGAAAACAACACCAATAGCCTCCACAGTTGCAACTCGAACTCTGTGTTGTTGGTGAACAACATTATTCAATAGCGGCTTCAGTACAGGCTCGGCAGAGTGATAAAACAACGAAGGAAACTTTTCTGCCAAAACTCGGAGAATATCACAACAGAGAACTTTTACTTCATGGAAACTGTCCTTAAGGGAATGACTAAGTATAAGGCAGCAATCATCAACACACGAGGAGCCGTTTTGAAGCCTCTGTAGTATGCCGTTAAGGAGTTTCAAGGAACAGAGACGAACCTCTTCGGATCCCTCAAGAGATTCTTTTACGGTAAGACGTTTGACTAACATCTGCGTGACGTAAGGAATAAAGCAGTCTGAAGCATCAACGTATTCGCAAAGCTTGGAGAGAATACGAATTGATCCCTCGCGATAACTTTCCACTGGATCGGCAAACAAATTTACAAGATGTGGAATGACCCAGGAACAGTAAGACTTGAGTTCTTCAGCGCTGGCACATTGAATATTTTCATCACAATCTCGCTCAATAGCAGTCAGCGACTCTTTACGCTTAATCTTGCTGTCGCTAGATAAGAGAGTGATAACGCGTGAAGACTCAGACACCAGAAAAACCATGTCCAGCCGAGAGATTGGGAACAAGTACAAGGCTCTAAAACATTAAGCGACAACCAAATGTACTTGCATGTATTTCGTGATGTGCGGGTCTATGTTTTGCACCTATTGGTTACAATATTATTATGCCAAATTGAGCCATACATTAAAAAATACGTGCAAGTGGAATAGGTGCATGCAGTGTTGTAAGTGAAATTGTCATTCGTTTGCTTTGAATTTTCAATAGTTCTTAGTCGGGCTTAGATATTCCAGTCCCTTTTCTACGCTAATAAGCTAAAGACATTATTCTAGTTGAGAAATCTGGAAAATGAATAAAGCGCAAAGAGTTGCCGGAGCAAAATTGTGTTGCCAAATAAAAAATTTTGTTCTTTTAGGTCTAGTCTAGTCTGTTCTAGTACCATAAATCATAGGAGCTTTATGACTTGATCTTTTACGACTTAAAACCCCTTTTAATATGTATATAGACATCCCCTTCCCTCCTCTTTTCTTCCTCCACCCATGTTATTAAAAGAAGAGGTATTTCTAGATACTTTTGTTATAGATACAGACGGAAGGCATGACAGGGGAGGGGTTGTGAAGGAGAGGGCTCTGACTCCATGGAGGGAGGAACCACGATGCGTCCACGACCAAGTTGAAAGTGTCCTTCTGCCTCTCACCTACAAAGCACATTTAAAGAACATAAACATTGCATACTATAAATTAATTAAGTTATTTTCGGGCTGACAATGAGTGTGGGCAACATGGAAGAACACATATTAACATGGTGCGAATGTCATACTGGGTAGTTATTCGGACTGTTAAACTAAATTTTTATTCACAAAGCAGAAACCTGTAGACATATTGTAATACGCTGTGTGCCTGGATTGTCTGTTTCGGTCACTTGGGTGGCCATGATGTACTAGCCGGTTGACTAGACTCTGGGTTATGCCAGCAGCTCCAATCCCTCTGTTTCCAGAATATATGTATTCTTCCCTAGCAATATGCCTTCCTTTACCTTCAAGGAAGTCTCGAGATGGTACACATATGATTGTGGGTTTCGCCCTCTTATCTGTGGTTCATGCTCGCAGAACAAGTGTATGCAGTAAACTGGATATTTTATTCTACAAGTAAAATAGAATTTTAATTTTACCAAGGTTCCCACTTTTAGCGTCAACTGACCGCTTCTCTTTTCAACAGCCTATCCAAACAAGCACGTGCTGCGTATTATTGACAAAGCTTCGCATGCACCTGAATATATTGGTTGAATTACAGAGGAGGTGGAGTGTATGCGACATAAGTGGGGGAATACAGATAAAATTTCTAGCATAGCACAACAATTTGAGATAAAAATTGAGTACCTGTGTGGTTTTTATTCTGCCTCTGGGTTTTGGTCCCCTGGTTTTCGAAAGAATTTTTAGCGGGGAGCATCGTGTACCTTAGCATTTCAAAATTTTTTATTAGATCACAGCTTATTAAGGAAATCAGCGCCTGCCCCTATTCAGAATTCGAGACCGACTTCTCGGTCATAAGGCTCCCACATAAGGTAGACTTTAACAAAGCCGAATTATGAATTTAGGGAGAAATACCAAAAGTGCTTCAAGAGCTTCAGTAAAATAAGAAAAGCAAGTGGTTTAGGCCATAAATCCATTTCAGTTGGCGAAGAATAACAGTTTGCCAAGTAATCCGCAAAGGGACAGCGCCGTTTTTTTCGTTGTAACCACAATATTCAAACACATTGCATAATAACGTTCGCCTGTAATTTGGCTAATAAACCAAACAATTTTTAATCGTACTGCAGATCGCTGAAGCAAAATGCGCTAACTCTTCCTGACTGACGACTCACTTTGTAGCGTCCTGAGACTTCCCTTAAGGTAAAAGAAGGCATAGTACTAGGGCAGAATATATATTCTGGAAAGAGAGGGATTGGGGGCTGTTGGCACGGTCCGGGGGCCGGCCAACTGGCTAGTACAATATGGCCACCCATGTGACCGAAACCATCAGTTAGAACAAACAAAGTATTACACAGCCCCTCCCTTCTTTCGAGCGTCGTCCCCGACGATCCCCTTGGTCAGCTTCCCGTGTCAGCCATCGCAACGTAATCAGTGCTGCGAGATGCACCCACGAGCCAACCGTCCCAGTCATCGAGATTCGAGCGCATGTCTCCTTGTAGTGCCATCAACTCCGCATAGCATTTCTTAGTCCTCCTCTCTCACGATAATGTGGATCAATGAAAGAAGGGAGTGCAAATCCAAGTTTTCGAATGGGTCTAGACACACAACACATGTTGTGATTCCAGGCTTTTTGAAGCCGTGGAAGGAATGCGAGGGTATCGTAGAACTCTGAGCAAATGGGACGATCGGGCCTCGTAGGAATAAAATACATGCGATCCAAGCGTAAAAAGCATAAAACGATGCTATTGAATGGCGTCCTGCACATTCAACATCTGTGAGTTGGTTAATAACAGGGGAGAGAGCTTATAGAGGATGCTTGACCACAATGTCGGTGATTCCCCTTGGCATTTCCAATGGACTTAAAGTTCACGGCTGGCGTCGCTTCAGTTGTTGATGGCTTCCTTGCAGAACAAGAGGGAGAGGAAGATGCCGAAGATGAACGTCGATCTCGGCCCTTCTGTTACGGGATGCCAGATGTTCCCCATCTGTAGCACATGCACTTCTTTCACATCGCCTAAGTTTGCCAAAAGCGGTATGGAGCAGGATAAAAACCATCAAAGTCGGGTCTGCTTTCCGCTGCCACCAATGTGGCGTCCCGAGACTTCCTTTAAGGTAAAAGAAGGCGTAGTACTAGGGCAGAATACATATTCTGGAAACAGGGGGATTGAGGGCTGTTGGCACCGGCTAGTACAATATGGCCACCCAAGTGACCGAAACCAACAGTTCGAACAAAGTATTACACACCTCACTGGTCCTAGTTTTCATGTCGAGCTACGCTCATTACCGTAGTACTCCCCCACGTCACGACTAATTACCTCTTCGGTATTTACTGTTTATGGTTCCATTTTTTATAAGAGATAAATAAATTTTGAAATCCGAGGAGGACTGTTAGTACGAAGTAGGAGCCACTTACAGCCCCTTTTCCTGTCCTACAACTGGTAATTACTTAGCAAATAACATGGAACTATTTGGAAGTGTCTTCAAGAAGCACTACCACATTCTTGCAGTAAAATCTAGCTTCTCACAATTAAACTTCTACAAATGTGAGCAAAAATCGAGAGTCAACTTTTGCTAATTGTATTTGATGCATTTTTAATTTCCAGTTAGTTATTTGCAATCCTTCATCAAAAAAAAACAATTTGGCCTCATCATGAAATAATTTTTTTATTGTTTCATGGTTACTAAGGTAGTGGAAGCTTTTGAACCATGGAACAGCGGTTTTTCATTGCTGTGGATTAGTTGATGGGACGTAAAGCATTGGTACTTCAACAATCATGGACATTTCACCACCTTCCTTGAAGGTGTGATAAACTCGTGGTACTACACAGTTTTATTACAAATATGCTAAAGGGTTGATGGGCGATTGATGCAAATGACATGAAGGAAGCGTCATGGTGTCTGGGCAGCAAACCGAGTCACGGTTATTGAGGGGCTTTTGCAATTAACTGCACTACCAAGAGTGAGGTAATGGCGAAGCAATTAATGAAAAGTCTTCCACCGGGAAAGCACCGGGAAATCGATGACTTGCATTTTTACCCTAATCCAGTAAACTAGCAGTATCAGCCTGCTGTAATTGACGGCTCATTCCAAAGTTTGAAGGCATAATCACTTGTGAAGCTGTATTGCAGAAGGGCACCCATTCAGGTATTTGCCCTAGACACTTTAGCAAAACTAGCCCATACATCTTTAACTCTCAACAGTCGACAGCAACTGCCTCTTTGTCCAAACATTTCAAAGAGCATTTCGCGCTACTTTACGTTAACAAATCGTCAATTAACGTTCTGCCAATAAATTCACTTCTTTTAGTTGCAAAAAAAGCGCCTTAAATAAGCCACTTTGAAGAATCGCAACCCCCTGTCTGATTTTGGGAATACCTGACTAGCCGTGGGGGTCCTTTAAGTAGCGGTGTCCATCGCAGTCCCCCGAAAATTAGTAACAATTTGATGTACAACTTTTGCATAATGTAATACCCAAGTATCCCTCCGCCTTTCTGAGCGTACCCCAAGTTCCAGGGGCTCGTGCTAAATTACTACAGTTCAGACATCCGATGACGCCAGTAACGTCACTTAAGGGCTATTTATAGATGTAATAGACTACTTGCTTGTTTATTTCATGGTTTCGGTAACGGGCCACTTATAAGAGCCACTGAGTAACCTACCTTGGGCTGCCCAGTCTTTGGGTCATGCCAGTAGCCATCTTCTGCTTTAGTAACTTACCTTCCTTTGTCTCCCAAAAGTTCACTGAACAGCAACAGTTAAAGAATTTGCACGATGAATGCTAATAAGGTGTGCTAAGAAACATAAAACTGTCGTTATATTTGCAAAACAAAATTACCACCACCATTGGCCTGTTTTTTTTTGCTATTTTCCAACTTTGTCCATCATGCACCTGCTTAAAATTCCACCAGTTGAGTACAAAGCAGTGGAGGTCGGGTCAAGCAATCTCAGTCATACTTGCCTCAAGGCTGTGTGGGGTGCTCGAGTAATAATTTTACACAAAAAGCATTTCCAAAAGTTCCGCTTATTTAAAAGTCTGAGATGAAAACCAAAAACTCATCAAGTGATGCTCATTTTACCACAGAATTAGACTCGGTCCAATTTTTCGCATCAGTTCTCAGAACTCTGTCCCACAATGACCCCCTATATGTGCTCAATATGCTGTTTGATGTATCTTGATCGAGAGGACATACTAAGGCACTTCAGAACTTATCACTATGGTAAGTGGTTAAATTATTTATCATTCAACATCAACCCCTAGTTTACTACCCTACCAATGTCTGCTAATCACGTCCGAGTCAAGTTTCTGGTGCCTTCGTAATAACCCCTTCCTTATTCCTAAAAAGGTCTCACTCCATACCTCTGCCATGTTATTTGCAGTAGCGATTTCTTCAATGCGCTTGATGCCTTCTATTTTCTTGTCCTTGCAGTGATGGCATTGCCAAAAGGACTCATTGCTGGCAGAAATCGGAGGGAAGTGTATGGCGCTAGGAGGCATGAGGCAGAACGAGTGATGTTTTGGGGGTGTGTGGGGGCACATTTGGGATTGACAACCACACTAGTGACCGAGTTGTAATGTACTTCACATGCGTGTAGCATGCAAAGTCTATTTCATGCTTAATGCACCTTGAATTGCCTTTAGATGAATCTTTCCAAACATGTCCGTGTGTTTGACGCGACATAGTTGCATTGGAAACCTCTTACTGCACCAAAAAAAACGTAGGATTTGTGCAAGACATTCGGCTTGTTTTTTTGCTGGGACTAACCCTCTTACTGTTCCATGATTGCTATGCCTCTGCAATACTTTGTTTGTTCGAACTGCTGGTTTCGGTCACTTGGGTGGCCATCTTGTACTAACCGGTTGGCCGGCCTCCGGGCCGTGCCAACAGCCCTTAAGCCCTCTGTTTCCAGAATATATATTCTGTCCCAGTAATATGCCTTCTTTTTACCTAAAAGGGAGTCTCAGAACGCTACACCTACACTAGATGCGATGCATGCTGGGTGCAATATTTGCGGTGAAAAGTTTCCTTACTTCACACTTTAATCATTACCTTGAATGCCACTGCCGTAGGGGCTCTTTCCTTGTGGATTTCGAAAAACAAAATCAGCATGTTAAAGTAAAACATTGAAAAGTTGCTTTTATGTGGACATTAACCAATGAGTTTCAGTTCATCTATCGGTATTTGTTCAAGGTGCTGTGAAACTGCTAGGCCTCTCCCACTATGTGTGCTTTGAATGCTTTGAGGAATTCCCGCCGATAGAAGTATTTCAAGCAGCTTTATTTAGCCATTTGTGATCAATCTAAATAAATTTATCTTGTCTACTTTCAGTGACTTAGTTCGATTTACTCCTCTGAGTAAATTTAACCAATCTTTACGACCCTAATAGTAAGTTGCACACTATTCAGCTAAACAATGTTGATGCACAAAGTTGTAAACTTTTTATACCTTATCCAAGATTTTTAAAAATCGTGATTTGTTATTTCCTAAACTCCTTCAACATGTGTTTGCAGTGAAGTGGTTTATTCAGCTGGCAGTGGCCGAGCAAATTCGTGGCTTCTCTCTAACTCCCACCTCCGTTTTATCCTCAAACTAACTTTCCTGGCCGCACTCGATTGGTGTCCCGCTTTCTGAGCTCGCCCCGATCAGCATCACCACCGTCAACATCGTGTAGATTCTACTTCAAAGGAATTTAATTGTAATTTGTTGATTAACCTTCTTAATATGTGTGCTCCCCTCACTGCGTGGCGTGGTACCGTTGGGTGGAGCAATGGATTAAGTTCCACCCAAGCGTGCGAAACATGTGTCTACATTCGGTCGCTATCAAGAGTCCATTTCATCGTCTCCATATGTGCGAATCCACAGAGTGACGATAGGCTCCGACTTTCTTTGATTTATTAGCAAGAAAGCAGGAATGTGTATGAACTGACACAAAATCAATCCTTTCAGCCGTCAGGTGAAGTGGAGAGGAAGTGGAGCTTTTCACTCTATAGGCGCGGCGTAAAGGAGAGCTGTAGGCAGCCAACATTGTCGGACCATCTTTACTTTACCACCGTACTATCCACGACAGTCTATATCCTTCGCAAGAATCAACTCTATCTACTGCTGCACTTAATGGCTTGAGCTGTTGTAGGTCAGCACACTCATCTGAGATATTGAGCCCAAGTCGTCAATCAGTTAGCGGCAGCAGAGACAAGTCTCGCATTCCTCTTGCTCCAGTCTGTTATGCTTTTGAAGAACTGAATTGTGCAGACGACCAGGGAACTGAGACCAATTCGTTGCCACTTTTAGCGGAGACATATTGCAGGGTACACCTCAGCGATAAATAGCGCCACAAATTTGTCATGTCCATGCCAATGTGTGTCGTAATAAGCCGAGGTAGTATGAAAGAACGGATATTACTAATGCCTAGAGGATAGGGGATGCCATTTGCATGCCCTAAGGTTCATGTTACTAGACTGCGCCCACAGCCTAATGCCCAACTAAGCAAGGAAGCAAGTCAATACAATGCGATTTTGATGACCGACCTTGGCTAACCATAAGCCTAAGTCGAGTATTTGAAAAGTAAAAAATGGATGTGAAGGTCATTAATAACAGTATCAGCATGGACATTAAGCGAACTCATTCAATTAGCCAGACTAAACTTCCACCATAATTTTCAGATCTGGCTTTCTCATACGTGGACGTCTTGCGAAATCCCACAGTCTAGCAATGGGACTACACTAGGTCTAGAAAAATAGTAGTTTAGAAATTTTGGCGACGTTTTCAAACGTCTTTGTGGTTATTGCGACGCCAAACTTTGCCAAAATACCCTTCATTCTTGGTCCTGATTGATAAATCTTATTCCCGGAGGGGTAAGAACGTTGTAATACTTTTGTTTGTTTGAACTGCCGGTTTCGGTCACTTGGGTGGCCATATTGTACTGAGCCGGTTGGTTGGCCTTTGGGCTGTGCCAACAGCCCCCAAGCCCTCTGTTTCCAGAATACATGTATTCTACCCCCAGTACTATGCCTTCTTTTACCTTAAAGGGAGTCTCGGGATGCTACAAACGTGGTGAATAGCATGCTAGTAGTTAAAAGGCATTGCTAAATATCGTATAAAGCCAGCTCCAGATATAGGGCAGGTCATGTCATACAAGCGTAATACTTTGTTTGTTCGAACTACCAGTTTAGGTCACTTGGGTGGCCATCTTGTTCTAGCCGGTTGGTCGGCCTCCGGGCCGTGCCAACAGCCCCCAAGTCCTCTGTTCCCGGAATATATATATTCTGCCCTAGTACTGCGCCTTCTTTTACCCTAAGGGGAGACTCGGGACGCTACATTGGTGGCAGTGGAAAGCGGACCCGACTTTGATGGATTTTATCCTGCTCCATGCCGCTTCTGCCAAAGGTCGGCGTTGTGAAAGAAGTGCATGTGCTACGGAGGGGAGAACCTTTGGTATCTCGTAACAGAAGGGTTGAGATCGACGTTCATCTTTGACATCTCCCTCGCCCTCGTGTTCGACAGGGAAGCTATTAACAACTGAAGCGACACTAGCCGTGGACTCCAAGCCCGGAGGAGGGCCAAGAGGCGCGCATTTGCTGCACTGAGTGCTATGCGGAGTTGATGGCACTACAGGAACACATGCGTTGGAACCTCGACGACTGGGACGGTTAGCTCGTGGGTGCTTCTCGCAACACTGATTACGTTGTGATGGCTGACACGGGAGGCGGACGAAGGGGAGCGTCGGGGACGACGCTCGAAAGAAGAGAGGGGCTGTGTAATACTTTGTTTGTTCAAACTACCGGTTTAGGTCACTTGGGTGGCCATCTTGTTCTAGCAGGTTGGTCGGCCTCCGGGCCGTGCCAACAGCCCCCAAGCCCTCTGTTCTCGGAATATATATATTCAGCCCTAGTAATGCGCCTTCTTTTACCTTAAAGGGAGCCTCGGGACGCTACACAAGAGCAGTTAATTTCACAACTGTAAAAAGGGTGCTATGGGTGGCAGCGTAGATGCAAAATCTGTCTCAATTTTATCCTAGCAACCAGCGAAGTCTTTGTCAGCCACTTCAATCAAGGTCAATCAGGGTAGTGAGTTTTAGCGGCAGTAAATGCATGGAGGACGTTTATTTTCCTATGATCGAAGTCGTTCGAACAGTACACAGGATTTATATGTGCTAGAGTAAGACATTATGGTGGTGTTAAGTTGTCACGATACCCATTAAACAGCCTGTGAATGGCGATTCCGGGTTTCTTGGTTTGAGATTTATGCAACATTCTTAATTAGCTAACAATATCCCTCACAAGGACCAAATCAAGCCATCTAGGTCACGTTTGTCCTAATAATATGTAGAACACACTGCCAGATTAAAATAACAAATCAAATTTAGGTGTTTAAATCGGTCAAAGGTCCAAGAAGCGATCCAATAGGGATCGAATGGTGCTCTATCACCACAGAACTAGACTCGATCCAGTTTTGAAGTCAGTGACCGAGACTCTCCCTTCCAATGGTGAGCTTCCAGTGCGTACGATGCAACTCGATGTATATCAGTCAGGGTGGCTTATTAGAGCACCTTAAAAACGTTCACTATGGTAATTGAAGTTGACCCTTGCTTTATTTCTCTCTTGCCACTGTAACTTGTCATGTAATTGCGTTTTAGTCAATTATATATTATGAAATGTTATTTTTTGCGCTGGGAGATTAATAGCGTCACAATGTACACAGGTGTGAATGATGTGGTTGAGATCTTTTTTTAACCATAATGCGGATGCTGTGGAGTGACAACACCACTAAAAGGACTCAATGTTGAGAGGTATCGCAGGGCGGTGCGTGGCAGTGGGAGGTATGAGGCAGAACGAGTGCTAGTTGGGGGGGGGGGTGGGAAAACATAAACAGCGGTTCGGTGTGCTGGAGTACCTTTGTGATTGATAACCACACTAGAAGCTGAGTTATAATGCCCTCTATGCACACACGTAGCGCACAAAGCTTATTTCGTACTTGATGTACTTTGGAAAATGTCTTTAGCTACTTTTCCTCGAATTTGCCCCGTGTGCCTATGGCGGTACCCCACCATCGGAGGCCTTTTGATGCACCAAAAACGTATGTTTTTTGCTTGATATTTTGAGATATTGAGTTTGTTTCCTTTTTGTGAAGCCAATTCAATTCCTCCTTTATAAATGTTACTCTTTTATTAGGTGCAAGTCATGCCGGGTGTAATCTTTGCGGCCAAGTGTTTCCTGACTTTCGTTCACACCTAAGTCATTATATTAAATCTCACTGCCGTAAGTGTTGTTTGCTATGGATTTATAAAACGAAACTTAAAATGCTAAAAAAATGTAATATAGTTGTTTTTTGATGTAGATACTATCTTGCGAGCCTTAGTTGAAATGTTGGCATTTGTTGAAGCTATCTTTGACGTGAGGGGACAGTCAAGCTACGTGTGCTTTGAGTGTTACCAGCTATTTTCGTCAATTACTGCAGTTCAGAATCACTTGGACTTACGACACCACTGTAGGTTGCAGTTAATTAGATTCCTTTTTTATCAGTTGTTGACCAACTTGGATCAACCCATTCCTTCTTCTTTAGCAATGTGGTACGATTTAAACATGTAATTGTAACCGTAAGTTAAACGCTTTGAACCAAGTTAGAGCTTGAATTCGGGCTAGTTCATTGAAATAATGCTGGACTTGCAAAAATTTTATTTTATTATTTCCAGAGCCGACTGACTATGTGATATTTGATAAGAACCATACTTCAACAGAATCACTTGGGAATAAAGTCCTCCAACTAATAGTGACGCTTTAAATAACTGCTCAACATGCTTTTCCCACTTCCACTTCTGTCTTGTCCTGGAACAACCTCCCTATTTCCGCTAAGTTGTTGTCTTACTCTATTCTGCACGACTGTCACTGTATGCATTTAGCATTGAAACAAATAAAGTACTTAAGTCCCAGAGCTTAGTCTTTTAATACATGTGTCCTCCTCACTATGTGACATAGGTATTGTTAGGTGACGGGGTGAATTGGGCTTCTAGGTAAGTGTGCAAACCGTGCGTCGCCTTTTGGTCACTTGCGATGGTCCACTATATCGCCTCCAAATGCACAAACCATAGGACGCCATTGAAAGCTATTTTCCTTAAATCTTAACAGCAAGGTAGTAACATCCCCTTAAGGTGGAGCAAAATCAACCCTTTTGACCGATGATGCACCTCGTCTCCTCACGTGACCATCGAGGAAGCGGAGTCTTTCAATCCTAGACACCGATTGAAGCGGAGGTGTATGCAACCAATGGTACCAGTATGCATTGCTCCACTAGCTGCCTCGTGGCTCCAAATCATAACCTTGGCAGGGATTTGCTCTATCAACTGCTGCACTTCATGTCTTCAGCTGTTGGGTGTCAGCATATCCACCTAAAGCTTTTTGTGCTAAAGGACGACCATCCCACTCGTCCTACTCTGTTATACTTATGCAAGCTAAGTTGGGGAGATAGCCATGGAAAGGAGGCCATCTTGTGGCCATGGTACAGGTTGCGCGTTAAGGCTTTATGGTCCAACGCAATCGGTACATTCATGCCGATGCACATCTTCTCTGGAGTCAAACTAAGCCAAAATATTATGACAGAATATATACTACAGATGTGGGGACGATTTGAGACGAATTTTGTATGAGTTAGGAGCTACAATACAGAGCGGATCATATATTGTACGGGCTGAAAGCTCCACAATGGACTTGGATGAAATTTGAGTTTAATTTACTGCAAATTGAGGAATGTGTATGTTCAAATTGGCATGGTGATGCCCCAATTCTGAGCATGAATAAGGCGAATGGATTTCGTAGTTGTCCCATTATCCTCTCCTGGGGTGAGTGTAAGAGTCAGGGTTGATTAGCTTGTGTGAACACCAAGCATGATTAGCCACGAGGACAGAAGCATTTCTCTTGAGACCAAAGGGTCACCTGAGATGATATAAGGGCTTTTATGACTCGAATTGAGCTTATTCGCTTTTAAATGAATTTGCTTTATACATGGCGTTTCGTCTTTTGAGATTATAAAATTATAGTCTGTTGTTAATACACAAGCACTAGGACTGATACCTCTGTGTAGAATCCTAGATTTTTTATTTTTTTTTGGCTCTTCCTCTGGAATTGCATCGGTTAGTGCTGTCAGCCTCTTCCAATCATCGCCCGTTTTCAGAATGACATACGTATCAAGTCATTTGAATCCTGGAACAAAGAGCATAAGTTTTAATATCGGCAGTAGACGTTATGCGAACTCAATAATTGTCAGGAGTAGATTGACATGACGGGTGTAGGCATAAATATCCACGGTGATTCCGTAAACGGAATTCATTTTACGTGGAAGCATTGTTAAGTCCTTAAGTTGACCAGTGGCATTATGGCGGGAGTTTTGACAAGCATTAATTTAGATATTTCAGCACTATTTACAGACCTTGAAGCAAATTAATTTTGCGTATTTGTTCTTGTAGCATTCCGAGACTTCTCTGAAGACAAAAGATGCCATGATATTGGGGCAGAATACACACTACTACTGGCTCGGCCCAGAGAACAGTCCACCTGGCGGGGGCAAAGTAGCCAACCAAGCGCCTGCAATCGAAACCGAGAGTTAAACAACCACAAAATGCATAATAATATTGTTTAACTTAAGCCTGGATAGACATGTGGAATAGCCCACTTTATAAAGGTGTCCATCTTTAAAAAGCCTTTTTTCCTTTGGGGACGTAATCGCTATATTTCTTGTCAAGAAACAACGATAATATTAATTGTGATACAGTTGTGTGGCACACGCCAATTCTGTCCCATTTCATCCCATATCAGCCAATTAAATTGCCACCAATCAGACCAGTGGGTCACAGTGATAGAAAATGCATGGAGGTCGTGTAGTGAGATTAGAAGCTTCACGTGAACGATGGCATTCGAACAGCATACACTCGTAGCTACATAGAACCACAGCCTGTTCATGACAACCTCGAGAGTGTTGATTTCTACTTCTCCGCCAAAGCGAACGTTCCTTTGGGCACTTAATTTGTGCAATAGAAAATATTGCGCTTGGTGGGGCTGCAAATATAAGTGCAGCTTTGACCAATTGGATGCATTCCTTCATCCATAGATTTTATTATCTCGGCTTGACCTTTGCTATTGAATAATTCACTGATCAAGACTACATTGAACCCATTCATAATGGTCTGAGATTTCGTCTTAGATGACATCAAAATTGTAGTAATTTCGACAGCTAGTGGAGAAGAAATATAGGTCTCACCGGCTCAAAGTTCGAAAGCATAATTCGTGGCGGAGAAGCAAAGGCATTAACATAAAATCAAAACTCCACCCAAGAATCTAATTATGCCGCAAAATAATGCAACACTGCTATCACATTTCTTTTTGTCTCAGGTTTTATATAGACCGCTCTCATACCAGTTGAGTGTGCAGCACAGTTGGATTTCAGGGCTGACGGTGTTAGAGGATGCAAAGCGGTCACCATCAGTGGTTGCACGTTGAGCAACACAGGTATCTCAGCCTGTAGCATGACTTCTGAGGTGTGCTAGCAGCATTGCAGATCTTATGAGTCATTGTGGCACGCTACCTTGGCATACTACTACTCCAGAGGAGAGAAACATTGATAAAAGCTAGACGATATTAGTACGCTCACAATTACGGAGCCGCGCTCCACACTACACAGGAGTGGCCACGCAAGAGTATGCCATACTGGGAGGAAGGAAAGTCGTACCTTTCCATTCGTCACTGCTATATAATCAACGCCTTTTAGCACAAAGTTTCCGATGAGTACCTTGACCCCGAACAGTTTAAGGCATAAATTTCAGCATTACATAGAGAAGACAGTAGCGAAGGTTATGGACTGGTCCTAATAAGCAGACAGTAAAGCAAGATGGACTGACAGCATTGTCAACGTACAGCTCTGCTCCAACCTCTCTGAGTGGAAAGGGTTAATTCCACACCAGCTTACGTAAAATTCAACTCACATGAGTCCATACATTTGAAGGCGATTAAGTTAATTATCAAAAGCTTCCACACACAGCTATAAGCCCACTTCACTTACCACCCAACAATCCCCTTTCCATGCAGTGTGGAGAGAACATGCAATTACCAGGATAAACACTAAATTGCAAGTATTTTATTTATTCCAACATAAAATCCACACGAAGACGGTAGCAGCGATGCTGATTGGAGGGAGACAGCAATCTGGTATACAAAAGGGATCGACTGAGAACATGACAGAGCTTGACGTTGGAGGGAAGTAAGTTGTGGAACTGCCCAATCACCTCCCCTCACTTGGTTAAAATAAGTCACCGCACCTGCATGGTTCTGTCACAAAGTAATTAAGTCAGCATTGTTACTTAAAACGTTGTATTTCCCGAAATGCTGAAGTTGAAGGAGCAACTTACGCAACTGTCCCATTTAGCTGGAGAATGTGCGCTCCTTAGTCCATTAAATGTCGCCAAAGCACTGCAAACGGGATAGTTGTAAGAGGACTTGATTGCTTTATCGAGTAAGAAATAAAATTAGGCAGCAACTTGCCAGCATGTTCGTAGCGTAGGTGTGCTTGTAGTGAACACATCCTTGGAACGATCCTACCGCACTCAAAGCATTCATTAAATGTCAAAGCTGGTAGGTAATAGAGTTCTAAAAACAAGCAATCCTCTTAACTCTTAGTGATTCGAACTTTGCAGGTGTTAAAAATCTCTTAAAAGACCATAATTGAGCACAAATGTAAAAACTCACGAGTGTGGTATTCAATGAAGTGACGCAGATACCTCTTAAAACGCTTGAACCTGTGTCCACATCGAGCGCACACTACATGTCTACGGCCTAACGTGAAGAGAGGCTTGAATGTCACATACACTTATGCCTTTTCATAAATAAAATAGACGCAAGCGTCTTACACTTTTGATGAACCAAGAGCATCCCAACGGTCAGATATGAATAGAGGCATATGGGACACATTCCAGTCTCCAGAAAGTATCAAAGTGTTGAATTTGTACAATCTGTTACTCAACTCAGTCATCGGTGAGGTGATCCTTCACAAGCGCTTCCCTTCTCATTATATTATCTGTCCCACTTGCCCACCTTTAGATTACCACCCGATCAGTCTTACACCTTCCCACTGCCATGCATCGCCATGCGCTGCCCTGCGCAGTTTCTCAGCAAGGAACCATGTATGCAATGTCTTCATCGCATACCTTCTGCATTAAAAGGCCATACTAGAGGCAGAAGGCAGAGCATCAAAAAAAAGGAGCCAATTTGCATGCGAAATTGCAAATACAAGCCAAAAGGGAAACAGATAATTTGCATTCTTAAAATTTTTGCCTCTGTGATAAAGCAGCATATGCTGCTGATAGATAACAGAATTCGGAGTTTCAAAACGGCATTCATGACAATAGTAAGGTTCTGGTAGGGAAGAAGTGTTTTGGCGACTCATTCTCCAAGCTGGAGGTAGTTAAGCGCCGCAGTGAATGAACACCATTCGGTACCGTTGGACCTCTTCTCAACCTTCCGAATAATTTAAACATTTTGGGTTTGAATTTTGCATTATTTTACTACTGGCGTATTTTTTGCATAGACTTTTAGGGGAAGTGTGCCTTAGGTCACTTAACATTGCTTGCATTGCCTTCCACTTCCCGACTTCGGCTGGTGGGATTCCGTTAGTTGACAGATTTGGCTAAAAGATGAGGCAGAAGATACAGTCGATGTATTTGGCACCAAAGAGCAGCAATATTGTGGTTCCTTTAAGCAAAATTAAGCCACGCGAGTTTTGCTCCACTTCTTGTTTGCAATATCTTCAAGAGTTTCACCCTCCATACTTAGTAGGATTTACCAACATTATTTTGTTAAAAATTGACGATAACATGCGCTACTTGGTTCGGTCTATGTGAAGTAGAATAGGCAATCTTGTTTAACTTTTCACTGTAGTCTCGAGGGCTGCGCCTTTGTATCTACACCCGGCAGTACGGTCTCTGGACTAGTCTGCTGTCGACATTGACAATAAATTTTTGGTCGTAGCATTAGTTCAACATTTTGTTCAGCTGCTAGTTTCAATTACTATGACTCGCGTGGCCACATTGCCTTTGCCAGGTGGGCCGACATCTGAGCCATGCCAGTAGCCCATCCCCTTTCCGTTTTGCCGTATAGATATACATCCATATTCGGCCCAAGTATTACGCCTTCCCTTGTAATCAAGAAGGCCTTGTGTGAACTAGTTGCCTTCCTGTCTTGCTGCTGGCCGACCAGGCAGGCGGTCGGTCAGTGCTAAAGGGATGGGGCTAGGGAGGAAGAAGGAAGGGAGAGTAGAAAAACGAAAAAGTTGTGCGATTCGCGGTTTTGCATGTGATCCTTGCACATGGACCACGCTGATCTTCTCTGTATTGTTCCGATTTCAGCGTGCAATGCTCTGTTTGGCTGCCGGTTCCGGTTAAGGTCACTTGGGTAGTCATATTGCCCTAGTCGGGTGGGCTGCCCTTAAGCCATGTCAGCGACCCAATCCCTTTTTGTTTGTCCAATATTTATGTATTCTGCCCTGGAATTTAGCCTTCCTTTGCCATTTGGGAAGTCTTAGGGCATGTGCTACGAATGGGAGAAAATCACTGACATCCCATTTGCAGAATGGCTGGGAATGACGACATCCACCAAATCCCGCGTTCTGCAAGAAAGCTATTAGCAACGGAAGCATTGGAAGAATTTTTCTATGGAGTTTCACCACTATATCTGCACAAAGACGGTAAAAATGTGAAAATACGCGAATTCTTGCCCCGATAGAACAGTGTAAAACTTCTGCTCTCCTTCTCAAGTCCGCTTTTAGACTGGTGTTCGAACGTCAGCTCGTGGACGGAATCATTCCTTTCCCATTTCGATTGGCAAACTGGTTGATACTCCAGATCGGGTAGAATTGTCATGTGGGTTTAGCGATGTTGGGGTCAAGCATTGTCTTAGATGCATAGCGGTCTGACACTTGGCACAGATGTCTCATGGGTGTTTTCTTCCAGTTCTAATTATGTTGTGATGGCCGGTGCAGGAGGCTTACCACAGAGAACACTAGGGATGACGCTCGAAAGAAAAGAGGGACTATGTAACACTTTGTTCAACTATCGGTCCCACTTACGGTGACTTCAGTGGCCATATTGCTTTGGTCGGATGGGCTGGTCAAGCATAATGCTTTAAGGAGGTCTCGCAACGCTACAATTATGTCTGCTCTCGCCTTCTGAGAAAGAATCAAGACAATGCAAGATCGCAAAAAGTAAAAAAATTGGGGTGAATTAAAAATAAAAGCTTAGATGTGATGGGGAATCGGAGGCTCTTCCCTTCATTAGCTTTAATGACCTCCACTCGGACACGAAGGCAACTAGCCTGACCGCTTGCTACCCAATAGGTACAGTCAAGCAACAGGAGCTACAGTGAGCGATGAATCAGATGAAAAGTCATCGTTTTTACTAGGACAATAAAATATCATTTGACGGTGGAAACAATATTTAGGTTAACTCAAATCTCCCCTTTTACTTTAATTGTGTGCTATTTCACCACTTCAATCGCTTTTTTGGAGTTAAGTCACTTTATATGATGCAGAACTTTAAGTAGTCAAGCATTTGTTGATAAGTCACCAGGAATTCACGCTTCACAACCAAACAAGATCCTTGATTAAAATTGATTTCAACTGGAGGACAAGTCACAGTCCTTAAACAGGGAGTCACGTATAACCGTTCGTTCTGGTGGTCTTTCAGCCGCTTCGACCATTTCCTCTTTAAAGATTGATTTCTCCAAGTCCAACAGCCAAGGCGATAAGCATTGTTGACAACTGGTTCTCTTGCATCAACCCTATGTATAGTCAAAGGAGAGTTTCTCATAACCCTTTTCCAGTCGATATCTCTACCTCAAAGTGATGGCGAATAAATGAGTTGTACGATGGTGATCACATTCAGAAATATGCTAAGAAAGATGGCTCCACCCAGAGGTGCTAGGTGCCTCAGCAAATGAATTCCATAACGTCTCCGTTGAATTAATGAGAAAGAGTCAATAAGATGGGGGGTAGTCTGTATCCTTGAAGCTAACTGAAATACAAGAAACAGTATGCAATACAAAAGGCACGCTCTCAACGGACGTCTACTTGAAAAGCTTAGGCCAGAACGATTGTCCGAGAGAGGTGATGGGAGATAGCACGTTGAATGGAATTGAAGCACAGCTAAACAGAGGTTCTCTTCACTGTTGATCCTTCACCACCTACGAGCTGCTTGCCTTGGTGACTAACAAGTGGTAAATTTCACGGAAATAAATTAGCTCATGAAGAATGGTCAAGCCTTAGTGGGCATTGCTTTAGTGAGAATGCACTGAGCTGAGATTAAACTGGTGCAGAACTTACAAAGCTCGTAAGAGTGAAGAGGTTTTTTATTCTATGCGACTAAACAGTTCGTCCCAAACACCTGCAAAGCAAAATTTAATCACTAAAGCCGGTCATCAAAAAGCAAGTCTTGTGAATAAAAGCCAACGCACGGGAATGAATTAGACGGATGTGGTCTTTAAGCACCGTCCATGACGGGTAGTCCTTATAACATTCAGTACAGTAATAGCGCACTCCGGAACGTTCGGTAGTTTGAGCTAAAACATAATGAAATGACGTATGAAGTAGGTAGAAGTTTAAATGTACGCCACTGGCATAGTGGGGCGATGAAACAATTTCGAGTAGATGGGACCAGAGCATCTGCGAACTCACTAATGTGTTCTTCAATGTAGTGCCTCATGAGTATATCAAAACACTCAAATCGCTGAGTACACATGGGACACTTGGTGTGGTGTGCCTCTATCCGATAAAGGAGGTGAATCAAAGCATTTCACAACTACAGACAAGCAAACGAATGCGTACAAGAATTGAGAAGGCATTTTTAAATGTTGCTCACCTCTTTGATGCAACAGGACACTTCCAACGGTAATCTCTGCATTCAAGCAGTCAGCACAGCATGCGGGTATGTATTCTAAGTAGCAGAAAGATAGACAAGCGAAACGATCCCATTGATTAGTGCATTTGTCAAGTCATAACAGAAGCTAGCATAAGATTTTGCGAAGCATTTTACCAACTTGGAGTAATGCTAGTGCACACATACACACACATGCACTCGAGCCTGGTAAAAGTGAATGGGGCTTACTACGATGCACACTTGCCATGTGTGCCCGGTAGAGGATGCGGCTAGCGAGTGTCGTGGAGCATTTGTAACAGGTAAAGTCGTCCATTTCGATGGCGAGCCTGGTGAAATATGCAAAACCCTGTCAACAGCGCTTGCACTGTATTCAGTGTTAATAGAACGAACTCGGCTGGACTTGTCCTCAGATTTAAATATGATTAGAACGCAAGGGATCACTGGTCGGTTTTTGGCCAATAACTGTGAATGAATCAGACCCTCAAGCGAGATTGCCTCATTTGATTTGCTTTCGCGTTGTGTTTGATGCATAGAAGTTAAGGCTTGAAAGTGCTTTAAGCCTGGTTAGCCATTTATTTGCCTGGCGAGATGTTTCCAATAGGCGCGTCCTCGGACACATTTCATTTCAATACTAGTGGTTTAAAATGCCATATAGACACTGTTTTTTTGTAAAACTGGTGTTTGCAGAAGCCCTTCAGCTTAATGATGTCGCTTTTATTGCTTTCGATGATTCAAAATGGCTGCCGGATTGTTTAGCCCCTTTGTAACGGCAGAGGGCTTTGATGTAAATAAGTTAGGGATAGCAAGCTATTTCCACTTTTGAATTTTTCTTTTACGAGGGATAGTCTAAGAGCCCAGTACCTGTGGTCGTGATTCTGTATTGTCCTGAAGGTGGGCAAATTATGCTCCTGTACTGCTAGCGTCAGCATTTAGTTCAAACGGTGGAGCATCGCTGTCAGAGCCATGTAAGCGCATTACTAGTGACATGCAAATGTGGCATTTGTGCTCCTCATCATAGCCTTCATGCTTGCTTCCACTTAAAGATGGAAGAGACCAATATTTTTGAAAAATCTTCCACACACCTTCAGCATCAGGCTTCTAGTCGGGTGGATGCCAGTCGAACGTTTGCCACACGCCTAAGACCGCTAAGATAGTGCTTCAATTTGACTAGAAACAACATCAGGACCTGACAATTTCTTGACTTCATTGCAAATTCCCCTCCTGGACTTGACCTGGAAACTCCAACAGCCCTTTGTTACGGTCTTGAACAACCTAACTAAGTGCCATTAAGCTGTCTACATAGATAGCGTTGTGGTCTGGAATAGAATATCACTTGACAATGAATATACTGCGCATTGAGATGTGGTCGCTGCGCAGTGTAAACCAAGTGGTTTTGTCTGGCATCCGTGTAAGTTGAATGGGCAGCTGATTGAGCCCTCCCTTTCTGCTATGAGCACTTGTGTTACCATTTTGCCTTCGTTTTTTGAGTTGGTTCCTCAAGCAAACTCGTAACTAAGAGATTAATGTTTTAGGTAAGCTGGCCACTGCATGCTCTCTGAGGTCTTTATCTGCTGGGCGATCCGTAATTTAAAAAAGGAATCTTTTTATTTCGGTCCAAGATTTTTAATTAACTGCCAAAATTGTGGTTGGTAGTAGAATTAGTCCTTGGAATCCTTGACCTTTTACACTAAGGTGTATTTTCATAAATAGAAGCAGCCTTAGTCCTTGGAGTGCTACCACATACTTCTAACTTCTTCATTCCCGTTGCAGTGATCAATTGTGCTTCTTTTTCATGCTTCCCTCGTTCTTGTTTTACACTGCACTCCTGGAAACTACTAGACCCATTCAGTCCTATTCCCCTCTGCGAGTACAGGTGAGTAGGTCGACTTGCTCAGAGCTCAAGGTTAGCCCAGACAATAATTGTTTGCATTGCTTAAAACAAAGCTCAAAGGGTTAATTTGTGAATACGGTCCTAGCTCACCCCTGTTAAGGAATTAATACTTAAGATATCATAAGGCGGTAGACCTGAGTGGGTGATGCATTTCGCTTACATGAACTCACCATCCATTTAAACGTGGGGCACAAGTTCATCCAGAGCCTTAATTTGCAAGCCCTTACCACAATTTTGATGTCCCATCTTTTAAGTTACATCCAACCGCCTTTTGATTAGCATTGAAATGTAATTAGCATTCATCAAAGGACTGAATGGGTTTGTACCAGATGAGTCTAAGCTTCGGATTGTACCTACATTGCAGCTGGTTCTACACCTCCAGAGCTCGACGTGGAACACTTGAGTGTCACATAACACCTACTTTTGTGCCCTGGGTAATAATTTGCCAAGAGAAGCACAGGTTAGATCGAGTCACAGGAGTTAATTAGAAGCTGCCTTTGCATCGTTTATAACGCTACCAAATGATCTAGTCAACATAAATGTTTTGTGTCGATCTAAAGCAATTGATGTCTTAATGGTTTGAGGGGTCTATGGGGTAGTCTGCAGTCACTTACCATTGCACTGTTTTCCAAACATACCATTATAGCCTTAGTGTAGCAATTTAACCAGTGAAATCAGAATGCAACGCATTCTAAAATTAATGCAAGAATCTTGAATGACGGATCTGGACCATGGTACAACACCTCGGCTAACTTACAGAAAAGAGGTGACCGTGAGTCAAAGTTCAGTAAAGGGGAGGTCGGAACAAAGCGAAACGCACTACTTACTCCTAATTGAAACTACTGAGGGGTTAGTAATGTTAATAAAGGACGGAAATAATGGTGGGCACATTTGTTTTTGTTTGCTTTGCGAGGTTGATTAATCCGTGAGCTTCCCCGCACTTTTCTATTGAACAAACTGCTCCCCTTAGTTTGAATGGGGCTTCGGGACGCGCCTTTGCCGTTGAATGGGCATTGTGCTCTACACCACCACCACCACTGCGATCCGCTCCTCGTACCTTATCTTTAAGGGGTGAAGTTCTCTGCGCAATGTGCTGAATATTTGATGCAAACACGGCTTTTTTTTAATTGTCTTGTCTTCCGCAGTCAAAAAACTTTGTGAACCCGAAGTTCTTAGAAGGGAAAGAAAACGCAGAATTGATTTTAATTGTCGTGTATGTATGAGAGCTTTTACCATGGCCTCAAAAAATTGTTTTGCAAAACGCATGGCATGTCAAAAGCGACCTACAGGTAGGAATACAATGTGTCAGTTGGAAATATATTCGGGTGATTCCGTGACCTTCGCTTTTGATTTTATTCGGTCACAACTAAGTAACCGATAGTGTAACTTTTAGATTGGAGTGGGTTTGATGTCCCCCCAAAAAGTGTAAAAGGCCCCACCATTAAATCGTCTGTCGTTTCATTCCCAAAGGTGTTGTGTGATGTGCTGAATAGCAAGATTAGTGGGCAAATGCCATGTAATTCCTTGTAGGCTTTAAGTGAAAGCAAATGGCTACTGTCATTGTATTTCAGTAGCGAGGGCCACGCGCATCAGTGGCCTCTGATTTGGTCACCTGAATGGTGGTGAGAAAACTGTCAATGACATTGCAGCTATACCACAATTGTTGTCTTGTTGTTGTCAGTTGTCTTGAAGCGTTGCATTAGCATCAACAGACTGGATCCTCCTGATTTAAGGGATAGACATGCACTTGACATTCACTTTTACCCCTTTTTCAATTAATTCAAAGCCATTTAAAATGCACAATTGATGGGAAGCATTAATGTAACCCCGCGCACAGATACAAGGCCTGATTCTTGTACTGTTCTAAATTAATGTAATTCGAATAGCGGCCGGCAGAACTCAACCCATCAAATCGGTCCGCTGGCAGTTGTGGTTGATTTGTCCACTGCAGAATTCTGTCGAGAGGAGTCACGAAATAGCTTATTAATTCCCCCATGATTTTCTTGGGTTAAAATCATTTTTAACCAGCAAATCACGATTACTATGCCATCATCCCTGTGTTTTTGGCCTTTTAGCATGATACCACGACTGACCTATTTGTCAGACACTACTTTTGATTCCGATAGTGACCCAGACGTGAAATATTAGCACCCAAATGTCATGTGCACCACGTGTGCTTTGCCTACCTCAGCATTCCCCTCGATAAACTCCCCTGTGCTTGTCTAAACCCAAGTCTCATCCGGGCATGTCACAACACCTTCGCTGATTTACACGTCTAATGGGAGAAACTAGTTAGCCTGGTGAATACGCGTGAGCACTTTAAAATAATATCGTCGCCGAATGGTCTTTATGTACATATTTCATCAGTGTTAACCTCGTCAAAACACCTCTGCTTCGAATGCACATGGCTGATAAAATCCCAGATTCCTAGGCCTGCAACAGTCGAACGATGCACAAGGAGAGCAATTATTTGGTCATGCCGAGTTCGTTGGCATGATCATTAAATTAATTGCTATTTCTGCTACCCCTAAAACTTATCGTAAGTTAGAATGGTTGATTTAGACTCAGGGGTTGTGGCAACACTGATGTGTTTGAGCCATAGCCGGCGTAGAGGGCTGAACGAAGGGAGGGTCAGAGGCGTTGATCGTACATGCTTGCGTGCACCTCAATCTGCACAGATGGCACTTTTCTCTAACGCATAAGATGGATGAACATACTAGTGGACTCTTCATTCCTTCGGGATACCAGTAATGCATCTTGCACTATTCTACTGTGGGCTCCTTCGATTTGACAGGTAATGCACGGCACCACAAATGTACATTGACCCGTTAAAATTATTGCCCCTAAATGAGCTCTACGTGCTGTCAAAGAAGGACTGATATAACACCACTCCCAAACGTCTACTTGTTTGCACATTTAAAGTATTGTCCCAATCGTGAGTACCACGAATTCAGGTGACTGATTACTGTCTGTTTGAAATGGAAACACCTTCAATGCCAAGTGAAGATGTACAACTTATAAAAGGTTTCGAGTCCAAAGCATATGCTCTGACCAATTCCTGGGGACAACTTAAACTTCGACTGGTTTCACAAAAGCCCCAGTTCACTTAACTAGAACCTTTCTTACTACAAAAGACACTTCATCCACTCAATGGTGCATACCCATCAGAGTTATCTCCTCGTTAAGGACTTCTTTTTGACAGCCACACAGATGGAGGTAAACATTGGTTTCAAACACAGATGTGCATACTCAGTTATTGAAATGTCTCAGTGGCTGAGTCATTACTAACCTCTGCAATGTCCTCAGTCATGGCAACCTATTAACAAGGGGCCCAGTCAAATGGGTTTTGCATCCATCTCTGCATAGTCCTGTCGACTGTCTCTACCAGCGACATTAATTGGCTCTGCTGGTGATACTACTACTATCGACACTGTCCCAATGTAAAAATATAAGACAATGCATGCTCCTAAACTATTTATTAACATTTACCATGGTAAAATCAGACTAAGGTCTTTTACGACCGCATTCTGATAGTAATTTGAGAACTTCTCTCTCATCCTTGTGGAGAAGCGCCTCGATTAGTGATATAGGAAAAGGTCTCTTCACTCTCCGTGTTCTCCACTGTTCGACATGCTCTTGCTAAAGTCATTATGAACGCACCAACAGTTGAATTACACTTTAAGGAACAAAAGATGGAAGGCTGAGATGCAGCCCTATCGATACAATGGCACTGAACTCACAGTGGTTGTCTGCTCCACTTGGATTGGTGGAAGTGGATGCAGGGCATAGTATACTGCAGAAAGGGGCATTCCACCCTCATAGGCGTGGAAGTAGGTTTGACGGGAGGGAACTGATCTGCTGTAGGCATGTATGCCATGTTTCACTGTTTCTGGGTGAATTTGCTGCATTGGGGGAAGACTGATCGTCGGTGGAGGCAAATTAGGCGATTCAGGTGTCAAGACACTGGCTACTGTCAGGCAAGTGGAGTCTAGCAATTATAGGCATTGAAAATAATCAAAGCCAGTGAAGAGGACTGGGTAAAATTAGTTGGAATCGTATGAATGCACTTGATTGAAACAGTTGGTGATTGCATGAGACGACCACTGCAAACTTTTTGTTGTGGTGCTTCATTCATAACACTCGAACCCTTTTGACACCGCTGCATCAGGACATGTTATTTGGTAGGTAATACTGAGAAAATAAATAAAAATGGCGTTCATATGGTTGTATTATTTTAACTGTTGCCGAAGGAGGGGAAAAAATTCAGTCGGCTATTACACAACACTGAGGAAGTTGTACAGGCATACTAAACAGAGGGAGAGGGAGAATTCACAGTACATGTCTAACAAACAAAGCAAAGTGAAAATTCAGGTACGATAGTGATAATAAAAGTGACCCCGAAACCAAAAAAATATTCTGTCCACTGACGTGAACTAGCATTCGAATGACCAATCGCATGATGCAAAAACAAAGCCAAGGAGTTTGCGTGCCTGTTCCACCATCACAGCATAACACGGTGGTGCAGCGACGGGGTCAGTAAAAGTCATTACAATCCCTGTCTAGCAGGCGAGATTTCAATGCAACTGAAGTCACGTAGGTAAAAATTTTAAAAAACGATTTATACTAATCGTAAAAACCAATTCAGTTATACAGCCTCCAATTCATTCTCACCAAAATAAATCCCGTTTCGCAAATGTACGCATTTGACTGATTTTCTCGTAGAAGGTAGAAGCACGATTTGGCAACATATGAACATGTAATAAAGGGGAATAAAAGCATACAACTGAAGTGTGCCACTGTGCGTCTTCACCCTCCCCTCCTACACTCCTCGTCTCTGCTAGCACACTTCAGTAGTATGCGTGTATTCGCCTCCACGCATGCGCCTCACTCCACCCGGGGCACGGATTGAGCGGTGCACGCACCCACCACGAGGAGCATTGGGAGGCTAGCACACCATTTCTGCCCGGCCACACGTGCAGCCGCTCGCATGCACAGAGGAGCAGAGCAGAGCAAGCACATGAGCGCAAGGCCAAGAGGCGTCAGGTGAAGCAGTGGAGGTGCAGCAAGCGCAGGCACGAGTGGCGCCCAACTCTGGCATCTCCTCACTTGCGGACAAATCTTTCGCCTTTTACTAAAGATTTCCGTGTGGAGGTGCAGCACAATGAGTCTATAGAGTCATTTTTGCACTGCCCCGACGCGGCTTCGCTGTTGGGGCCATGGATGCAGTGAAGAAAGAAGAAGAAGGGGTGTGAGGCCTCGAGGAGAGGAGGAGGGCACGCTCGATGTGCCGGTGTGCCGGTGTGCCGGTGTGCCGGTGTGGCGTGGGTGGGACTGGGACCTAGGCTAGGCTAGGCGAGGTTGCCTCCCCCTCCTCCTACTCCGTGCATTAGTCTAGTCGACTCGCCGCCGCCGCCTCTGCGTCCACTGATGCTTGCCTTCCTCACTAACCGCTGACTGACTGTGTAGTCGCCACTGCAAGGCAAGGCATGGGGAGGGATGCGCAGTGG
>CM010315.2:16257750-16359686 GCA_001923025.3 Taenia multiceps
GAGCAGAGCAGAGCAAGCACATGAGCGCAAGGCCAAGAGGCGTCAGGTGAAGCAGTGGAGGTGCAGCAAGCGCAGGCACGAGTGGCGCCCAACTCTGGCATCTCCTCACTTGCGGACAAATCTTTCGCCTTTTACTAAAGATTTCCGTGTGGAGGTGCAGCACAATGAGTCTATAGAGTCATTTTTGCACTGCCCCGACGCGGCTTCGCTGTTGGGGCCATGGATGCAGTGAAGAAAGAAGAAGAAGGGGTGTGAGGCCTCGAGGAGAGGAGGAGGGCACGCTCGATGTGCCGGTGTGCCGGTGTGCCGGTGTGCCGGTGTGCCGGTGTGCCGGTGTGGCGTGGGTGGGACTGGGACCTAGGCTAGGCTAGGCGAGGTTGCCTCCCCCTCCTCCCACTCCGTGCACGTATGCACTTGTGTCCCATAGCGAAGTGTATTTACATCCTCAACCCACCAATTGCGGGATATCCAATAATGTTACGGATAAGTAGTTACATCCATTCTTATTAAAACGAAATTTTTCGATCTATATGCGCTTTGCCTTGTACACAAATACACACACACTTACATGCATGTGCTCATTTTACTGGTGTTATGAAATCCACACACACGTACGCACTTACTTTAACCAATTCAAACGGATTGCTAGGGAATAAAATGAGCCGACTAGAGAGCTGAAATAGCAAATGGATGCCAGAAAGTGGTAGAAGAAGTATGCAGGCAAAAGGAAGCCATGAACAATATTTTATGCTTATGGCAATCGACTTTGTCCCCGCCAGCCGGTGAGGCGGATAGTGAAGGTAGGAGGCGGAGCATCGCAAGCACTCGCTTCTGCAACACATCTGCACTGACGAGGCAACAGATCAAAGCTTTGAAAATTTGTGAACATTAGTAACGCATTGACATGAGTCGAGCAAAATATGCAAGCCCCTAATATTTGTCGTTCATTTTTCTTCCAGAACAACCACTGATTAAAATAATAATGATAAATAACTTGCAGTTGGCATAGCAACACGCAATATTCTTTCGTTCTGTTCATTACATTTCTTCCCCATAAATCCATTAGTGGAATATCTTCATCGCTTTGCAGATCTACGTGGTTTCAGGGCATAAAAATAGGCGCTACTCAAAAAGAGCTTAGGCTTTCATGTCGCACGGTTGGGTGAATAACTGAAATTGCAGTGCCTACAATTAGCACATCAAAACAGGCATCGTCCCACAAGTTAAACTGTGTGGTCTCTAGGAATATGCGTACCGAAGGCAAAAGAATTTCCCAAGTACGAACTAAATTTCCTTTGCTTTAGCAGGCATTGTTACAAATGCATGGACACAATTCACTGCTCTTAAGACTTACATCAGGAAGGAAACGGCCTCTATTGTGTTTTCGAAATTCATTATTACAAGTAAATCGGTGACCATGTATGAATCATTACCGTTGACATGTCATAAAAATGCCGTTGGTCATTAAATGTCTACGTTTGCTTATTTACACATTACAGAATATTTGGCTTACAACAATGAAACTGCAGCACATATTAGTTCTTTCAATTTTCCTTAAAGAAAACCTACCTCCACGCTTAATCTTGCGAGAAAAACTGAAGAGGATGTTAGAGAACGAATGTGCACACGTCTGTTCCAAAAGATTTGTGCAACCATAAGCTATACTTATCAACATTCAATTGCTGCAGGTAGTGCACTGTACATGGTGCCATTACAAGGCACAGTAATAGTATGCCGATTGATCAAAAATAGCAATCACGAACCCTTTATGATGGCCACACTTTGGAGCGTGCAATGCGTTCGAAGAGTGCGCGCCAGCTCATCTCTGTTTTGCTAGCAAACAGTTACACACAGCTTCTCATTCAACAAACACAATGTTCCAAACATCTAAATGGAGGCAAATGTAAGACAGTAGTCAAAATGCTTTCTGCAAACTTATTTGCCGGAAGTGACGCACCTCTGTGAGCTGAGAAAAAGTGATCTCTGTATGATTGCCACAAGCTGAACACGCACTGACACTCCGAGCACTCGTATTGCAGACCTCGTGGCAATGCAAAGTACACTAAATGCGCAAAACAGTGACGCTTTGCATTTTGACTGCATTGACACGGCAATTTTGTGCTGATTTTACACAGGTGCAAACTCACTGAAATGCCTTGCCAGAAAGTGATCTCGCAGTAGCGAAAACCGTGAATAGGCCAGTGTGCACACACCGCATCTGTAATGTCGCATATCTAAATCGAAGGGAATGCAAATAATCCACTAAAATCGTCTTTCCAAATAAAGCCAAAAGAATGAGAAACGCTCAATTCAGAAGTAGCTTACGGTACTGATGAATAAAAAGGTAGCCTGTGGTTGGACACATCAGGAGGCACACTGGACAAATGAAACGAACTTGTGCATAAACAAACACTGAGGGCAGATTTCCTTACCCGGGTGATAAGTTCGAGCATGTCGAAGTAATAAATAAAAATACGGGAATCTTTCGCTACAAAGACGACAGCGGAAAGTACTCATTTCAAAGAGAATCTACGAATGGAATTCATCTGAATAGCTTTCAATTCACCCTAGCCAACAACTCAGGCCATCATTTAAACAAGCCATATTTCGATGCTCCAGTAGTTTTTTACTCATAACGACTAGTTTTGGGGCCATAACTTGGTCTGACCTCACTCATATATACCAGTGCCTCCACGGGTTTAAGGTACTACGACAACTTGGGTAATACTACTGCAAAAGAAGGAACAGTTACGATCACTCCTTTAAACGATTTGTTTAAGCTTGATGCGTGAGCATGATCAAAAGTTCATTTGATTATCAGTGTTTGAGTAGACCGTGGATTTTACAAGCCTGTTTGAGCAAGCTGATTTACTCAATTGTATGCTGAAAGAGATCTGGCAAGGGCTTGATTTAGGCGTTTTTAAGACTGTGTGCTGCACAGATCAGGCCGAAACTACACAATTACGCACAATATTAAAACTAAGTATAGATCTGTCCGCAGCTTCAAATGTGATTAAAGCGCTAGAAACCACTGGTCACATGTGTAGTTGGAAAAGTTTCATCCATCAGCTTTCTAAGTACAGAGAACCTATTAAAATCATGCTTCGACTTCTTGTTCCTTTAAAGATGGTGTGAAATTCACTTGACGACCGAGGTGTGCTTTATTTGGTGATTGTCCGCCTCAATGTGGTCCAGTCAAATTAGTTTGTATCGGAATGTGTACATTTGGACTTAAGGCTTTTGGTCATACACGCCAACCAGCAAATATGGTCCTCATCAATTACTTGGGATCACTGTGGTGACGCAGACCAATTGGCCATGAATACATGCGACGCCTCTCATTTGTGTGAACTAGCATGTTTGGCGGACAGTTGCGTAAGCTTTCATGCCAGGCATCAGCCAGAAGTGAATGTCTGCTGTGGATGCACCTTCTGAAACCACATCAAATGATTGCCTGTTTTGCCTTTCGAGTTGCCGCTAGGAGTCCAGCTTTGGTTTTATTTGGTGCTAGAATGTTCCAAAGATGTTAGCTGGATTACCGTACTAGGTAGGCACTTTGTAGCACCATCGCAAGATGGTCGCGGAAGGCCTCGACTTTATTGTAGCACGCTAAATGTCAATGACTAGATCCACATTATTCATTACCTTAAGTTAACCATTTGATGGTACTGGAATAAGCGGATGCAGAGCAACAGTGCCGACAGTTGCACTAATAGTGCACGGGCATGATGGCTGTGTAAGTAATCGAGCCAACTATGGTAGATGCTGTAAACATCAAATAAGGTTCTTGTTGGCATTGGTGGCATGGCTTTAAATCAGTGCTTCCTTGTACCTTGAATGAGCACACTCCTGTATGAAAAGTATGTCAATGAAATGAAGTCTATTTTGAAGCCTTTAGACTCCGTGGTGATGGAAGAAGAATAATGTTTTGGCAGAAGCATATAACCGGCGAAGGGAAGGAAAATTGCATCAGGTGGTCATGGCCTTGAGACCATCCCTGCGCCAGAGGCAGCATGGCCAACCAAGAGCTCGCAACCGAAATCTGGAGTCAAACAACCAGTTAATTACACAACTTGTTCATCTTTCAGCTCATGTATATCTGGCCAAATTTCAGATTCTACTTATAGTATCTGATGGACTTTTTACAGGACAGTCGCGCTGATTACTAGCTTCCTTGCAATATCCTGACTGCTTCCTTAAACATGGGCTTGACTACAGGGGCGCGAAGATACCCATGGATTGTACTTTCGCTTGGTAGCATGGCATCCAGTCCACGCCGTTAGATACTAACCTCCTGTGCTCAGTAGTGCATTAGCTGCTATCCTGGTTCCGAAGAAGAGACTCAGAGCCTTGCACAACAGCAGTGCTCTTCATTGACGAGCTATCGAGGCGTTTCAAGTCACCCGATTTTCGCACTGCTGTGAGATTTGATAAACAGGATGCTTTTTAGGTAATGCATTTACAACCTGGGTGCCAATTTGTAGAGGTTGGCACATAAAAGTACAAGAATGCTAAATTGATGAAGTAATGGTCTATTTTTCATTGTCAAGAACATGGGAAGGGACTTCATGACCAACCTGTGGTTGCTCATTCAAAATCAGCGAGAACATGAGCCATCTTATAAACATTTCCCTCCACGGGCACATCTGGACAGATTATGCATTGCCAAATTTCACGGTGCATGCTTTGGTCCCATTTCACCTACTTAGTACTTACAACAACTCGCCTACACGACCTTGAGCTGGATGTCCGATAAAAAGCAGCTAATTCGCTCGTGTCATTTCTCATGCAATGGTTCGCAAAACAATCGTCCGAAAAGCTATTTGACTGTTCAAACTGTCCAAGTAAAATATTGTTAACCTCGTCTTATTCCAAAGCGTGGCCAGATTGCAACGAATTTTGCCAACTGGTGCCATTGCATGAAATTTTTGCACAGGCGAACACACCAAGACGGCTAATAGATGCTTCTAAGGATCAGGAAATGTATATTAGGATTTGTGATTGCAGTATTTGCATCGATGACTTGCCTCTATGAATGCAGTGTCGAAAATGTGTTTACTGTGCAAATCCAGAATTGACATGATGCAAGTGCCTTCTACTTTGCAACTGTGTGACTCCAGTTTTATGTGAAATTAAAGTAATGGGTTAAAAGTCTTAATAGGTATGAGATGGTTTTGATGGTGTTGGCTCCTCTAAGTATGCCGTATGCTTAGTTGTGCTTAGTTGTGTGAAATATGCTAACCTGACCTCACTTTGAATGCATATCAGCCAAAGTTAACTCATCAGTTGCTGCTAAAATAATAAAAGGGATTTACGAAAGCAAGCAGCAGTCAACTGCGTTTCTCAAGCGTGCTTTTATTGAAAACATCTTCACTTATCACTCTGCAGTCAAAACACGCACGTCCTCATGAAGTCCTCTCCATTCCTCAGCTTTGACTATTTCAAGGTATGGCGTAGTTTGTATTTGTCACGAAGCGAGGGATGAGTTGATAGAGCACAACTTAAAAATATGCTAGACAACCCTGTAATACTTCGCTTGTTTGACTACCGGTTCCAGTTGCGGCCACCTGCGTGGCCATATTGTCCAAGCCGTGTGTGCTGGCCTTCAGACCATGCTAGCAGACCCATTCCTCTGCTTGCTGAATATATATAGATATTCAGCACTAGCATTATGCCTTCTTTTGCCTTCAAGGAACTCTCAAGATGCCACAAACTCCACGTATAATTTTAACTAAACATGCAAAGTCATGCTGAATGCTGAACTAATAAAATGCTCATGCATGAGAGCTTAGAAGGTGCTTTGAAATGACCTGAGGAGATTCAAATGCATTTGGACCAGAAGCTATTTCAGGGATCGCAAAGCAATAAGACAAAGGCTTCAAGTGACTCATTAGATTGTTTTTCAGCAAGGCAAATTTGATGTAGAGCAAAACACAAACCAAAAATATTAAAGCGTACTTAAGGCAACCTCTACTTGAGATAGCTCAGTGTTATTTGTAGGCGCACGTTCCAAAATTCTTGCATTAGTTTGGAAGCGGCGCTCCGACTCTTC
The DNA here is from genome assembly GCA_001923025.3 of Taenia multiceps. Lineage (NCBI taxonomy): Eukaryota > Metazoa > Platyhelminthes > Cestoda > Cyclophyllidea > Taeniidae > Taenia > Taenia multiceps. Next base: position 16,263,803 of record CM010315.2, read on the forward strand.
AAATAAAATTGCAGGAAGCAGCCTTAACCATTATAGAGGTGAGACTTTGCACACATGTTGCCCCCAAAATGACACATATTATTTGATTTATTCTTGGAGTTGATATGGTCCTCTCAAGCAAAGCATTGGGTTTCATGGCGCAGCAGTTTAGGCTTGCAGAAGCTTCATTTCACTTAAGCACATTACGTTTTAGAACAACGAGAAATCAGTTAGGAATAACGCTTTAGAAGGCGACCATAACTTATGCTGCCTGATTCCCCACTGAGTAAGGCTATTTACCAGCATACTAGATAAAGGACAGCGCTTGAGACTCAAAATGGAAGTCGCATTTATATGATTGTCGGTATAAAATCATCGACTCCCTGTATCGAGCTTATCTCAGTCTGCGTCAGGAGGCCCTGGAGTACAGACGCTAGTGTACAAGAATATTACATGCTTAAGATCATCTATGATTTTTCATTGTTACTGCCGGACTGTGGTTAAGCCTTTCTGATTAAGGAGCAGTTCACGCTAGAAAAAGGAGAAAAGGTGGAAAACGGCAACATAGACTGGAGGAAGCGCAAGCATAGGGCCTGCCAGCTGTATGGTTACAAGTCTGGTCCACTTGCTTCTCTAGAAGGCCACGAAAGGCAGCTGTTTCTTCAGGCATGGATTGAAGCGGCTGTTAAGGGTCTGGAAACTTTCGCAACCACCTTTGCTAAATTGAGAATTAGAATAGTTAGTGGTTCGCTTTGTTATGCAATCTACAAATCAGCAGCTACAAATGTATCCATGTGCGATCAGGTTCATTTGTAATGCGTGCCGTGTTTTAGGAGACCATCAAGATGATCTGTGTTTGTTCGTGTTTCAGTTTTGGTAATCGAGCTATCTTCATTGATCTTTTCATGAATAAATGTTCGAACCAATGCATTGGCTAAAGTGAGCAGATAAACTGGGCTTTATTGCATAGCACATCGCTCTTCGTCATTTTCTTCGCATTTAGGGTATGGACTACGCTTACCTCAGCAAGTAATTCCTACGGATGTGAGAATTCCCTCTATTTTATGTGCCTGGTTGGGACCTCTGGATGGAGGCATCTAGCATACTTTATCCATGGATTTCATCGCGTTACCACCCAATTTCAAATAAATGCGATCTACACCACAAATTGAAATCATTAAAATTATGGGATGGAAGGTTGTTAGTGAAGACGAGAAGGTATCGAATGCAAAGCGGTCATTAGATGTGTTTCTTCATGAGGCACGTGTGAGAAATAAAGTTGCCTGCAGCCTGCTTTTGTAAATCCGCTCCAATTTGAGTAAGAACTGACGATTTACTTCGGCTGATCATTCATTCATTCATTCATTCATTCATTCATTCATTCATTTTACAGCTGTTCAAAATTTGCGTGAGGATCCTGCAACTAAGCATGTAGCATACTCAAGGGTGCCAATGCCATCAAAGTCTTCCACTGCCTAGTTGGACTTGTAAATCCATTGCACCAAATTTACATAAATTTCTTGCCTGATAGTGGACACATAAAAGACCCTTAAATCAAGTCAATTCTGGGCCTTCACGATGCAGGCAGTTTTGTCGTCAATTACGTAAAACATTACCACTACAAACCCCCTGAAACATGTTCCGATTGTGAGAAGTGTATATTCGCCACATTGGTGGTTTCACAGCGCGGACGTTTCACGTAATGACATTAATTAGTGAAATTGTTGCCAACAGCTCCACTTTTCATCTGGCCGTTCATTAAAACAATGAGAGTTTATAAATGTTTAGCCCAAACACATAATGTATGGGAATCGCTAAGTGAAGTCAGGCTAAGGCTTGAACAAACTAATGTCTCTATTTCAAATCCATAAGAAAGTTGCACGTAACTATTCGCACAAACTAGAAGATGGATTTATACTGCCTTCCATAACTCACAGCATATTTTATGTATCTTCAGAAGAGTCTTGGGTATAAGTGACTTACCACTGAGCAGCCTGAACACTCTATTCTTGGCATCGGCACTGCATTCACTTGGAAATTTAGCGATAGTGCTCGATTACCTGTTCTCAGTGCAGAGGGTAGCAGTACAGAATTAGGGTCTGTGCTCCTTTAAATTGACACAAAATTGCTTCCACAAGCAGTAGGCTACATCGGTTTGCTTTAATTTCCACAGGTAATATGAAGAACCCACTGCGTATGAATCAAGTGAGTTGCTTGAATGAAGCATCGAAAGACCTTTTGGTAGAATGCAAACAGCAATGGTGTTGAGTAAATCGTGAAACCTTCGCGAAGTAGCAAGGCATTGGCAACTGATTCACGAAGAGGGTGAAAGTCTACCAGCATCGGTTGGCACTGATGCCGACGAGTGAAAGTAGCACTTGCGTGGACCTAGGGGCCCGTCCAACTTAAGGCAGAAGGGGACTGCATCCACCACCGAGAGCATTTTGAGGGTGCAGATCAATTGTTCGTGGATACTCGCTGCACCTGTCGTTTGCGTGGGTTGACATGCTTTGCAGACGGCTGCGTCTGCTTAAAATGCAAACGGTTTACTAATTCTTCATGCACAGATGTACACCTGCAGAAGCAGTCATGAAGTGAGAGATCTCTTGGTCACATCATTATTCGTTCGTGAGCTCGTGAAAGGCGTTGTGTCACAATCACCTGCAGCTATGTTTTTACGACAAATATGCCAACAACGGTTCAATTACTCATTCTGTGCAAGGCAAAAGTAAGTCAAGTCTTGTATCGGACGGTTGAAACTAATCCATTTACAGGTGATTACTTTGTTCACCCCTGGGTGACTAGCAAATACGCTTAACAGCTTTTAGGCAATCGAATTTATATGAGTAGCTGAACGGCTCAAAGCATATTTTGTTTAGAATGCACAGTTGCACGTGGTTGAGAATCAGCTCAACGTGAAGGCGTTGGAGAAGTAGTGGGTTAGGTTCTACGCCCTCTGCAAAATTTGGGTTGAAGTCAAGTTTGGCATCTATTTCCCAAGTCTCCTCAAATAATTGCCGATTGCCTTTTTGAGGATAGCAAGAGGTCGCTTTCCAGAATAAATCGTGCTTCCGTACCAAAAATGCAATGTAGATCATAGAACGGGAGAGGCGTTGTCAAACTACTACCGAAATACGGTCGTAAAAGGCCTCTATTTGAATGTACTGAGCTCAATATTGATAGACACATTATTTTTGCCTTGAATGTTCCATTGGGTACCTCTGAATGGCATAGATACAATGCAGTTATTTCGGTAGTTGTAGTACAAATGCTCGCATACAATGGCTGTGTAATCAGTGGAGCTAGTCAGTGCAGATGCCCAAAGCGATCAAAAGGATCGTGTAGAGATGGACGAGAAATCTGCGTGGCTGTATGTTTAATTAATTAGTTGCCGAAATCAGCAGTGTTGTAAAGGGTGGCATCGGTTCAATCCATGGGTCAGATCCGCGAGTGGCTGGCCATGCGCGGCTACATTTGAACACAATGCTATAGCAAGCTTACTGGGTCCAAGGCGTAAAATTTCATTAATTCTTGCAAAACAGCAATGGTCTCTTGAGATTCTACAAAGAGGCCTTATCAAGGAGTGAGGAGAAGGAGCCGAAGTTTAGAGAGTAAATAATTTGTCTGTGCTGAGAGGAGGTTCGGGGAAGCGAAACTCAACTTTGGTAAAATCGGTCAAATATACTTAAATCTTCTCGTAATCATCGTTATTTTTGTTTAAATGCTCCAAGTTGATAAAATTCTTATCAGGAACCCACGAAGTGGGGCAAGCTGATGATGTGTGTCTACTATCTATGAAACAGGGTAGTGCTGAAGACGTCCAAGGCTATCGAAAGGTCTTCACTCACTGCCACACTTGATAATCTCCAGCTTAAAGAATGGGTCGCCAAAACAGATCTTCCTTAGCATGATATTTCTTTTATGCTGAGTGCTGTTTGAGATGCCCAAATCGTGTTAATTTAAGCAGCATGTGCAGGTCTATCACAAAGGCGAGTGATTTTCGCCTTGCAAAGCTTCTAGAATGCACTATCTGTATTTATTTGGCATCTATCAGCGATTTCTCACGCAAATTGGCTCCTTATTTTGGCACTCTGCCTTCTGCCTCCAGTTTGGTTTATTAATTTACAGGCTATGCGGTAAAAACATTACAAAGTTGGCTCCTTGTTGGGAACATGCACAGAGAGGCGCGAGGCGGTGAATGACAATGAAAGGCTGTGGGACAGGTCGAGTGGTAGTTAGAGCGTGGGCAAAAGGGACGAGTAATAGAAAGGAAGGAAGAAGCACTTGTGCTGGAACACCTCGACGGTTGTTGAGTTGGATAATATTTCGTACAAATACAACAAACTAGGCTTACTTCACACAAGAACCACTTTGACACCTTCCTAGAGATTGGAATTCGGAAGCGTCCCGTATGCCTCGATGAGACAATTTCGATGCTCTTGGTTTATCAAAAGTGTAAGACGCTTTTGTCTATTTTATTTATAAAAAGGCATAAGTATGTATGACATTCAAGCCTCCCTTCACATCAGGCTGTAGACATCTGGTGTGCGCTCGATGTGGACAGAGGGTCAATTGTTTTAAGAGGTATCTGCGTCACTACATTGTATACCACACTCACTACAGGCACACCTACGCTACGAACACACTAGCAACTTACTCTCTTGTTTTATTTCTTACTCAGTAAAACAAATTCTCTCACAAATGCCTCGTTCGCAGTGCTTTGGCGACATTTAGTGGTCTGAGGAACGCACATTCTCCAGCTAGATTGGACAGTTGCGTGAGTTGCTCTTTCAACTTCAGCTTTTCAGGAAGCACAACATTCGAAGTAACAATACTGACTTAATTACTTTGCGACAGAACCACGTGGGTGCGGTGACGTATTTCAACTGAATGACGAGAGGTGGTTGAGCAGTTCTACAGCTTACTTCCCTCCAACGTCAAGCTCTGTCATATTCTCAGTCGATCCCTATTGTAAACCAGATTGCTGTCTCACTTCAATCAGCGTCGCTGCTACCATCGCCGTAGAGATTTTGCGTTGAAGTAAATGAAGTATTTGCATCTCAGCATTTATCCTGGTAATTACATGTGCTCTTCACACTGCATAGGAAGAGGATTGTTGGGTAAAAAGTTAAAATGGGCTTTCAGCTAAGTGCATAAATCTCAATGGCTCACTTCCTTGCCTTCAAAGGCACAAACTCATAGGATTTGGTTTTCTGCATCAAGGTATTAGCCATTCTGCAAGGTGTAGGGAATTAACGCTTCCAAATGATGGTGCGCCTAATTTCCCTGCGTGATTAGCAACAGTGAACAAGGGTCCAGATAATTGAAGACTTCCACGCAGACAACATTGTCAGTCCATCTTAATTTACTGCCTGCTCATTGAAGTTAGTTCATAATCTTCGTAGCTGTACACTTATCAGATGCTAAATCCCATGTCTTGAACTGTTTCAGCTCGAGGTACCCATCTAAAACACTGCACTAAGAGACGTTATTCAGATAGCGTCGCAGATGGGAAAGTACTTCTATCTGTTTCCCAAATATGGCGTACTCTTACGTGACCAATCTGATGTAGTGTGCACTACGACTCAAAAATTGCTGGCCTAATAAACCCGGCTAGTCCTTGTCAGTGCATGCCGTCAGTGGAGTAGTAATAAGCAAAGGTACTATGCACTGCGGTTCAAAAGATCTGCAATGCTACTAGCACACCTTGGAGATCATACTGTAGAGCCCTACGCTGGCTGAGATACCATTGTTGAGCTAGCTAAATGAAACGGATCTTCTGTTGCATTCGACACTGGCATAGGTGAGGTATGTGGTGGATGCATTGGGAGGTGTTGAAACGTCAAAGTTCCGTGTGTTACTGATCTATTGTGTTCATGTCATTGCCAATTCGGGCTTCGAGCAGCCACGAGAAAATCAGCAAAAGGCATTCATTGGCGAAAAGAGATGTGTTTTTGTGGGAAGGAATGGGAGGATGGTTAATTAGATTGGCTTTGCACGATTATAATAACTCCAAGCGTAAAATTTTTACCTACGTGACTTCAGTTGCATTGAAATCACGCCTGCTAGACAGGCATTGAAATGACCTTAACTGACCCCGTCACTGCACCACCGTGTTATGCTATGTGATGATGGAGCAAGCACGCAAAATGTTCGGCTTTGTTTTCGCATCATGCGATTGGTCGTTCAAATGTTAGATCGCATCAGTGGACGGAATAATTTTTTGGTTTCGGGGTCACCCTATTATCACTATCGTGCCTGAATTTTTACTTTGCTTTTTCGGTAGGACATGTACTGTGAGTTCTCCCTGCCTCTCTCTCTCTCTGTTTAGTATGCCTGTACAACTTTCTCATTGTTGTTAAGTAGCCGACTGAATTGTTTCCCCTCCTTCGGCAACAGTTGAAATAATACTAACATATGAACGCGATTTCTATTCATCTGAGGATGTCAGTTAAATTGCTGGATGAGAGAGAAGTTTTCAAATTACTATCAGTAGGTGGTCGTAAAAGACCTTAGTCTGATTGTGCCATGGTCAATGTTAATAAAAAGTATAGGAGCAAGCATTGTCTTATATTTGTTCATTGGGACAGTGTCGATAGTAGCTGTATCATCAGCAGAGCCAATTAATGTCGCTGGTCGAGACAGTCGACAGGACTATGCAGAGATGGATGCGAAACCCATTTGACTCGGTTCCTTGTTAATGGGTTGACATGACTGGGGACATTGCAGAGGTTAGTAATGACTCAGCCACTGAGACATTTCAATAACTGAGTATGCACATCTGTGTTTGAAACCAATGTTGGTCTTCATCTGTGTGGCTGTCAAAAAGAGGTCCTTACCGAGGAGAGAACTCTGATGGTCATGCACCATTGAGTGGATAAAGTGTCTTTGTACTAAGAAAGGTCGCAGTTAAGTGAGCTGGGGCTTTTGTGGAATCAGTCGAAGTGTAAGTTGCCCCCAGGAATTGGTCAGAGCATATGCTTTGGACTCGAAACCTTTTATAAGTTGTACATCTTCACTTGGCATTGAAGGCGTTCCCATTTCAAACAGACGGTAATCAGTCACCTGAATTTGGTGACACTCACCATTGGGACAATACTTTAAATGTGCAAACAAGTAGACGTTTGGGAGTGGAGGTTTGTCAGTCCTTGTTTGACAGTACGTAGAGCTCATTTGTGAGCAACAATTTCAACGGGTCTATGTACATTTGTGGTGCTGTGCATTACCTGTCAAATCGTAGGAGCCCACAGTAGAATAGTGCAAGATGCATTACTAGTATCCCGAAGGAATGAAGAGTCCACTGGTATGTTCCTCAGTCTTATGCGTTAGAGAAAAGTACCATCTGTGCAGATTGAGGTGCACGCAAGCCTGTAAGATCAACGCCTCTGACCCTCCCTTCGTTCAGCCTTCTACGTCGGCTATGGATCAAACACATCAGTGTTGTCACAACCCCTGAGTCTATATCAACCATTCTAACTCACGGCAAGTTTTAGGGGTAGAAGAAATAGCAATTAATTTAACGATCATACCAACGAACTCAGCATGGCCAAACAATTGCTCTCCTTGTGCATCGTTCTACTGTTGCAGGCCTATGAATCTGGGATTTTATCGGCCATATGCATTCGAAGCAGAGGTGTTTTGACGAGGTTAACACTGATGAAATATGTGCATAAAGGACCATTCGGCGACGATGTTATTTTAAAGTGCTCACGTGGATTCACCTGGCTAACTAGTTTCTTGCATTAGGCGTGTAAATCAGCGAAGGTGTTGTGACATGCTCGGATCATAATTGGGTTTAGACAGGCACAGGGAGTTTATCGAGGGGAATGCCGAGGCAGGCAAAGCACACGTGGTGCAGATGACTTTTGGGTGCTAATATTCCACGTCTGGGTCACTATCGGAATGAGAAGCAGTGTCTAACAAGAAGGTCAGTCGTGGTATCATGCTAAAAGGCCAAAAACACAGAGATGATCGCATAGTAATCGCGAATCGCTAGTTAGAAATGATTCTAACCAAAGGGATTATGGGGGAGTTGTATCAGCTATTTCGTGACTCCTCTCAACAGAATTTTGCAGTGAACAAATCAGCCACAACTGCCAGCGGACCGATTTGATGGGTTGAGATCTGCCGGCCGCTATTCGAATTACGTTAATTTAGAACAGTACAAGAATCAGGCCTTGTATCTGTGCGCGCGGTCACATTAATGCTTCCCATCAATTGTGCATTTTAAATGGCTTTGAATTAATTGGAAAAGGGGTAAAATTGAATGTCAAGTGCCTGTCTATCCCTTAAATCAGGAAGATCCAGTCTGTTTATGCTAAGGTAAAGCTTCAAGACTTCTGTTAGGACATGAGAAGGCAATACTCGATTGGAACTGATGTACACGTGTTTGTCGAAGAAGAAGAGTTGAGTGTTACGGGAACGGACACTAGGCAAGGTACGCAATGGCCAATCAAATACGCACCCGAAGCCAAGAATTAAACAAACAGCAATTGTGGTAAAGCTGCAATGTCACTGACAGTTTTCTCACCACCAATCAGGTGACCAAATCAGAGGTCACTGATGCGCGTGGCCGTCGCCACTGAAATTCAATGACAGTAGCTATTTGCTTTCACTTAAGGCCTGCAAGGAATTACATGGCATTTGCCCACTAATCTTGCTATTCAGCACATCACACAACACCTCAGGGAATGAGGTGACCTTTTGATGAGACTTCTAGCACAGAACCACGAGAGACGATTTAATGGTGGGGCCTATTACACTTTTTAGGGTGACATCAAACCCACTCTAATCTCAAAGTCACACTATCGGTTACTTAGTCGTGACCGAATAAAATCAAACGCGAAGGTCATGCAATCATCCGAATGTATTTCCAGGTGACACATTGCATTTCTGCCTGCAGGTCAATTTACATGCCATGCATTTTGTGAAACAATATTTTGAGGCCATGGTAAAGGTTTTCATGCATACAAGACAGTTAAAGCCAATTCTGCGTTTTCGTTCCCTTATAAAAACTTCGAGTTCATAGGGTTTCTTGGCTGCGAAAGATAAGACAATTCAAAGCAAAGCCGTGTTTGCATCAAATATTCAGCACATTGCGCAGAGAACTTCACCCCTTAAAGATAAAGTACGAGGAGCGGATCGCAGCGGTGGTGGTGGTGTAGAGCACAATACCCATTCGACGGCAAAGGCGCGTCTCGAAGCATACAATAAAGGAGTTTGTTCAGTAGAAGTGTGTGAGTAAGCTCATGGATTAATCTACCTCGCAATGGAAACAATAATAAATGTGGCCACCATTGTCGCCGCTCTTTATCAGCATTATTAACCCCACAGTGGTTTAAATTAGGAGTGAGTAGTGCGTTTCGCCTTGTCCCGACCTCCCCTTTACCGAATCTTGACTCACGGTCGCCTCTTTTCAGTAAGTTAGCCGAGGGTGTTATACCATGGGCCAGATTCGTAATTCAAGGTTCTTGCATTAATTTTACAATGCGTTGTAGCTTGTCTTCAGGTGAAATTGCTACACAAAGGCTAGAATGGTGTGTTTGGAAAGCAATACAACACTGAGTGGCTGTGGACTACCCCATAGACCCCAAAACAATTAAGACGTCAATATGTTGTCTTTAGCTGCCCATTCGATTTAAACGGGTGCCAGACAAAACCACTTGGTTTACACTGCGCAGCGACCACATATCAATGCGCATTATATTCATTGTCAAGCAATATTCTTTTCCAGACAACTACGCTATCCATGCAGACAGCTTAATGGCACTTAGTTAGGTTGTTCGAGACCATAACGAAAAGCTGTTGGGATTTCCAGGTGAAGTCCACGAGGCAGATATGCACTGAGATCAAGAAATTGTCAGGTCCTGATGTTGATTCTAGTCAAATTGAGGCACTATCTTAGCGACCTTTGGTGTTTGGCAAACGTTCGACTGACATCCACCAGACTAGAAGCCTGATGCCGAAGGTATGTGGAAGATATTTCAAATATGTTAGTCTCTTCCATCTTTAAGTGGAAGCGAGCTTGAAGGCTATGATGAGGAGCACAAATGCCACATTTGCATGTCACTGGTACTGCGCTTACATGGCTTTGGCAACGATGCTCCACCGTTTGAACTGGGTGCTGACGCTAGCAGTACAGGAGCATAATTTGCCCACCTTCAGGACAATACAGGATTACGAACACAGGTAGTGGTCTATACCACTAAAAGATAGAAGTCGGTCAGTGAAGCCGGGGCTTCTGTCAAGTACACTGTTGGAGAAGCACAAGACAGAAAATGCGAAAGTAGAATTTGTTGGGACGTGGGTGAGCATTCAAAATGCGAAAGCTTCAACTGCAAGAACCGACAGCGTGGTTTTCATTCAGGCAAGGTCAGATGCTTTCCCAAAAGTCCGAAGAGTTCTGACTCCCGGCCTATGCCTCGTGAAAGAGATTTCAAAGATGGAAATGGCTTGCTATCCCTAAATTATTCCCATCAAAGCCCTACACCGTTACAGATAGACTAAAAAACGACGGTAATTTTGAATCACCCAAGGCAATTAAAACGACATCATCAAATAAAGGGTTTAGGCAAGCATTAGTTCCGCAGAAAAAATAGTGTCACTCTGGCATTTTAAAACAATAGTACTGAAATGAGTCGTCCGAGGACACGCCTATTAGAAACATCTCGCCAGGCAAATAAATGGCTAACCAGGCTTAAAGCACTTTCAAGCCTTAATTTCTATGCATCAAACACAACGCGAAAGCAAACCAAATGAGGCAATCTTGCTTGAGGGTCTGATTCATTCACAGTTATTGGCCAAATAATCGACCAGTGATCCCTTGCGTTCAAACCATATTTAAACCTGAGGACAAGTCCAGCCGAGTTCGTTCTATTAACGCTGAATACAGCGCAAGCGCTGTTGACAGGGCTTCGCATATTTCGCCAGGCTTGCCATCGATATGGACGACCTCACCTGTCACTTATGCTCCACCACACTCGCTAACCGCATCCTTTACCGGGCACACATGGCAAGTGTGCATCAGAGTAAGCCCATTCACTTTTACCAGGCTCGGGCGCATGTGTGTGTGCACTAGCTTTACTCCAAGCTGGTAAAGTGTTTCGCAAAATCTTATGCTAGTCTCCGTTATGACTTGACAAATGTACTGATCAATCGGATCGTTTCTCTTGTCTATCTTTCTGCTACTTAGGATCCATAACCGCATGTTGTGCTGACTGCCTGGACACAGAGTTTACCGTTGGAATAGTCTTAGTGCACCAAAGAGGTGGGCAACACCTAAAGATGACTTCTCGTTTCTTACTCTCCATTCATTTGCTTGTTTGCGTTTGTAAAATGCTTTGCTTCACCTCTTATTGGATAGAGGCACAGCACACCAAGTGTCCCACATGCCTTCAGCCATTTGAGTGTTTTGATCTACTCATGAGGCACTACATTGAAGAACACATTAGTGAGTTTGCAGATGCTCTGGTCCCATCTACTCGAAATTACCTCAGCGCCCCACTATGCCAGTGGCGTGCTTTCAAACTTCTCTCTACTTCATACGGCATTTCATTATATTGTAGCTCAAACAACTGAATCTTCCGGAGTGCGCTATTTCTGTACCGAATGTTATAAGGACTACCCGTCATGGGCGGCGCTTAAAGACCACATCCGTCTCATTCATTCCCGTGCGTTGGCTTTGATTCATGAGACTTGCTCTTTGATGACCGGCTTTAGTGATTAATTTTTCGCATTGCAGATATTTGGGACGAACTGTTTAGTCACCTAGAATATAGAACCTCTTCACTCTGATGAGTTTCGTAAGCTCTGTACCAGTTTAATCCCTGCTCAGTGCATTCTCACTAAAGCGATGCCCACTAAGGCGTGACCATTCTTCATGAGTTAATTTATTTCCGTGAAATATACCACTTGTTAGGCAACAAGGCAAGCAGCTCATCGGTGGTGAAGGGTCAACAGTGAAGAGGACCTCTGTTTAGCTGTGCTTCAATTCTATTCAACGTGCTATCTCCCATCACCTCCCTCGGACAATCGTTCTGACCTTAGCTTTTCAAGCAGACATCCGTTGAAAGCGTGCCTTCTGTGTGGTACACTGTTCCTTGTATTTCAGTTAGCTTCCAAGATACAGACTACCCTCCATCTTATCGACTCTTTCTCATCATTTCTACGGAGACGTTGAGGAATTCATTTGCTGGGACACCTGGCGCCTCTGAGTGAAGCCATCTTACCCTATTTCTGAATGCGAGTACCATCGTGGGACTGCTTTATTCGCCATCACTTTGAGGTAGAGATATCTACTGGAAAAGGGTTGTGAGAAACTCTCCTTTGACTATACATGGGGTTGATGCAAGTGAACCAGTTGTCAACAATGCTTATCGCCTTGGCTGTTGGAATTGGAGAAATCAATCTTTAAAGGGGAATCGGTCGAAGTGGCTGAAAGACCACCGGAACGAACAGTTATAGGCGACTCTCTGTTTAGGGACTGTGAATTGTCCTCCAGTTGAAATCAATGTTAATCAAGGATCTTGCTTAGATGTGAAGCATGAACTCCTGGTGACTTATCAACAAATGCTTGACTACTTCAAGTTCTGCAGCATATAGAGTGACTTAACTCCAAAAAAGCGATTAAAGTGGGGAAATATCACACAATTAAAGTAAAAGAGGGATTTGAGCTGTACTAAATATTGTTTCCACAGTCAAATGCTATTTTATTGTCCTCGTAAAAATGATGACTTTGCATTTGATTCGTTGCTCACCGTAGCTCCTGTTGCTTGACTGTACCAATCGGGTAGCAAGCGATTAGGCTAGCTGCCTTCGTGACCGAGCGGAAGTCATTACTGCTAGTGAAGGGAAGAGCCTCCGATTCTCCATCACCTCCAAGCTTCTATTTTTAAGTTCATTCCAATTTCTTTTGTTTTTGCGGTTTTGCATGGTCTTGAGTCTTTCCCAGACGGCGAGGGAGGACATAATTGCAGCGTTGCGAGACCTCCTTAAATGATTATGCTTGACCAACCCATCCGACCAATGCAATATAGCCACCAAAGTCACCGTAGAAATTCGCGTATTTTCACATTTTCACTATCCTTGTATAGATATAGTGGGGAACCCCATAAAAAAACCCTTCCAGATGCGTTTGTTGTTAACAGCTCTCTTGTGGAGCACGGGAATGAGTGAATGTCAAGGGTAGAAGGCATTCCCAGCTCTTCTGCAATGGAATGTCATTGATTTTCTCATTTTCTACGCAGTTAAATTGTGCTACAAACGGTATAAATTAAAGTAGAAATCCTTTGAATTGGAGTCAACTTCCTGCTACCACCAATGTAGCACTCCAAGGTTTCCCAAATAGCAAAGGAAGGCTAAATACCAAGGCAGAATACATAAATATTGAGCAAACAAAAAGGGATTGCGACGCTGACATGGCTCAAGGCAGCCCACCCCACTGGGGCAATATGGCTACCAAAGTGACCTCCACCGGAATCGGCAGCCAAACAGAGCATTGCACACTGAAATCGGAACAATGCAGAGAAGATTATCGTAGTCCATGTGCAAGGATCACATACAAAACTGCTAAGCGCACCACTTTTTCGTTGTTCTACTCTCCCTTCCTTCTTCCTCCCTAGCTCCACCTCTTCAGCACTGACCGACCACCTGCCTGCTTGCTTTTCACTTCACTTTCAGCGACTGCCTGGTCAGCCAGCAACAAGCCAGGAAGGCAACAAGTTAGCACAAGGTCTTCTCGACTACAAAAGAGGGTGTAACACTTGGGCAGAATATAGATGTAAATGTGTTTGGCAAAACGGAAAGGGGCCGAGCTAGTGGCATGGCTCAGATGTCGACTTACCAGGCAAAGGCAATATGACCACCCAAGTCTTCGTGATTAAAACTAGCAGCTAAACAGAGTGTTGAATAATGCTACGACCAAAATTTACCGTCAATGTTGACAGCTGGCTAGTCCGGAGACCATACTGCCGGGTGTAGGTACAAAGACAGAGCCTCAAGTAACCTCGACTCTACAGGGTGAAATTGAGCAAGATTGCCAATTCCACTTTATGTAATCAAACCCAAGTAGCGCATGTTATTATCAATTTCCAGATAAATAACATCAGTAAATCCTTTGAAGCCTGGAGGGTGGAACTCTTCCAGACATTGCAAACGATAGATGTGGCGATTCTCACGTAACTTAATTTTGCTTAAAGGCACCAACATAAATAGTAAAAATCACCACAACGTTGCTGCTTTTTGGTGCCAAATACATTGACTGCATCTTCCGCCTCATCTTTTAGCCAAATCTTGTCAACTAGCGGAATCTCGCCAGCTGAAGTCGTGAAGTGGATGGCAATGCAGACAATGTCAAGTGACCTAAGGCACACTTCTCCTAGAAGTCTATGCAAAATATACACCAGTAGTAAAATAATGCAAAAATTAAGTCCAAAATGCCTAAATTATTTAGAGGGTTGAGAAGAGTTCCAACGGTATGGAATGGTGTTCATTCACTGCCGCGCTTGACCATCTCCAGCTTGGAGAATGAGTCGCCGAAACACTCCTTCCCTACCAGAAGCTTACTATTGTACTGAATGCCAGTTGATAACTCCAAATTCTGTTATTTTATAGCAGCGTGTGCTGATTTGTCACAAATGCGAGTATTTTTTACCTTGCCAATCATTTTAAGAATGCAAATTATCTGTTTCCCTTTTGCCATGTATTTGCAATTTCTCACACAAATTGGCTCCTTATTTTGTTGCTCTGTCTTCTGCCTCTAGTATGGCCTCTTAATGTGGAAGGTATACGGTGAAGACATTGCATACGTGGCTCCTTGTTGAGAAAATGCGAAGGGAAGCACAAGACGATGCATTGCAGAGACCGATCGAATGGTAGTTAAAGCGTGGGCAAGCGGGACAGGTAATATGATGGAAAAGGAAACGCTTGTGAAGGATCACCTCACCGATGACCGAGTTGAGTAACAGATCGTAGAAATGCAGCACACCAAGCTTACTTTATGCAAGGACCACTTTGATACCTTTCTAGAGATTGGAAATCGAATGTGTCCCATATGCCTCGATGAATATCTGATCGTCAGGATGCTCTTAGTTCATCAAAAGTGTAAGACGCTTGTGTCTATTTTATTGATAGAAAATATAAGTGTGTATGACATTCAAGCCTTCCTCCACATCAGGCCGTAGACATTTAGTGCGCAAACAATCGTTTTGAGCTATCTACGTCGCCTCATTTAATACCACACTCGTGAGTCTTTGCATTAGTGCTCAATTATGACTCTGTAAGAAATTTTCTTAACACCCGCAAAGTTCGAATCCCTAAGAGTTAAGAGGGTCGTTCATTTTTAGAACTGCATTACTTAACAGCATTGACGTTTAGTGAATGCTTTGAATGCGGCAGGATCGTTCCAAGGATGTGTTCACTACAAGCACACCCACGCTACGAACATACTAGCAAGTTACTGTCTAGTTTTATTTCTTACTCGATAAAGCAATCAAGTCCTCCTACAACTATCCCGTCTGCAGTGCTTTGGCGACATTTAGTGGTCCGAGGAGCGCACATTCTCCAGCTAGATGTGACAGTTGCGTAAGTTGCTCTTTCAACTTCGGCATTTCAGGAAGCACAACATTTGAAGTAACAAGGTTGACTTAATTACTTTGCGACAGAACCACGTGGGTGCGGTGACGTATTTCAACCGGATGACGAGAGGTGGTTGAGTAGTTCGACAAATTACTTCCCTCCAACGTCAACCTTTGTCATGTTCTCAGTTGATCACCTACTGCATACCAGATTGCTGTCTCACTCCAATCAATATTGCTGCTACCGTCATCGTGTAAAATCTTATGTTGAAATAAATTAAATATTTGCACTTCAGTGTTTATCCTGGCAATCGCATGTGCTCTCCACACTGCATGGAAAGAGGGTTGCTGGATAATAAGTTAAAGTGGGCTTCCAGCTAAATATGGCAACTTTCGATGATTCACTTTGTCTCCTACTAATGCACGGACTCATGTGAGTTGAAATTTATGTGAGCTGGAGTGGAATCAACCCTTCTAACCGATGGTGCGCCTCATTCTCCTGCGCGACTAGCAACAGTGCACAGGGGTTGAGACAATTGAAAATTTGCACTCAGACAGTTTGAAGCAGAGTTGTGCGTTGTGAATGCTGTCAGTCCACCTTACTTTACTGTCTGCTTATTAGGACCAGTCCATAACCTTTGCCACTGTCCTCTCTATGCGATGCTCATCTTCGTGCCTTAAACTGCTCGAGATTAAGGTACTCATCGGAAACTTTGTGCTAAAAGTCGTTGATCAGATAGCAGTGACAAACGGAAAAGCACAACTTTCCTTCCTCCCAGTATGGCGTACTCGTGCGTGGCCACTCCTGTATAGTGTGGAGCGCGGCTCTGTAATTGTGAACGTGCCAATATAGTCTAGCTTTCATCAGTGCGTCTCCTCTCCGGAGTGGTAATAGGCCAAGGTAGTATGCCACTACGATTCAGGAGATCTTCAATGCTGCTAGCACACCACGGACGTCATGCTGCAGAGCCCCTGCGCAGGCCAAGATACCTGTGTTGATGTTCCTTCAACGCAGCCAGCCTGAAATCAAACCGTGCTGCACAATCAACTGGTATGAGCGCGGTCTATGCAAAACCTGAGGCAAAAGGAAAAGTGATAGCTGTGTCCCATTATTTATTGGCATATTTGAATTCTTGGGTAAAGTTTTGATTTTGCGGTGCTGCTCCAGTTTCTCCACCACGAACTATGCCTTCGAGCTTTGAGAAATGAAAACAAGGTTGTTATTGGGGAGTTCAGTTTTCTTGCAAACGACCTAATCCAAACCGTGCCAAATTTGTCGGCAGACAGATAATTAAAATGTGATACTTGTATGAACATACCTTTCAGACGACAAGCTAAGAGTCTACACCGATCGTGTCAGCGACATCTGACTCCAAGTAGCCTCTGATACTACGTAAACGCCCCCATACTACTCGAGCATAAAATGTTTTAGATATGAGGGTTTGAGCTCAGAGCTTGGAAGAAAGGGCACCAATTCTACTAAAATCAATGCTGCTTTCATTTTCTATTTATCAAAGCATAGTTTTCGCCTTGAGTCATGCATGGAAGCCTTCTTGCTGCGGATTTGTTAACATTTCATCTGTCGATGTAAGTACAGTACAGGTGAACTTACTGTTGTCTTATGTGTGGGACTCCACAGTGGTAAATTAAAGCATTTGGATGGAGGTTTCTGTTCCTCCAAGTACAAATACATGATCCACGAGCCTTATGCTAAAGTCGGTTTGTGTAAATGAATAAAAACATTTGCTTGCCAACTGACTTAACAGAACTTCTCATTAAATGCATTAAGCGTCTTTCCACCCATTTTATGCTTTACAAGATTTAAGATACGATTTTCGAGCGTTTTGACGCCTCCAGGCGCAGATATTTGTCTTAAGTCACTGTTGAATAACTGATATTAGAAAGTGCTTTCAAAATCGTGAACAGTACAATCATTGTATACAGATTTGCAGTCCATCAGATTTGACAGCCAGCAAATGCGAAATCAGCGGCGATGAGCAGATGAAGCGGCCATGCGATTAGCCAGGCCTAATGGAGCGGATTCATTGTCGTACTTTGGTGCATACCAGTGGCTAAAAACCTCGGATAAGCTGGTTTAGCTTCCCTCCAGCGACCCACATGTGTGGAAATTGTGTTCGCGGCAGAAGGCACATTTGGGTGGAACAGTCAACGAAGCCTTAAAGATTGTCACATTGTTATGCATGGTGCAATAGTACAAAGTGGATGTTTAACAACATAATCTCTTTCGCACAGATGGTCAAAATTTATTTTCTATTGCGCTAGAAATGCGGATTTTGCTCTGTTTCCTTAATAAATGCGTTGATTTTGTACACTGAGGAAGCAGAACCGCCTTCTCTACTTTTAAATTTTGATCGCGCAGGATAAACTGGTATAATCTGCATTTTCTGCATTTGATACCAAAATGACTACAATTTTGACGTGGAAGTAGAGACGACTAGGGACGAACCCTCAGATCGTTATGAGTGGAACCAGCGTGGTCTCGGTTAGTAAGCACCTTAATAGCAATGGTCAAGCCGAGACCTCAAAATCCGTGGACGAAGGGAGGCCTTTCCATCAGTGGGAACTGCATTTATTTTTGGATGCAGTACGCGAATGATTACTCGAAGGATCAACCTCTCCGGTGAAGATATGCGAATTAATACATTCAAGATTATCATGGACAGGTTGTCTTTTAGTGCTCAGTTCTCTGGAGCTAGGAGTGTATGCTGTTCGGAAGCCTTCTTTCACTTGAAACTTCTAACCTCACCACACGGTGTCCATGGATTCACCAAATCCATGACTAACTGGCCTAAGAGACGGTGGCTTGAGTGGCCAACGTGGATGCGCCGGCTGATCGGAAAAGCATTGAGGTAGACTTGACGTGTGCCACACTACCGTGTCATCCTTTATGTAGCCTCAGCAATACCCTCTAACTAGATTAGCGCTGCATATCAAGTTCAAACTACCTTGATAAGAAACATGGCAATTAATTCCCTAAAGGAAAAACAATTTGTTAAATTTGGACAATTCTTGTCAGAAGGTTGTACCAAAATGTGCACAAGCTTAGGATTATACAATCGAGTAATGCGTCGTAATGCTTGTTTAGCTCTCATTTTTGATTACATTTACTTGATTGGCTACTATGCTTCTGTCGGACAGGCTAGTCTCCAGGTCGAGCTGGGAACTCCAATCCCTTTCGTTTGCCGAATATATGCATGTGTATATCTCATCAGAGTAGTATGTCGTCTTTGCCTTCAGGGAAGCTTCAGAGCGATGCAATAACAACTACGTCCATATGCTTTGCCTCAAGGTCTGTAAATGTCACTGAATTGTCTGCATCACTATTTGCCCAAGCTTCCGCCACATCGCCTCTGGTCAACCTATGGACTTCATAATATATCTGCACAAAGTGGATTCCATTTGCAATAGCACCGTGAATATTTGGGTCTACACCCACCATGTCAATTAAGTCCTGCCAATTAACCAGCTTGCATGAGCTTGCGCTAGGCAACGCAAGACCAGCAGAATCGTCAATGCTGGTGAAAAGATAAGATTTTGCAGAGACGTCAGTCCGAGCGCTCGCATGTCTTTAACAATCTTTAATTTGAAATCTGAAAGGTCTAAACGGCATTTACGAAGCGAATCGATTCAAGAGTGAATGAGCTTATGGCGATTCATAAAAGTCCTTACAACATCCCAGGTGAGCCTTTGGTCTCACGTGAACGTTACACCCAAAATGCACCAGTGGGAGGTGGTCAACCCTAACTCTCACACTGACAAAAACTTCATGTGGATATGCCGACACCCAACAGCTAAAGGCATAAAACGCAGCAGTTGCTAGAGCGAATCCCTGCCAAGGATGTGGTTTAGAGCCACGAAGCAGCCAGTGGCGCAACGCATACTGGTACCATTGCTTACATACACTTCCGCTTCAATAAGTGTCTAGGCTCGATAGATCCCGCTTCCTCGCTGGTCACGTGGGGGAAAGAGGTGCACCACTGGTCGAAAGGGTTGATTTAGTTCAAGCCTAAGGAGATGTTACTGCCCTGTTGCTAAGGTTAAAAAATGGCTATCATTGGCATCCTATGGCTTGTGCATTTGGAAGCGATATAGTGGACCATCGAAAGTGACCAAACGGCGGCGCACGGTTTGTACACTTACCTGGAAGCCCAATTCACCTCATCGCCTAACAATGCCTGTGTCACATAGTGAGGCGGACACGTGCATCAAAAGGCTATGCTTTGGGATTTAAATACTTCATTCATTTCAGTGTAAAGTGTATATGGTGACAGTCGTGTAGAATGGAGTAAGAAGACAATTTGGTGCGGATAGGGAGATTGTCCCAGGAAAAGACAGAGGCGTAAGTAGGGAAAATATAATGAGCAATCACTCAAGGCGTCGCTATTAGTTGGTAAATATACTTTGCCGCAAATGCGCGTGGAAGACTTCATTCCCAGGTGGTTCTATGGAAGTATGCTTCTTGTTTAACATCACATAATCTGTAGGCCCTGGAAATAACAAAGAATTTCTGCAAGTTTAGAATACCGCTGATAAAATATCTCAACTCCCAGCCTTAAATTTGTTTAAAGTGTTCAATTTACAGTTACAATTAAGGTTGCAAGAGTTTGTTTGATTTGTTCACATATTTAAATCGTGATACAATGCTGGAGAAGAATAGATGGATTAATCCAGGTTTGTCAACGACTGATAAATAAGGAACCTAAGTGACTGCAACCTACAATAGTGTTGTAAGGCCAAGTGAGTCTGAACCCCAACAACTGACGGGAATAGCTGGTAACACTCAAAGCAAACGTAGCTTGACCGTCCCCTCACGTTCCAGACTGCTTCAACATATGCCAGCATTTTAACAGAGGCTCATAGGATAGTATCCGCATGAAAAACAACTCTATTGCATACTTTCAGCAGCTTAAGTTTTGTTTTCTAAGTTTATGGGCAGACATAACTTACGACAGTGAGACCTGATGTAATGAACTAGGTGTGAACAAGAGTCAAAAACATTTGGCCGCAAAGGTTACACCCAGCATGACTTGCACCTACCAAAAGAGTAACATTCATGAAAAAGGAACTGGATCGGCTTCACAAGAAATGAACTGAATATCCCAAAGCATGTAGCGAAAAACATGCACTTTTGGTGCAACAAAAGCCTTCCAATGGTGGGGAACTGCCATAAGCACACGGGACAAAGTCGAAGGAAGGCAGCTAAAGTGCATTAAGCATGATACAAACTTTATTTGCTGCAATTGTGTGTAAAGGGCATTATAACTCTGTCACTTGTGTGATTGTCAATCACAAACGGACTCCTACACACCGAGTCGCTGTCGATGGTTTCCTATCCCCGAACTCTTACTCGTTCTGCCTAAATGCCTCTCACTGCTGTGCATCACCCACCGATTTCTGTCAGCTACTATTCTCTTAGCGCAAAACAACGTACTTCTTGTCATAAACTTGACTAAAACGCAGTCAGGTGGCAGTTTACAATGGCTAGAGGGCGGTAAATAAAGGCGGATTGCACCTACCGAAGTGAAAGTTCCTATAGTGGTCTAATAAGCTGATCCGATCGAAATACATCATGCTGCATCGTGAGCAGACGAGAATGCCCATTGAAAGGGAAAGGCTTGAACACCAATTTAGAAATTAGACTGAGTCTAATTCTGTGGTGAATGAGCACCGTTTGATTCTTGTTGGGTCGCTTCTCAGTCCTTTAACCGATTTAAACATTTAGGTTCAGTTTGATACCTTAATTTTGCAGCGTGACCGAAACATCCTTAGAGCAAATGCGCCCTGCTTCGCCTCGTTTGGTTAGATAATTGAGAGCGTTGTACATAATTCAAAGCCGAATACATGGCGTTGCCATGCACAGGCTGTTTAACGAGTAGCGAGACAACTTAATCTACAATGATGTCTCACGCTAACACACATAAAGCTTCTAGTAACGCATTGTCCTTAATTCTCTACAGCTGTGAGTGTGTACTGCTAGAACTTTCTCGATCATACGATACCAAGCGTCCTCAATGGAGTTGCTGTTACTACAACCCACTATGCAGATTGACCTCGATTGAAGGGGCCTAAGGAAGGCTTCGCTAGCTGTTGGAGAGAATGTTGAGACAGATATTGTATCTACCCCACTACCCGTAGCACCCTTTTTATAGGTGCGAATTTAACTGTCCTTGTACAGCTTAAACTGCTCTATAGCTGCAACTGGCTGCATGCATTATTTATCAATCTCTTTTCACTAAATGCAGGTTATCCATCAGGATTTTACCCCTATGAGAATAGGAACTATCAATCACGACCAGGAATGGTGGGGATTTTGGTAAAGTTCAGCACTTCAGCAACCGCATGTGTGCATGGGAACGTCACTAATATTTCTAAACTGCCATTTTTCCTAGATAACAGAACAGTCCTATTACTCGACTAAGGAATTTCGCAAGATAACCACGTAGAAGATAATCAGACCTGAAAATCATGATGGAAGTTCATTCTGGCCAATGGGTAGAGTTTCCTTAATGTCTGTGATGCTGCTGGTATTAATAACTTGTACATCAATTTTATTTTTATAAACTTGAATTAAACTTGCAGTTAATCAAGGTCGATCATCAACATCGCATTGAAATTACTTGCTTCTTTGCTTAGCTGGGCATTAGACTGTGAGCGCAGTTCAATAGCATGAACCTAGCAGCATGCGAATAGCATCCCGTATCCTCTAGGCATCTGTAATAATAGTTCCCCCACACCACCCTGGCTTATTGCGACATACGTTGGCATGAACGCGACAAATCAGTGACACTATTCATCGATGGGGTTCACCCCGCACCACATCTCTGCTAAAAATGGCAGCAAGTCGGTCCAATTTCTCTGGTCGTCTATGGAGCTTGGTGCTTTGAAAACAGTAGATTGGGGCGAGGGGTATGTGTGACTTGTCTCCTTTGCTACCGCTAGCTGACTGATGCACTGGGCCCAACGTCTCAGAAGGGTCTGCTAACCCGCAACAGTTCAAGCCATGAAGTGCATTAGTAGAGGGAGTTGACTCTTGCAAAAGACATAAACTGTCGCGAATAGGACTGTGGCAAAGTGAAGTTAATCTAGCGATGTTGGCTACATACAGCCCTACTTCACGCTGCGCCTGCAGGGTGGAAAGCCCAATTTCCTCTTCACTATACGCGACTGTTTACGCACATCCAGCTCTCTTGCTAGAGAAGTCTCAAGACGTCGAAATTCATCTCCACCCTATGCAATTGCGCATGTTGAGGCAATAACATAGACCCCTAAAAGTGGCCAAACATAGACACGTCTTTTGCACTCTTGGATAGAATCCAATCTACTACCCCACCCAACGACACCATGACACGCAGTGAGGAGAGCGGACGCGTTAAGAAGTTTGATCACTAAAATACAGTTCAATTCCTTCGGAACAGAATACATATGGTGATGATGGTAGTGGCGCTGATCGAGGCGAGCCCAGAAAACGAGTCACTGGTCGAGTGCGGTTAAGAAAGTTCGTTTGAGGACAAAATAGAGGCAGAAGTTGGAGGGAAACCGTAGGTTCGATCGGTCGCCATCAGTTCATTAAAATACGTCACTGCAAACACGCGTGGAAAGGATCTTGGGGATAAGGTGCACGAATTCTACATATCCGAGATAAAGTAGAAAAATAGCTCAGCTTATTGCACTAGAATTGTTTAATTGAATCGTGCGCAATTTACTTCTACGACTAGTATCGTAAAGATTGGTTAATTTTACTTAGAGGATTAAATAAAACCACGGTATTGCAAGTAAAAGAGGTCGATTTATTTAAGCTGATCAAAACTGCCAAATAGATTCACAAGCGAATGTATCTCACCTCTGTGTTGAAGAGGCAGGTGACATTGAACTGTTTGCATTTGCAAAAATTGCCCAAAACATTTCCACATGTGCAGTTACACTTTTACAGATGCTGGAAGTAAATCAATTTAGACAGAAACCAGGCATTGCAGAATAAGTAAAGGTTGCCACTCGCTTTCGCTCATGGTGTCTGAAAGTAATCCCTCCTATAGAATTTTTGATTGTTGCGAAGTTGCTGGTACCGATATCTATGAGCTCCAACACCATCTTGGAACAATAAAATCCCAACGCATAATGGTAAACGCGACCACTAATGCCAAATCCATTCGCCCACCTCGTTCGATGCGGTCAACTCCTTTGCTGTGGATTCGAAAGCAGACATGGTTGAGCCACTGTCAAATTGACTTCCTGTTCTACATTTAATTCATGTTGTTAAAACATTCCCAGTTGATGAAGGCACCAACTATCCACTTGTGGTTTTCACTTGTTTCTTGCGGATACTTGCTAACCATATGTCCCCAATGCTTGATTTTCTGCTTTCTCCATTAATAATAGCCTTCATCTACAATTTTCGCGATTAGGCTTTCCTGGTTGCATAACACATCACTAACGTTGTAGGTCGAAATGCCAATGATGCTTCAAGTTATGCATTCGGCTGAAGCATGCTTAATGCTGGTGCCAAGTAGTAGGGAAGAGTGCGGGAATCAAATTGCATTCCTCTTTGTGTCCGATTAAACAGAATATTAAATAGTAGCTGTTTTGCTTCGGTTTTGGACGTTAGGAACTGCGACCTAATGATTGCCAATTTATTACCAATGGAAATCAACACTATGAAGTGTAACAAAGCATAAAATTTACATGCTCTAGTCTGACTTTGGCTTTGGGGTAGCTGAAGGCTCAAGCATTATTCCTCACATAGAATTTAACAGGAACCACACTAAAATTTGCTCATAGTAACAGAGTGAAGCAATAAATCCCAGAAGGTACGGATTTGGCAAATCGTGTTTATTTCGATGCAACGTATGCGGACTCCTTTTGGTTCGAACTGGTGCAACGTGTTCCATGTGAATGCACACGATCGTGAGGGAACACTCACTGTCGCACAGCTTTGGTCATTTTTTGGCTAGAACAAGACCAAACTCAATGCTGCACCAAACCGTGAGGTACTGGGTTTTGGGAGGTGTGAGGAGCGCGTGATCAACATCATCGCATATTAATTCTTCATCATGAGGTCTCAAACTGTCGATCTCAACCAGTTGGTTTCCAGCCTTTTCTTCGTCAATTCTTCTTCTAAATTTTACTTTTGAATTCGCCAGTCATGTTCTTCTTTACCCCGCCTTAAATAGTGTATTCGAGCCACTTCATTCGCTGCCTCTAATTTCAAAATTTATTTAGCTATTTAACTCTATCCCTCCGTTTAAGTGCATGTAACAAAGATCCCTACGACATCGACGCTAATGACGCACAGTAGCAGCGATGGCATTTGATGGAATCGGAAATGATAGCAAATGCAGATGTCTCTGGACGTATACTTTTACATCTCGCCCTCTAACACTTGGCCGTAATCAACAGAGGGTTTCAAGTTTTGAAACGGCATCAATTAGACGACACTGATGCACCTTAGCCTACATTCAATGCTTTTGTAGAACAATTGATGCATTTGCAGATTGTTCATTCATTTATCACCCCATATTGCTGTCAAATACTGAATGACTTAAGAAGTCTTTTTGAGGAAGAAGAAGGCTAATCGACTTAACCACGGGTTTCAAATTGCAGCACTTGCTCTAAATTTTCGCTTCATACGAACAAAATGTATTATCGCTACTTTTACTCGATTGTTTTGCTTGTGGTAGCGCAAGAAGGAAGTGATATTTCAAATGGTGCTGTTCGCATCATGGAGATGGTTCATGGTGTGCTTGTAAGGTAAAGAATAGATGGAAGCATGAAATCTTGCCCTCGGAATGACTAGTTTTCCTTAGGCCATATCCCATTCTATTTGGAACAACAAACGGCTTTTATTTGAAAAGTAAACAAGCCACGTTGTGTTCATAAATTGTGTGTCTATTTGCATGAACAGTTGGTGTCCTTTGGTAAACTCTTCGCCCTCTATTAAAGCAAAACCTAGCTAACTTATACAGTGGTGAACGAGTTAACCAAAGATGTGCAAGCGAATGACTACAATGAAAGCAATCCACAAAACACAATTGCCTGTCTGACGGCAGCGCATGTGCACTTCCCGAGTGACCAAAGCTTCTAGCATCCTGCAGATTTAGCATTGTGCCCTCTTTTACTTTTAATACATCTTGAGACGCCGTGTAAACATTAGGAATAGGGAGTCTTGGAGCCCATGAAGAGAGCAAACCACATGGGGACGTTTTGCTTAAGACCTGTTCACTAAATACCATTGACCGAATAAGCGAATGATGATTAGATGTGATCCAACCATATATAAGCCAGAATAGAGATTTAGCTGCGCTCGCTCCTTTAACACAAGCCTTAGCATAAGCGGAGTTGCAGGCCTTCAAACATCTTACAAGGATCTTCGCTCAAATGGACGACATTACCTGTTGCCTAGACCCTATGTTGCGCGCTAATCTCGCCCTCTATCGGGCACACAAGGCGCGGGTGCATCACGGTAAGCCCATTCGCTTTTTAAGGCATGCATGGATGCACAACTTAGACATGGTTGTAAATGCGCTAGGGGATCATGCAAATTAGTGGCTTTCATTATCTAGATTACTGCATCACTTGTGCGTCTTTCAATAACTTACCAAACGCTTTCCTTTCACGATTTATCCACCTTTCAGAATACTTGCCCGCGTGTTGTCCGCTTTGCTCAAGTATGGAAGCAACGGTAGGAATGCTCCTCATACATCAAAAAGGTAAGTAAAGTTAAATTATATTCTTCTTACTCTTGCTCAACATTCACATGCTTGACGATAATACAAAATTTTTATCTCAAAACTTTCCAAGTTTCGCAGCACTTTATGTGCTTTGGATGCCTACGGCGACTCCGTGATTTTAAACAACTCATGCAACACTTCATCGAAGCGCACATCGGTAAGTTTGGAGATGCTCAAAAGCAATTTATTGCTTCAGCACATGAGCTTATCCTAAATGCTTAATTTCTTGTAATCTGTTGTAGCCGTTGCTACAACGGCATCTAATGTACGCCACTACTGCACGGAATGCTTTGGGGACTATCCAACATGGGAGACCCTGAAAGATCACATCGCTTGAGCCATCCCAGTGCGTTGCCCTCCATTTACCAGACCTACTTCTTGATGACTAATTTTACTGATCATGCTCCTGCTTTGCAGATGTTTGGTTCGGACTGTACAGTCAAATAGAATAGACACCTCCTCACGCAGATGACCTTCGTAAGTCTTGAACAACTTTACTTTTCATTTCTTGATGCCTTTGTAATAGCGATTATCACTAAGATGGAACCAGTTGCTTGTGCGAAGTTCTAACTGTCCTACGAGCGTGGGTTCGTCTTCGCAAAATACTGTTAGCTAGTTAGTTAACATTGCAAGCGGCACTTCATTTGTTGAGGATCAGCAGTTGAGCTTCTCTAAGAATGTCAACTGCTCCAGAAATCATATTCAGCACAAACTGCTTGACTAAATTTTAGTTCCGTTCAACGTGCTATCTCCTGTTACCTTCTCAAACAACCGCTAAGTCACATGCTTTGCAAGTAAGCATTGGTGAAACCTGTGCCCGTTGTGTTGACTATTGCTCCTGTAATTTGTAAATTGCAAATATGTGCACCTTGCATACCCTGTTAATTGTTCCTCATTGTTTGTAAGGGCACGTTTAAACATTTATTTAGTGCAGTAATTAGGATTTCTATTGAAAATATATTTGGTGTTCAATCAAATCTACGCAAGATGGCTGTGTGTAATTTGATTGTCAAAAACCCTGTACTGTTTAGATTTTAGACTTTAGAAATGCACCCTATAAAACTAAACTTCTTTATGAATTTTGTTGAAAAGTTGGATTGCTGATAGGTTTGCAGCATATCCTGTTGCTAATTAAAGAAATAGTTTAAAGTCATGGAAATGGCATGAACTTTACTTGACTTAGCAAAAGCTTCGTTGATCCCCAATTACTGTTCCCACCACCACAAAGTGATTAAGAAAGGCATGCCTTCACTGGCTGTCATCGGTCCTCATCAAAGGCAGAAGTCTCATTCAAAGCATTGTCAACTCTAGCATATAGTGTTTGAATATGCGGTCGGGTCCGCAAAGTCCTTGATCCAGCAGAGGTGAGTGGCACTTATGGAGAAAGTGAACCCTGTTTATTCTCCGCACTGGTGCATAGCCTGAACTATCCCTATGCCAGTCCTGCAAAATGTGTCATCCGTAATAGGTTCCTTTGCCCAAGTGTCCAAAGCTGAGGATTGAAGCCAGCTTTGTAGTGACTACCATGCTGCTGACTTTGCTGGCACTTCATTCGCAACAGATTTTACTCTTGCACTGCGCCATGGGCATGAAGCGGTGCGAATAGCCACCCAGTCCTACTCCTTTTTGACAATCTCCAGCTCATTAGGAGTTTGAGTAAATGCTGTAATTTTAGCCTGATTTTGGTAGTTCTGGTGTAGTTGGTAAATTTTTAATGTTCCTTTCCACTAATAGGCTAGTGGACTTATAAAGACTTTCTGCAAATCCAGCCTTTCCTAGCTATGCTAATTGCAAGAACACCCACCGTGTCTAGTATTCATCTCGGTAATTCCAAGTACGATAAAATGTATTTATGTAAACCTCAACTCGCTAATTTGTTAAGCGAAATACAGTCAATGAATTTACAGCCGAAGATGGTCAAATCGTAGCATAGTAAGTTAGTGGTAAGCATTCATTCATTCATTCATTCATTCATCCATTAATTCATTAATTATTTAGTTAATTAATTCATTAATTCATTCATTACTTCATTCATTAATTCATTCATTAATTCATTAATTCATTCATTAATTCATACACTCATTCATTAATTAATTCATTTATTTATTCAATCATTAATTAATTAATTAATTCGTTGATTTATTTATTAATTCATTCATTAATTTATTCGTTAATTAATTAATTAATTAATTAATTCATTAATTTATTAATTCATTCATTAATTCATTCCTTCATTCATTCATTCATTAATTTATTCATTAATTCATTCCTTCATTAATTAATTAATTAATTAATTTATTCATTCATTCACCTCCTCACTAATAAGTGCCTATTCCATTTGTGGATGCTTGTTTGTCCGTCCCCCTTCGATGCACTTTCACGCTGGCGGTGTGGAAACTTGGGCTGGTTAGTTGGGATTGCTGTGGCGGTTGGAAGTGCAATTCTCGATGGTGTGTTGGCCTTCCTCCCAGTGTAGCAGTGTATGGAGGTGAAGTCTGACTGCAGCAACTGCGGGAACGTGGGCACAGTTTCGGTGTGTGTTGGTGTTTATTAGTTTGCTCAGCCCAGAGGCAAAGGAGTGGCTAATGGGGAGACGCGGAAGTGTTTTGCAGGAAGGCTGTAGTGGTAGTGGTATTGGTAGACTTCTGCAGGTTACGACTGCCAATGGAGGAGGTGGGGAGGAGGTTTTGTTTTCCGATCGCAAGGCTCCTACTCGCGTTCACTTCCCACTGTATAATGCTTGAGGTGAGAAATGGCGACTGTTTTGGCGATTCGTCAATTGGTTTGTTTGCCCTTTTGACGGTGCATTTGGAATAGTGGGACTGAATTTTGCTGAGAAGTGTTTTTACTTTACCGAGTGCTTGGTGCCCATTCGCTATTTTCTTGCCAATAGTTAGTTAGTATTGGGACGTGGTGTCGTTGGGAAGAAAGACTTCCAGCCCTACCATGTTCTTGGCATTTATGTGACCTATGTATGTATGCATGCGTGCATGCATTTGTCTGCTCCCCTCTTTACCTCCCCATATATGGATATAATAGTTGAAGTAAACGTTAAGTAGACGACCGCGGTTGCCGCTGAGTCTTTGTGATGTGCGTTCGCACTGACTATTGAAGCTGATGGCCGATGGGTGGGGAGTAGCGAAGTCTACTTTCCATTGAGAAGACTTGCAATTCTCTTTTTCGCCTGCGATGCCTAGTCACATTTACTCTTTCACTGCACTACACATACCCGTAGAGACTGATTGAGGGAGACTTTGATTTGCGAGTTGGCAAATGCTTGCTCCTTCTTGTTTTCCTTGTTTTTCGCATTTCTTGAACGATGCATGTTCATTTAGGTCTAATGTATTACAGGGAGGAGGAGGAGGAGGACCGCCTTTGACGTAGGTGAGTAGTTGGTAGTCCCTTCCTTCCTACTTGCATGCCTGAAGGATTCTCTTACAACACCAACTGCAGCATTGTGGTGATCGACGCTGGAGGTTGACGACCAAGGGAATTGCTGAGGCGTACTCTTGAGCCCGTTTGTTTTACGCCTTGCTGTTGTTGTTGTTGTTGTGGGTACGAAAAGACTGGGAGCTGCGCCACTGTACTTGGGCTGGACGACGCGACCTCTTGACTGTGACTGTTACTAGAATGTAAGTGAGTCAACGCATAGGTGTGACGTGGGTGTATGGGTCTATTGGCGAGGTGGTGACCAGTGAATAGAGAACTGGACGATGCATTCGCCTTTACTCTTAAGCCCCTTCCTTTCGTGCAGCCTTTTGTCCTACCTAACTAAAAGGTCTCGCAGCCGTAGATCTCTTGAGTTATGTCATCAGTGGAACCCTCCTAAAAATCCGAACAATGCATATTATACTACTACAAAGCTAAACATTCACTTCCAACTTAGTTGCCGAAAATGGAATTGATCAGAATGAAGAAAGGCTCAGAGAGTCGAATCCCGGGTTGTGCGAATCTTCCAAGCACCAATTATTTGAAGAGACCTGCAGTGTTGAAGATTTACTGGTGGTTGCCTGTTCTCATGAGGTGAAAACTGGAAGCTCTGCCTCGACCCTCATGGAGTGGTTTTAGTGCCTTTTCTCAATTCAAGGATATGGTAAATGTTGTTATTCACTTCCAACGAGTCGACGTCACAACTCTTTCATCGATGAGAAGGCAGTGGAATGAACGCCTTGCGAGTGTTGTATGAGGACGAGAGAGTTCAGTTGGGTGCACCTGAATGACTGCGAGTACAGTGTATCAGCAACGAGCATGGTGTAGGCAATTCCATCGACACAATCAATTTGGGATGCACTATTCTAGCTTGAAGCGATGGACTAGATGGAATAGGAGTCATTGAAGTGTCGCAGCATGACCAAGCCCTTCACTCCCATTCGACTTCCTCTACTGCAGCACATTGATTAATTCGCAGCCTTGAGCTCTTGCCATGTACGCTGCCTTCTGGGCACATTAGTAGTATCAGGCTCTACGTTGTGTGTCGAACAGTGCCTTCCATCGTCGTTGAGGTAGGTTAGGGCAATGATGGCCCCAACAGGTACAAAGCGCTAATGCTCGGTTTCGCCTACCCATCAACTTTTGTTGAGCATGATGACTGGAACAGAGATGTATCAAGATTGGTGCAACGCCTTCAGTTGCAGACGCTGACGCTCTGATTCCAGAACACATGTATTCTATCCCCAGTACTATGCCTTCTCTTACCTTGAATGGAGTCTCCGGACGCTACAACGTCACACTTGGATATTAAGGGACATTAATTTTATTACATATTGAGACACGTTCATAGAAAAGTGAATAGAATTTCTCTTTTACGGAATCCGATTTCAAGCACAACCATGTTTCAGCGACCTACGCCAATCCAATTATGTAGCATTGTGTGCACAATTTTTATTGAATTCTTAGGCCAGGATATTGCAAAACAATGGAGTTGATTGCGCATGTCTATTTGAAACTTGTTTGATTGTTATATTATTCAATTGTTGAAGAAATTAAGGTCATAACCGAGGCTACTAAAGGGTGCGATACTTGTTTCGTTTCCAAGTGTAGATGGTTTTGCCGTGCTCGGCGCAAGTACTACAAAATATCCTATATATTGTTCGCCCCAAATTTAGCAGGAGCAAAACCTACCTCTAGCAGTTCACATTCTTCTTTCAGGCAAACAATTCCCGTTACTTCAAGTCAATAAAAGAATTGAACCATAAAACCAAGCCCAAACGATTGCAAAAATATTTGCTACTGGCAAATTCTGGGCATAATTGACCCAATCTAATCGTCCTATTGACAGGAAAAATACCTCTTGTCCGACAGTGTTTCCAACATGTTTTTGCGTTCCAAAGCGCCTCTTATTCTTGCAACATGCACCTTTCTTTTTCAGAATTCTCACTCTATTTGTTTTGCTTCTAAAAATGCAATCCATATAAAGGCAGGCGTTCCAAGCTAACATTCAGACTTTTATTGGTAAATGGGGAACGAGTTGAATTCCCTCTCTGTGTCCTCACTCAAGAGTTTGGGAGGAAAATGCCACCTAGAATTTATGTTCCATGCTTTAGCTCGACAGAACCTGTGGAGCGGCCCTATGCGTTTGCGCGAAACCTGGTCAAATGAGATGAAACCGTGCATACCGACCAACTTTTGTTGAGCATGATGACCGCTTAAAGCTACCAAACGGAACAGAGATGTATCAAGATTGGTGCAACGCCTTCAGTTGCAGACGCTGACTTCTAGCAATGGCAAATAATAGACGGTGAAAGGAGGAAAGCATTGCAAATTCTTTGGCTGATAAATGCAGGGCGACAACGAGGGCCATTTGTTAACATTTGGGTGTGGGAACAAAAAGCGGTTCAAGCAGTAACGGGCATTGATGAGCATGAAGGAGGGCATCGTCTTTGGCACACCTCACACAGAGTTAAGAGGCTGAAACAGTTGCACGATACCTCGCGCAAGTTTTAGGCACCTAAGCAAACAACGAAATCGTGTCATACCATAGGAAGATTTTGACAAGAGAAGCCAAAATTTCTTGCACAGCGTTTGGCGGTGGCTGTCCGTCGATACTCTAGAAAAGGGAAAAAGGGTCTTGTGTTTAGGCAACCAAATCGGGTGACTTGGATAGTCTGGGACTCTTAGTCCTCGGGTGATCACGTTGAGTTGCACTGGTTCCGATTTAATGGCATGGATGTAATATAACCTGCAAACCTATGCACACCATCTTTTGTCGCCCTCAAGTGCTAACAACAAGTTTACGTTGCTAAAGGCAGACGATATTTGTTCGCTTATCACCAGCACTTGCTGGTGACATGCCGCAGGGCGTTTGATGTTGCATCAGATGGTCGCGACAGTTAGTGAAGTTTCTGGTGGAATCCGTCATGGTACTTTGTAAAGCATGTGCATGAGTATCGATGTGATACTCTGCTGTTTCCGCCATGATTCTTGCTACCGTTTGGTTGAAAGCGATGGAGATGTAACACGGTTGCAAGGCTAAGGTAAAAGCCGGGTTTTCTTCAAACATTTTCCTATAGCAGATGTGGGTGGGAGGCCTTGCGCACAGACTGAACGAGCCAGCTCTTTCAGTGGACACCTCAAACGTCAGATGTCGCTCTTGACATGGTGTGTACAGGAAAGGTATGTCCGAATAGCCGCAGTATAGGCAGCGGACCATGATGGACCCATCGCTACTATCAAGTAATCAGTAGTAGTGATGGAAGAAACCAACTGCAAATTCGGTAGTATTCATGAGCAATGATGTGTAGGTCGAAGTTGCATTCGTAAACTGCATGCTACAACCCCTTGTATTTACGACTTGCTTCAAAGCGAGCTAGTCATTTTGGTGAACAACAGCAAATCGGCACTACAGATAGATCTTCCAATGTTTTGACTCCAAATAGCTTCTTCCCTTGAGGATTAGTACATCAGCCTAGACAAAAGTATTCTCTATGTTACCTGTGTTACCTTTTCGCTCTGCAACACGAAGTAAAAGTGAATCAAATCATTGGAAGCAACTGTGATGTGTGATGACTTGAATGTGGCTTGCGCCGACGGGTAAGCCCTACACGCAGAAAATCGGGCGTTATTTCGCTGATGAATGCCATCAACACACAGGGTGTAACTTGGAGGTGCTGCACACCTCTAATTTGATTACTGCCTCCAAATGGACCGATGCTTGGCACACGTCATCCTCTCGCCTTGGAGGCAGCCGCAACACTCTTCTGACAGTTTGATGGCATTACATGAAATGCACACATTACCAGTAGGCGCACTGCTTTATTATTCCGATGAGTTTTGGCACTGCGACCACCTTGGAGGAGCTGCGTGTCCATGAATTCACGCAAAAACAACTTGATTGATAATGGACTTGGGGTGGTTTAGGAGGTATTGAAGGATTGAAAGCAGGGGCGGATCGAAACCAATGCTGGGTGTATTCGGAGGCCAATTTCGATTTTAGCGTGTTTAATTCCCTGTGTTAGCAAAGCATTAACCTACTTACCGCACGATTTTTATAATTTTAGGCAACCATTTGCAAACATTTCATAGAAAATCGTCTGATAGCATTTGAGGTGAGTGAATGGGTCGGGGACGCTGGAGAATTTCCATTGGCGAAGTTTAATTAAACCATGATTCGAATAGGTGTTTCCACAAAGAGACAATTTAAATCATTACTTTAGACGACTTAAGTCTGTATCACGGGTCCACTTAACAAACACCTTCGTGCAAGCTCCTCTACATCAAGCAATTTTGGATGGATCACCACCGTGGGTAGTGTCACCTCAGGTCCACTTTCCAAGGGCTATTTACAATCCTTCTGTTAGGGTTGTTAAGGATCATCCCAGTCACAGCATATGCCCTTCTCACATCGCGTCAAGGCTAACCATTGAGAAGCATGAATCATTTAGGCTTGCATTCATTACCGGCTGTCACCACCGCACTTCGCGTGTCTTCGCTGAAGCCAAAGGTGGGTGTAATGCAAGGGGGACCGAATATGCACTACCCAAGCGCAAGGTCTACAGTCAATGGTAGTTATTTCAAGAGGATGGTGCATCTCTTTGTGTCTTGTTAACTTTATTGACTGCGGGCAAAAACCGACAGGTTATACGCAGAGTCTAAACATGCGGCAATGCATTGGGGCATTGGGGTTGGATGGCAAGACGCTTTGACCATTTTGGCGACCAGTGTGGATGTCGGTCTCCCCTCACTATCCACTCTTCCACACACTGATGTCCAGCACATCCGTACTTGGCGAGACAGCATTGTATCATTAAAATGCAGCAAGCACTCAACACATCATTTATGACCTTAAGAATAAAGAGGCTGAGTTTTGTGATCGCAATTGGGGACAAAGGAGTTGTGAAGTAAACAGTGTGACACAAAGGTAGGAACAGGTAGATGATTTATCTTCTTCTCGGTTATCCGTGACTCTTTTCCCATCTGCCATTAATTTTAGTTTGCAGCGGTCTCCTCCCAACTCTACATGACGCAGCTTACGTTGCCTTGATAATAATAAGAGTCTACTCGGACAAGTCTATGCATCGCATTGCCTTTACAGTTGACTTATGGTTCACCTCTAAGATGCCGCATTGATGCAGCCACTCCGGACTTTCTAAAAGACAGAAGAGATGTATTCAACAGGCAGAAAGGAATCAGGGCTGCTGGCATGGCCCATCCGGCACAAGCAATATGGTCATCCACGCCACTGTAAGCGAAACAGGTTCTCAAACAAACAAAGTTTTACATTCATTTTGCATTAATAGGTAATAAAATTAAAGTAAATTTCATCTTTCCTCGCAACAGTTGACAATTGTTTGACATGCAATGACCACCCCATGGACCAACTTTTAGTTCTCCGCTAAAAAAGTAGAACGTTAAACGGATAATTTGGATTTTGGCGAAACAAAGCAACATATTGGACAGGTGAAATTAAGGTCCCAAAATCTGCAACTTTTTAATGCTCTTCCAGCTTTTCTCTCGCCACCAGAAGCTCTGCGTAGTCAAAATCGTCCCGTTGAAATATTGGCTTCCATTCAAAATTAGCCAGCGATTGGTTCTACAAAGTCGGCAACACTATTAACCACTTTAAATAGTAAGCTATTGAATAGAAATTATTCATTTACCTTTTCAGTCGGTAAAAATTCATAGCCATAACTCCTTTTATCGTCGGATGCTATAATAAAGAGGTTAATAAATTTAAGTAGGTTGAATAAGGAATTCATCGTTCCAGAGGAGTTGAACACAAAACTTACCTAACAATATCAATCTGTTGTTGAATGAGACAAGAGATGTACGCCATGTTTTATTAATGCCACGGAGACGAGTCCACTGAGCGTTCGTCTGTTCGATCGACGTCAGTGGAAGGTATTCAGCACTTGACTCTTCGTACCCTCCAGCAACCACCACGCATCCTCTGAAGTAGGCCACTCCTGGACATTCGCGTTCCTCTAGCATAGGGTTGAGCCTGATCCATCGCCATCCGCTCTCATTCCTCGCATCTTCTACCAATACTTCAGCAGATCTTAACCTCGTGCATTGTCGATTATCTTTACACCATCCACCAACAACTACGATTCCCATTTCTGGGATGTTTAATGCCGATGCACTACGTCGTGCAGACAGCATATCAGGAAGCTGGGTGAGCCTAAAAAATCAACTCATCCTCATCAAACGTACTTGCCACTGGCAATGTCCAATTTTTCGCAAGTAGAAACAGACTGTCCATTGTAGTAGTCCTTGCCACCAAATATGAAGATCGATTCACTTCTCGACGCGACAGCATAATACTCCCGTCCCTTTGTTGTAAAAGACTTGTAGGAAATGGAACCATCTTGGTAATTCACAGACATCACACTGCTTTCTGAGTCATCACAATCAACGAAGCACACTCTGCCTTGAAAGGAAGAGAATAAAGCTGTTAATTTAATTTACCGTCTAATACGGTCGGCATTACACCTGAAGGAACTTCAACATTGAACGATTCCTCCGGTTGCAACTGCGGCACAGACGCTAAACACCGAGACTTTGAAACAAGATTAGGGCCGTAGATCATCAGTACCTCCCTGGACGTTTACACAAATTTACCACATAGTGGAAGTACAAGTTGGTGTAAAGGTTATGATAAAAAAGTAGTTCTGCAGAATCCTATGGTAAAAAGTAGGAGCACTTATCGAATCGGCTAGTCGGCTCTTTGCAAGGGTGGTCATTTTGATGTTAGAAGTGATTTATGTACTTGCTTGACGGCGGGCGATTGGAGACAGGACGAAACATTTGTCTCGCCGCGTCCCCGTCTGGCTGCATTCTACGGTTTGGTGAAGCGGCAACTAGAGAACCGTCACAGAAATAATGGAAAAGATGACTCAAAGAAGGAAGATCTACAGAGTGCTGAATAGTGTCATCAATGCAACTGATTCGTGCCTATGATTTCCAAATTAATCCCTCCGTCCTGCCCATATTAGCTCTTTAAACACGTATAAATGCATCTACCCACCCATCCATCTCTCAATCCCGCATCCATTCTATCCTTCCATCGACTGATTACATCAACTTTATTTATCACAAAGCCTTTCATCCCTTGTCCATGTCTCTGTGTTCCCTTTTTTAATCACACAGTCATCTGTCAAAATTGCTCACTCATGAGTCTCACGTCCTTTAAACCATCCAACCATTCACTGTGCTTACCTCCAACAAACTGGTCTGAGTAGCCCCTCACAAACGTCCAGTATTCGGTTTGACATTGTGGGGATAGCCTTGTCAACTCTATCCTCGAACTCATCTTCCCAAATGCCTTTGCCTTTTCCTCACGGTCACACTCACCGATGCCTGCATCCAACCAGTTGCGAATCGCTCGGAACTTGGTATCCTCACTCACACCTTTCAGTTGTTTGCTCTCCAGCATCATCTCGAAGTACTGTGCTGTTGTCTGCATCAACAACTCCCTTCGCAAGCACACATCTTCAAAGTGTTCTGTCATCAGTGGAATGCATCGTTTCATCAATTCACGGTTTAACGTGGCATTGGCTATCGACCACACCTCTGCCACATTGTCTAGAGAGATTCTTTAGTCAACCAGGTTTTAGTAATGGAAAAAAGCCTCTCCTACCTCGCTCTTAGAAAGTCCACACACCAGGCGATGATTTCCTGGGAGCCGAGATTATGTGCAATTAAATACAATCGTGTGGCATTCCCTGTAGAGATTGTAAGTTTCCCTGTGTAGGCATAGTTGACGACAGCCTCGACAATACTAAAAGAGGCTGGATGCAGGAAGTGATATGCGCGTGCTCGACAGAAAACCTTTTCCATTGGATTGCCCTTTTATCATGTTTAGAAGTTAATGTCCCCAGTAGGAGTGGAAACTTGGCCGCCAGAACCAGTCGATGTGCATCGACACTTCTTCCATCCTTTGTCTAGAAGTTGGGCATGAGACTCTTGTTCGTAATCTCAGAGCAATTTGTAGATCAATTAATTTGCCCTGTCCACGAAGGACGTCAAATCTGTGAACAAGTAACGAGTCCGCTTTCTCACCCGAATACGCCACTGTCCACATTTGTCACTAAGGAATTGGACGATGAAGAGGCGCAGACTCCTTTGGCCCTCCAATCACTGCTTTGTACAGAGAAGACGTCCTGCTTAACCTCTGCAACTGAAAAACGGGCAGGATGAGCCTTTCAAGGAGACGAAGAAAGGGTCTTCATGCAGAAATGCTCCCAGCTCTGTTTCGGCATTGACCAACTGCTGTTGGCGGGATAAGATTTACCTGAGCCGAAACGAAATCCCTAACAAAAGGCCTAACCAAGATAACAGGACGGAAATACAGTAAGAATTTACTCTTCGGCATTTCAGAGACTGAGTTATAATGCAGCCTCTCTAGCTCTAACGCTGCCCGATTTTCGTTATTACTTGGTTTTAAACTCAAGGAAAGGATGAGTTGCATTAAAACCTGTTTAAAGCTATCAAAAGTCGACCTACTGCGCTCATTTACCGAAATCAGCACACAAGTTTTTGCGCTTATTTCTCATCAAAGTTAGCAACAGTTATCAGGGCTGAAGCAAAGGAAGCATCATCCACCGCAGATGGGAAAGTACTTCTATCTGTTTCCCAAATATGGCGTACTCTTACGTGACCAATCTGATGTAGTGTGCACTACGACTCAAAAATTGCTGGCCTAATAAACCCGGCTAGTCCTTGTCAGTGCATGCCGTCAGTGGAGTAGTAATAAGCAAAGGTACTATGCACTGCGGTTCCAAAGATCTGCAATGCTACTAGCACACCTTGGAGGTCATCCTGCAGAGCCCTACGCTGGCTGAGATACCAGTGTTGAGCTAATTAAATGAAACGAATCTTCTGTTGC
The DNA here is from genome assembly GCA_001923025.3 of Taenia multiceps. Taxonomy (NCBI): domain Eukaryota; kingdom Metazoa; phylum Platyhelminthes; class Cestoda; order Cyclophyllidea; family Taeniidae; genus Taenia; species Taenia multiceps. The sequence goes on from CM010315.2 coordinate 16,302,421, forward strand.
ATTCGACACTGGCATAGGTGAGGTATGTGGTGGATGCATTGGAAGGTGCTGAAACGGCAAAGTTTCCGTGTGTTACTGATCTATTGTGTTCATGTCATTGCCAATTCGGGCTTCGAGCAGCCACGAGAAAATCAGCAAAAGGCATTCATTGGCGAAAAGAGATGTGTTTTTGTGGGAAGGAATGGGAGGATGGTTAATTAGATTGGTTTTGCACGATTATAATAACTCCAAGCGTAAAATTTTTACCTACGTGACTTCAGTTGCATTGAAATCACGCCTGCTAGACAGGGATTGAAATGACCTTAACTGACCCCGTCACTGCACCACCGTGTTATGCTATGTGATGGTGGAACAAGCACGCAAAATGTTTGGCTTTGTTTTCGCATCATGCGATTGGTCGTTCAAATGTTAGATCGCATCAGTGGACGGAATAATTTTTTGGTTTCGGGGTCACCCTATTATCACTATCGTGCCTGAATTTTTACTTTGCTTTTTCGGTAGGACATGTACTGTGAGTTCTCCCTGCCTCTCTCTCTCTCTGTTTAGTATGCCTGTACAACTTTCTCATTGTTGTTAAGTAGCCGACTGAATTGTTTCCCCTCCTTCGGCAACAGTTGAAATAATACTAACATATGAACGCGATTTCTATTCATTTTCTCAGCATTACCTGCCAAATAACATGTATTGATACAGCAGTGTTAAAAGGGTTCGAGTGCTATGAATGAAGCACCGCAACAAAATGTTTGCAATGGTTATCTCATGCAATCACTAACTGCTTCATTCAAGTGCTTTCATACCATCCCAACTAATTTTACGCAGTCTTCTTCACTGGCTTTGATTATTTTCAATGCCTATAATTGCTAGACTCCACTTGGCTGACAGTAGCCAGTGTCTTGACACCTGAATCGCTTAATTTGCCTCCACCGACGATCAGCCTTCCCCCAATGCAACAAAGTCACCCAGAAACAGTGAACCATGGCACACATGCCTACAGCAGAGCAGCTCCTCCCCGTCAAACTCACTTCCACGTCTATGAGGGTGGAATGCCTCTTTCTGCAGCACGCTATGTCCCGCATCCCCCTCCACCAATCCAAGTGGAGCAGACAACCTCTGTGAGTTCAGTGCCATTGTATCGATAGGGCTGCATCTCAGCCCTCCATCTTTTGTTCCTTAAAGTGTAATTCATCAGTTCGTGCTTTCGCAATAACTTTAGCAAGAGCTTGTCAAACAGTGGAGAACACGGAGAGTGAAGAGGCCTTTTCCTATATCACTAATCGAGGCGCTTCTCCACAAGGCAAATGTGAGTCAAGCTCTTTGGTGGGCAGTTCAAATTGAACCCTTTACAGGCAGCTGCCTTTTCCCCCTTAGATGCTTGACTCTCAGATTCAACTATTTCGTGACAACCCAAGCTTATACAGGGAATTGAATGGCTCAAATGCATATTTTGCTTTGAAATCGCAGTCGCACGAAGTAGAGGCTAAGCTCAACACGATGGCATTGCAAAAGGAGTGGGGCTGGCTTCTACTTCTTCGAGTCCCAAACCACTTTACAGTGCGTGAGCTGCAGTGCATTTTGGGCAATGATTTACTGGAGATGCGTCCTCTGAGACCTCACCACCTCATTGCCTGTTTTACCTCCTCCTACGCCGCCTTGAGCTCTGCTACCGTGATCTGTTCGCGCTTTGGTTATCTGAGGATGTCAGTTAAATTGTTGGATGAGAGAGAAGTTTTCAAATTACTATCAGAATGTGGTCGCAAAAGACCTTAGTCTGATTGTGCCATGGCCAATGTTAATAAACAGTTTAGGAGCAAGCATTGTCTTATATTTGTTTATTTGGACAGTGCCGATAGCAGCTGTATCACCTGCAGAGCCAATTAATGTCGCTGGTTGAGACAGTCGACAGGACTATGCAGAGATGGATGCGAAACCCATTTGACTCGGTTCCTTGTTAATGGGTTGACATGACTGGGGACATTGCAGAGGTTAGTAATGACTCAGCCACTTAGGCATTTCAGTAACTGAGTATGCAAATCTGTGTTTGGAACCAATGTTTACCTCCATCTGTGTGGCTGTCAAAAGGAGGTCCTCACCAAGGAGAGAACTCTGATGGTCATGCACCATTGAGTGGATGAAGTATCTTTGTACTAAGAAAGGTTTCATTTAAGTGAGCTGGAGCTTTCGTGGAATCAGTCGAAGTGTAAGTTGCCCCCAGGAATTGGTCAGAGCATATGCTTTGGACTCGAAACCTTTTATAAGTTGTACATCTTCACTTGGCATTGAAGGCGTTCCCATTTCAAACAGACGGTAATCAGTCACCTGAATTTGGTGACACTCACCATTGGGACAATACTTTAAATGTGCAAACAAGTAGACGTTTGGGAGTGGAGGTTTGTCAGTCCTTGTTTGACAGTACGTAGAGCTCATTTGTGAGCAACAATTTCAACGGGTCTATGTACATTTGTGGTGCTGTGCATTACCTGTCAAATCGTAGGAGCCCACAGTAGAATAGTGCAAGATGCATTACTAGTATCCCGAAGGAATGAAGAGTCCACTGGTATGTTCCTCAGTCTTATGCGTTAGAGAAAAGTACCATCTGTGCAGATTGAGGTGCACGCAAGCCTGTAAGATCAACGCCTCTGACCCTCCCTTCGTTCAGCCTTCTACGTCGGCTATGGATCAAACACATCAGTGTTGTCACAACCCCTGAGTCTATATCAACCATTCTAACTCACGGCAAGTTTTAGGGGTAGAAGAAATAGCAATTAATTTAACGATCATACCAACGAACTCAGCATGGCCAAACAATTGCTCTCCTTGTGCATCGTTCTACTGTTGCAGGCCTATGAATCTGGGATTTTATCGGCCATATGCATTCGAAGCAGAGGTGTTTTGACGAGGTTAACACTGATGAAATATGTGCATAAAGGACCATTCGGCGACGATGTTATTTTAAAGTGCTCACGTGGATTCACCTGGCTAACTAGTTTCTTGCATTAGGCGTGTAAATCAGCGAAGGTGTTGTGACATGCTCGGATCATAATTGGGTTTAGACAGGCACAGGGAGTTTATCGAGGGGAATGCCGAGGCAGGCAAAGCACACGTGGTGCAGATGACTTTTGGGTGCTAATATTTCACGTCTGGGTCACTATCGGAATGAAAAGCAGTGTCTAACAAGAAGGTCAGTCGTGGTATCATGCTAAAAGGCCAAAAACACAGAGATGATCGCATAGTAATCGCGAATCGCTAGTTAGAAATGATTCTAACCAAAGGGATTATGGGGGAGTTGTATCAGCTATTTCGTGACTCCTCTCAACAGAATTTTGCAGTGAACAAATCAGCCACAACTGCCAGCGGACCGATTTGATGGGTTGAGATCTGCCGGCCGCTATTCGAATTACGTTAATTTAGAACAGTACAAGAATCAGGCCTTGTATCTGTGCGCACGGTCACATTAATGCTTCCCATCAATTGTGCATTTTAAATGGCATTGAATTAATTGGAAACGGGGTAAAATTGAATGTCAAGTGCCTGTCTATCCCTTAAATCAGGAAGATCCAGTCTGTTTATGCTAAGGTAAAGCTTCAAGACTTCTGTTAGGACATGAGAAGGCAATACTCGATTGGAACTGATGTACACGTGTTTGTCGAAGAAGAAGAGTAAAGTGCTACGGGTATGAACACTAGGCAAGGTATGCAATGGCCAATCAAGTGCGCACCCGAAGCCAAGAATTAAACAAGCAGCAATTGTGGTAAGGCTACAATGTCATTGACAGTTTTCTCACCACCAATCAGGTGACCAAATCAGAGGCCACTGATGCGCGTGGCCGTCGCCACTGAAATTCAATGACAGTAGCTATTTGCTTTCACTTAAGGCCTGCAAGGAATTACATGGCATTTGCCCACTAATCTTGCTATTCAGCACATCACACAACACCTCAGGGAATGAGGTGACCTTTTGATAAGACTTCTAGCACAGAACCACGAGAGACGATTTAATGGTGGGGCCTTTTGCACTTTTTGGGAGGACATCAAACCCACTCCAATTTCAAAGTTACACTATCGGTTATAGTCATGACCGAATAAAATCAAAAGCGAAGTTGATGGAATCAGTTGACACATTGTATTCCTACCTGTAGGTCACTTTTGACATGTCATGCATTTTGCAAAACAATTTTTTGAGGCCATGGTAAAAGTTTTCATGCGCACAAAACAGTTAAAGCCAATTCTGCGTTTCCGTTCCCTTCAAAAACTTCGAGTTCACAGGCTTTCTTGACTACGAAAGTTAAGACAATTCAAAACAAAGCCGTGATTACATCAAATGTTCAGCACATTGCGCAGAGAACTTCACCCCTTAAAGATAAAGTACGAGGAGCGGATCGCAGCGGTGGTGGTGGTGTAGAGCACAATACCCATTCGACGGCAAAGGCGCGTCTCGAAGTTCTTTTTATACTGAATGAGGAGTTTGTCCAGAAGAAGTGTGTGAGTAAGCTCATGGATTAATCTACCTCGCAATGGAAACAATAATAAATGTGGCCACCATTGTCGCCGCTCTTTATCAGCATTATTAACCCCACAGTGGTTTAAATTAGGAGTAAGTAGTGCGTTTCACCTTGTCCCGACCTCCCCTTTACCGAATCTTGACTCACGGTCGCCTCTTTTCAGTAAGTTAGCCGAGGGTGTTATACCATGGGTCAGATTCGTAATTCAAGGTTCTTGCATTAATTTTACAATGCGTTGTAGCTTGTCTTCATAGTGAAAATTGCTACACAAAGGCTAGAATGGTGTGTTTGGAAAGCAATACAACACTGAGTGGCTGTGAACTACCCCATAGACCCCAAAACCATTAGGACGTCAATATGTTGTCTTTAGCTGCCCATTCGATTTAAACGGGTGCCAGACAAAACCACTTGGTTTACACTGCGCAGCGACCACATATCAATGCGCAGCATATTCATTGTCAAGTGATATTCTTTTCCAGACAACTACGCTATCAATACAGACAGCTTAATGGCACTTAGTTAGGTTGTTCGAGACCATAACGAAAAGCTGTTGGGATTTCCAGGTGAAGTCCAGGAAGCAGATTTGCACTGAGATCAAGAAATTGTCAGGCCCTGATCTTGTTTCTAGTCAAATTGAGGCACTATCTTAGCGACCTTCGGTGTGTGGCAAACGATCCACTGGCATCCATCCGATTAGAAGCCTGATGCCGAAGGTATGTGGAATATTTTTCAAATGTGTCAGTCTCTTCCATCTTTAAGTGGAAGCAAGCATGAAGGCTATGATGAGGAGCACAAATGCCACATTTGCATGTCACTGGTACTGGCTTCGCACATTTTGCCAGGCTCGCCATCGATATGGACGACCTCACCTGTCACTTATGCTCCACCACACTCGCTAACCGCATCCTCTACCGGGCACACATGGCAAGTGTGCATCGAAGTAAGCCCCATTCACTTTTACCAGGCTCGATTGCATGTGTGTGTGTGTGCACTAGCTTTGCTCAAAGCTGGTAAAATGTTTCGCAAAATCTTATGCTAGTCTCCGTCATGACTTGACAAATGCACCAAGCAATCGGATTGTATCGCTTGTCTATATTTCTGCTACTTAGGATCCATTACCACATGTTGTGCTGACTGCCTGGACACAGAGTTTACCGTTGGAATAGTCTTAGTGCACCAAAGAGGTGGGCAACACCTAAAGATGACTTCTCGTTTCTTACTCTCCATTCATTAGCTTGTTTGCGGTTGTAAAATGCTTTGCTTCACCTCTTATTGGATAGAGGCACAGCACACCAAGTGTCCCACATGCCTTCAGCCATTTGAGTGTTTCGATCTACTCATGAGGCACTACATTGAAGAGCACATTAGTGAGTTTGCAGATGCTCTGGTCCCATCTACTCGAAATTGCCCCAGCGCCCCACTATGCCAGTGGCGTGCTTTCAAACTTCTTCCTACTTCATACGGCATTTCATTATGCTGTAGCTCAAACAACTGAATCTTCCGGAGTGCGCTATTACTGTACCGAATGTTATAAGGACTACCCGTCATGGGCGGCGCTTAAAGACCACATCCGTCTCATTCATTCCCGTGTGTTGGCTTTTATTCATGAGACTTGCTCTTTGATGACCGGATTTAGTGATTAATTTTTTGCATTGCAGATATTTGGGACGAACTGTTTAGTCGCCTAGAATATAGAACCTCTTCACTCTGATGAGTTTCGTAAGCTCTGTACCAGTTTAATCCCTGCTCAGTGCATTCTCACTAAAGTAATGCCCACTAAGGCGTGACCATTCATCATGAGCTAATTTATTTCCGTGAAATTTACCACTTGTTAGGCAACAAGGCAAGCAGCTCATCGGTAGTGAAGGGTCAACAGTGAAGAGGACCTCTGTTTAGCTGTGCTTCAATTCTATTCAACGTGCTATCTCCCATCACCTCCCTCGGACAATCGTTCTGGCCTTAGCTTTTCAAGTAGATATCCGTTCAAAGCGTGACTTCTGTATGGTATACTGTTCCTTGTATTTCACTTAGCTTCAAAGATACAGACTTACCTCCATCTTATTGATACCTTCTCATCATTTCTACGGAGACGTTGAGGAATTCATTTGTTAAGACACCTGGCGCCTCAGGGTGAAGCCATCTTACCCTATTTCTGAATGCGAGTACCATCGTGGGACTGCTTTATTCGCCATCACTTTGAGGTAGAGATATGGACTGCAAAAGGGTTGTGAGAAACTCTCCTTTGACTATACATGGGGTTGATGTAAGTGAACCAGTTGTCAACAATGCTTATCGCCTTGGCTGTTGGAATTGGAGAAATCAATCTTTAAAGGGGAATCGGTCGAAGTGGCTGAAAGACCACCGGAACGAACAGTTGTGGGTGACTCTCTGTTTAGGGACTGTGAATTGTCCTCCAGTTGAAATCAATGTTAATCAAGGGTCTTGTTTACTTGTGAAGCGTGAACTCCTGGTGACTTATCAACAAATGCTTGACTACTTAAAGTTTTGCAGCATATAGAGTGACTTAACTCCACAAAAGCAATTGAAGTGTGGAAATAGCACATAATTAAAGTAAAAGAGGGATTTGAGCTGTCCTATATATTGTTTCCACAGTCAAATGCTATTTTATTGTCCTTGTAAAAATGATAACTTTGCATTTGATTCGTTGCTCACCGTAGCTCCTGTTGCTTGACTGTACCAATCGGGTAGCAAGCGGTCAGGCTAGCTGCCTTCGTGACCGAACGGAAGTCATTAATGCTAGTGAAGGGAAGAGTCTCCGATTCTCCATCACCTTCAAGCTTTTATTTTTAAGTTCATTCATTTCATTCATCCCTAGTGCTCTCTGTGGTAAGCCGATTGCCACACCTCTATGCATCTAGGGCAATAATTGACTGCACCATCGCTAGACCTTCATGGCGGTTCCACTGGATCTGGAGTTTTAACCAGTTTGCTAATCGAATTGGAAAGGAAGGATTCTGTCCATCAGTGGAAGTTGGAGCACCAGTCTAATAGCAGACTTGAGAAGGAGAGCAAAAATTTAACAGTATGCTATCGGGGTAGGAATTCGCGTATTTTCACATTTTCGCCATCTTTGTGTAGATATAGTGGGGAACTCCATAACAAAACCTCTTCAGATGCGTTTTTTGATAAGAGCTTTCTTGTGGAGCACGGGAATGAGTGGATGTCAAGGGTAGAATTCATTCCCAGCTCTTCTGCAATGGAATGTCATTGATTTTCTCATTTTTACGCAGTCAAATTGTGCCACGAACGGTATAAATCAGGGTAGAAATCCTTTGATTTCGGGTCAACTTCCTGCTACCACCAATGTAGCACCCCAAGGTTTCCCAAATAGCAAGGCAGAATACATAAATATTGAGCAAACAAAAAGGGATTGGGTCGCTGACATGGCTGAAGGGCAGCCCACCCCACTGGGGCAAAATGGCTATCCAAGTGATCTCAACCGGAATCGGTAGCCAAACAGAGCACTGCACGCTGAAATCGGAACAATGCAGAGAAGATTAGCATAGTCCATGTGCAAGGATCACATGCAAAACCGCGAAGCGCACCACTTTTTCGTTTTCCTACTCTCTCTTCCTTTTTCCTCTCTAGCTCTACCTCTTCAGCACTGATCGACCGCCTGCCTGCTTGCTTTTCACTTCACTTTCAGCGACTGCCTGGTCAGCCAGCAACAAGACAGGAAGACAACAAGTTGGCACAAGGTCTTCTCGATTACAAGGGAGGGTGTAACACTTGGGCAGAATATAGATGTAAACATATTCGACAAAACGGAAAGGGAACGGGCTACTGGCATGGCTCAGATGTCGGCTTACCTGGCAAAGGCAATAGGGCCACCCAAGTCATCGTAAATGAAACTAGCAGCTAGACAAAGTGTTGCAATAATGCTACGACCAAAAATTTACCGTCAATGTTGACAGCTGGCTAGTCCGGAGACCATACTGCCGGGTGTAGTTACAAAGACAGAGCCTCAAGTAACCTCGACTCTACAGGTGAAATAAGCAAGATTGCCAATTCCACTTTGTGTAATCCAAGCCCAAGTAGTGCATTGCAGACGATAAATGTAGCGACTCACGTAACTTAATTTTGCTTAAAGGCGCCAACAAAAATAGTGAAATTCACCACAATGTTGCTGCTCTTTGATGCCAAATACATCGACTGCATCTTCTGCCTCATCTTTTAGCCAAATCTGGCAACTAACGGAATCCCACCAGACGAAGTCGTGAAGTGGATGGCAATGCAGACAATGTCAAGTGACCTAAGGCACACTTCCCCTAGAAGTCTTTGCAAAAAATACACCAGTAGTAAAATAATGCAAAAAATTAAGTCCAAAATGCTTAAATTATTTGGAGGGTTGAGAAGAGTTCCAACGGTATGGAATGGTGTTCATTCACTGCCGCGCTTGACCATCTCCAGCTTGGAGAATGAGTCGCCAACACACTCCTTCCCTACCAGAAGCTTACTATTGTACTGAATGCCAGTTGATAACTCCAAATTCTGTTAGTATTCAGCAGCGTGTGCTGATTTGTCACAAATGCGAGTGTTTTTTAAATTTCGAAGCATTTTAAGAATGCAAATCACCTGTTTCCCTTTTGCCATGTATTTGCAATTTCTCACGCAAATTGGCTCCTTATTTTGTTGCTCTGCCTTCTGCCTCTAGTATGGCCTTTTACTGTAGAAGGTATATGATGAAGACATTGCATACATTGGCTCCTTGTTGAGAAAATGCGTGAAGCAGCGCATGGTGATGCATGGCAGTGGGAAGGTGTGAGACCGATCGAGTGGTGGTTAAAGCGTGGGCAAGCGGGACAGGTAATAGAATGGAAAAGGAAACGCTTGTGAAGGATCACCTCACCGATGACCGAGTTGAGTAACAGATCGTAGAAATGCAGCACACCAAGCTTACTTTATGCAAGGACCACTTTGATGCCCTTCTAGAGATTGGAAATCGAATGTGTCCCATATGCATCGATGATTATTCGACCGTCGGCATGCTCTTAGTTCATCAAAAGTGTAAGACGCTTGTATCTACTTTATTGATAGAAAATATAAGTGTGTATGACATTCAAGCCTTCCTCCACATCAGGCCGTAGACATTTAGTGCGCAAACAATCGTTTTGAGCTATCTACGTCGCCTCATTTAATACCACACTCGTGAGTCTTTGCATTAGTGCTCAATTATGACTCTGTAAGAAATTTTCTTAACACCCACAAAGTTCGAATCACTGAGAGTTAAGAGGATTGTTCATTTTTTGAACTCTATTACTTACCAGCATTGCCATTTAGTGAATGCTTTGAATGCGGCAGGATCGTTCCAAGGATGTGTTCACTACAAGCACACCCACGCTACGAACATACTAGCAAGTTACTGTCTAGTTTTATTTCTTACTCGATAAAGCAATCAAGTCCTCCTACAACTATCCCGTCTGCAGTGCTTTGGCGACATTTAGTGGTCCGAGGAGCGCACATTCTCCAGCTAGATGTGACAGTTGCGTAAGTTGCTCTTTCAACTTCGGCATTTCAGGAGGCACAACATTTGAAGTAACAAGGTTGACTTAATTACTTTGCGACAGAACCACGTGGGTGCGGTGACGTATTTCAACCGGATGACGAGAGGTGGTTGAGTAGTTCGACAAATTACTTCCCTCCAACGTCAACCTTTGTCATCTTCTCAGGTGGTCACCTACTGCATACCAGATTGCCGTCTCACTCCAATCATATGCTGCTACCATCATCGTGTAAAATCTTATGTTGAAATAAATTAAATATTTGCACTTCAGTGTTTATCCTGGCAATCGCATGTGCTCTCCACACTGCATGGAAAGAGGGTTGCTGGATAATAAGTTAAAATGGGCTTCCAGCTAAATATGGCAACTTTCGATGATTCACTTTGTCTCCTACTAATGCACGGACTCATGTGAGTTGAAATTTATGTGACTGGAGTGGATCAACCCTTCTAACCGATGGTGCGCCTCATTCTCCTGCGCGACTAGCAACAGTGCACAGGGGTTGAGACAATTGAAAATTTGCACTCAGACAGTTTGAAGCAGAGTTGTGCGTTGTGAATGCTGTCAGTCCACCTTACTTTACTGTCTGCTTATTAGGACCAGTCCATAACCTTTGCCACTGTCCTCTCTATGCGATGCTCATCTTCGTGCCTTAAACTGCTCGAGATCAAGGTACTCATCGGAAACTTTGTGCTAAAAGTCGTTGATCAGATAGCAGTGACAAACGGAAAAGCACAACTTTCCTTCCTCCCAGTATGGCGTACTCGTGCGTGGCCACTCCTGTGTAGTGTGGAGCGCGGCTCTGTAATTGTGAACGTGCCAATATAGTCTAGCTTTCATCAGTGCGTCTCCTCTCCGGAGTGGTAATAGGCCAAGGTAGTATGCCACTACGATTCAGGAGATCTTCAATGCTGCTAGCACACCACGGACGTCATGCTGCAGAGCCCCTGCGCAGGCCAAGATACCTGTGTTGATGTTCCTTCAACGCAGCCAGCCTGAAATCAAACCGTGCTGCACACTCAACTGGTATGAGCGCGGTCTATGCAAAACCTGAGGCAAAAGGAAAAGTGATAGCTGTGTCCCATTATTTATTGGCATATTTGAATTCTTGGGTAAAGTTTTGATTTTGCGGTGCTGCTCCAGTTTCTCCACCACGAACTATGCCTTCGAGCTTTGAGAAATGAAAACAAGGTTGTTATTGGGGAGTTCAGTTTTCTTGCAAACGACCTAATCCAAACCGTGCCAAATTTGTCGACAGACAGATAATCAAAATGTGATACTTGTATGAACATACCTTTCAGACGACAAGCTAAGAGTCTACACCGATCGTGTCAGCGACATCTGACTCCAAGTAGCCTCTGATACTACGTAAACGCCCCCATACTACTCGAGCATAAAATGTTTTAGATATGAGGGTTTGAGCTCAGAGCTTGGAAGAAAGGGCACCAATTCTACTAAAATCAATGCTGCTTTCATTTTCTATTTATCAAAGCATAGTTTTCGCCTTGAGTCATGCATGGAAGCCTTCTTGCTGCGGATTTGTTAACATTTCATCTGTCGATGTAAGTACAGTACAGGTGAACTTACTGTTGTCTTATGTGTGGGACTCCACAGTGGTAAATTAAAGCATTTGGATGGAGGTTTCTGTTCCTCCAAGTACAAATACATGATCCACGAGCCTTATGCTAAAGTCGGTTTGTGTAAATGAATAAAAACATTTGCTTGCCAACTGACTTAACAGAACTTCTCATTAAATGCATTAAGCGTCTTTCCACCCATTTTATGCTTTACAAGATTTAAGATACGATTTTCGAGCGTTTTGACGCCTCCAGGCGCAGATATTTGTCTTAAGTCACTGTTGAATAACTGATATTAGAAAGTGCTTTCAAAATCGTGAACAGTACAATCATTGTATACAGATTTGCAGTCCATCAGATTTGACAGCCAGCAAATGCGAAATCAGCGGCGATGAGCAGATGAAGGCGGCCATGCGATTAGCCAGGCCTAATGGAGCGGATTCATTGTCGTACTTTGGTGCATACCAGTGGCTAAAAACCTCGGATAAGCTGGTTTAGCTTCCCTCCAGCGACCCACATGTGTGGAAATTGTGTTCGCGGCAGAAGGCACATTTGGGTGGAACAGTCAACGAAGCCTTAAAGATTGTCACATTGTTATGCATGGTGCAATAGTACAAAGTGGATGTTTAACAACATAATCTCTTTCACACAGATGGTCAAAATTTATTTTCTATTGCGCTAGAAATGCGGATTTTGCTCTGTTTCCTTAATAAATGCGTTGATTTTGTACACTGAGGAAGCAGTACCGCCTTCTCTACTTTTAAATTTTGATCGCGCAGGATAAACTGGTATAATCTGCATTTTCTGCATTTGATACCAAAATGACTGCAATTTTGACGTGGAAGTAGAGACGACTAGGGACGAACCCTCAGATCGTTATGAGTGGAACCAGCGTGGTCTCGGTTAGTAAGCACCTTAATAGCAATGGTCAAGCCGAGACCTCAAAATTCGTTAATGAAGGGAGGCCTTTCCATCGGTGGGAACTGCATTTATTTTTGGATGCAGTACGCGAATGATTGCTCGAAGGATCAACCTCTCCGGTGATGTGAGAATTAACACACTGAAGATTGTCATGGACAGGTTGTAATTCGAGTCACACTGGTGGACATGCAAAGTCCCCACTGTCTATTAGTGCTCAGTCCTCTGGAGCTACGAGTGTATGCTGTTCGGAAGCCTTCTTTCACGTGAAACTTCTAAATCTACACTATACACTTCCGCTTGAATAAGTGTCTAGGCTCGATAGATCCCGCTTCCTCGCTGGTCACGTGGGGGAAAGAGGTGCACCACTGGTCGAAAGGGTTGATTTAGTTCAAGCCTAAGGAGATGTTACTGCCCTGTTGCTAAGGTTAAAAAATGGCTATCATTGGCATCCTATGGCTTGTGCATTTGGAAGCGATATAGTGGACCATCGAAAGTGACCAAACGGCGGCGCACGGTTTGTACACTTACCTGGAAGCCCAATTCACCTCATCGCCTAACAATGCCTGTGTCACATAGTGAGGCGGACACGTGCATCAAAAGGCTATGCTTTGGGATTTAAATACTTCATTCATTTCAGTGTAAAGTGTATATGGTGACAGTCGTGTAGAATGGAGTAAGAAGACAATTTGGTGCGGATAGGGAGATTGTCCCAGGAAAAGACAGAGGCGTAAGTAGGGAAAATATAATGAGCAATCACTCAAGGCGTCGCTATTAGTTGGTAAATATACTTTGCCGCAAATGCGCGTGGAAGACTTCATTCCCAGGTGGTTCTATGGAAGTATGCTTCTTGTTTAACATCACATAATCTGTAGGCCCTGGAAATAACAAAGAATTTCTGCAAGTTTAGAATACCGCTGATAAAATATCTCAACTTCCAGCCTTAAATTTGTTTAGAGTGTTTAACTTACAGTTACAATTAGGGTCGCAAAAGTTTGTTTGATTTGTTCACATATTTAAATTGTGCCACAATACTGCAGAAGAATAGATGGATTAATCCAGGTTTGTCAACGACTGATAAATAAGGAACCTAAGTGACTGCAACCTACAATAGTGTTGTAAGGCCAAGTGAGTCTGAACCCCAACAACTGACGGGAATAGCTGGTAACACTCAAAGCAATCGTAGCTTGACCGTCCCCTCACGTTCCAGACCGCTTCAACAAATACCAACATTTCAACACAGGCTCATAGGATAGTATCCGCATCAAAAACAACTCCATTACCTTCTTTTAGCATCTTAAGTTTTGTTTTCTAAGTTTATGGGCAGACATAACTTACGACAGTGAGACCTGATGTAATGAACTAGGTGTGAACAAGAGTCAAACAACATTTGGCCGCAAAGGTTACACCCAGCATGACTTGCACCTACCAAAAGAGTAACATTCATGAAAAAGGAACTGGATCGGCTTCACAAGAAATGAACTGAATATCCCAAAGCATGTAGCGAAAAACATGCACTTTTGGTGCAACAAAAGCCTTCCAATGGTGGGGAACTGCCATAAGCACACGGGACAAAGTCGAAGGAAGGCAGCTAAAGTGCATTAAGCATGATACAAACTTTATTTGCTGCAATTGTGTGTAAAGGGCATTATAACTCTGTCACTTGTGTGATTGTCAATCACAAACGGACTCTTACACGTCGAGTTGCTGTCGATGGTTTCCTATCCCCGAACTCTTACACGTTCTGTCTAAATGCCTCTCACTGCTGTGCATCACCCAGCGATTTCTGCCAGCTACTATTCTCTTAGCGCAAAACAGCGTACTTCTTGTCATAAACTTGACTAAAACGCAGTCAGGTGGCAGTTTACAATGGCTAGAGGGCGGTAAATAAAGGCGGATTCCACCTGCCGAAGTGAAAGTTCCTATAGTGATCTAATAAGCTGATCCGATCGAAATACATCATGCTGCATCGTGAGCAGACGAGGATGCCCATTAGAAGGGAAAGACTTGAAAACCAATTTGGAAATTGGATTGAGTCTAATTCTGTGGTGAATGAGCACCGTTTGATTCTTGTTGGGTCGCTTCTCAGTCCTTTAACCGATTTAAGCATTTAAGTTCGGTTTGGTATCTTAATTTTGCAGCGTGATCGAAATATCCCTAGAGCAGATGCGCCCTGCTTTGCCTCATTTGTTAGATACTTGACAGCACTGCATATAATTCAAAGCAGAAAACTTGGCATTGCCATGCACAGGCTGTTTAACGAGTATCGTGACAACTTAATCTACAATGATGTCTCACGCTAACACACATAAACCATCTAGCGACGTATTGCCCTTAATTCTCTGCAGCTGTGAGTGTGTACTGCTAGAACTTTCTCGATCATACGATACCAAGCGTCCTCAATGGATTTGCTGTTACTACAACCCACTATGCAGATTGACCTCGATTGAAGGGGCCTAAGGAAGGCTTCGCTAGCTGTTGGAGAGAATGTTGAGACAGATATTGTATCTACCCCACTACCCGTAGCACCCTTTTTATAGGTGCGAAATTAACTGTCCTTGTACAGCTTGAACTGCTCGATAGCTGCAACTGGCTGCATGCATTATTTATCAATCTCTTTTCACTAAATACAGGTTATCCATCATGATTTTACTCCTATGAGAATAGGAACTATCAATCACGACCAGAAATGGTGGGGATTTTGGTAAAGTTCAGCACTTCAGCAACCGCATGTGTGCATGGGAACGTCACTAATATTTCTAAACTGCCATTTTTCCTAGATAACAGAACAGTCCTATTACTCGACTAAGGAATTTCGCAAGATAACCACGTAGAAGATAATCAGACCTGAAAATCATGATGGAAGTTCATTCTGGCCAATGGGTAGAGTTTCCTTAATGTCTGTGATGCTGCTGGTATTAATAACTTGTACATCAATTTTATTTTTATAAACTTGAATTAAACTTGCAGTTAATCAAGGTCGATCATCAACATCGCATTGTAATTACTTGCTTCTTTGCTTAGCTGGGCATTAGACTGTGAGCGCAGTTCAATAGCATGAACCTAGCAGCATGCGAATAGCATCCCGTATCCTCTAGGCATCTGTAATAATAGTTCCCCCACACCACCCTGGCTTATTGCGACATACGTTGGCATGAACGCGACAAATCAGTGACACTATTCATCGATGGGGTTCACCCCGCACCACATCTCTGCTAAAAATGGCAGCAAGTCGGTCCAATTTCTCTGGTCGTCTATGGAGCTTGGTGCTTTGAAAACAGTAGATTGGGGCGAGGGGTATGTGTGACTTGTCTCCTTTGCTACCGCTAGCTGACTGATGCACTGGGCCCAACGTCTCAGAAGGGTCTGCTAACCCGCAACAGTTCAAGCCATGAAGTGCATTAGTAGAGGGAGTTGACTCTTGCAAAAGACATAAACTGTCGCGAATAGGACTGTGGCAAAGTGACGTTAATCTAGCGATGTTGGCTACATACAGCCCTACTTCACGCTGCGCCTGAAGGGTGGAAAGCCCAATTTCCTCTTCACTATACACGACTGTTTACGCACATCCAGCTCTCTTGCTGGAGAAGTCTCAAGACGTCGGAATTCGTCGTCACCCTATGCAATTGCGCATTTTGAGACATTGAAATGGGCCGCCGAAAGTGGCCAAACATAGACACATCTTTTGCACTCTTGGATAGAATCCGATCCACTACCCCACCCAACGGCACCATGACACGCAGTGAGGAGAGCACACGCATTAAGAAGGTTGCTTACTAAAATATAGTTAAATTTTTTCGGAACAGAATGCACATGGTGATGATGGTAATGGCACTGATCGAGGCGAGCCCAGAAAACGAGTCACTGGTCGAGTGCGGTTAAGAAAGTTCGTTTGAGGACAAAATAGAGGCAGAAGTTGGAGGGAAACCGTGGGTTTGCTCGGTCGCCATCAGTTCGTTAAAATACGTCACTACAAACACGCGTGGAAAGGGTCTTGGGAATAAGGTGCACGAATTCTACATATCCGAGATAAAGTAGAAAAATAGCTCAGCTTATTGCACTAGAATTGTTTAATTGAGTCGTGCGCAATTTACTTTTACGACTAGTGTCGTAAAGGTTTGTTAGGTTTGCTTAGAGGAGTAGATGGAACCACGTTATTGCAAGTAAAAGAGGTCGGTTTATTTAGGCTGATCAAAACTGCCAAATAGATTCACAAAGCGAATGTATCTCACCTCTGTGTTGAAGAGGCAGGTGACATTGAACTGTTTGCATTCGCGAAAATTGCCCAAAGCACACATAGTGAAATAGGCCTGACAGTTTTCCTCCATATCCATTTTCGTCTGTTTTGAAGAACGGTTGCAGCATAATAGCTAAAAAGGCATTTCCACATGTGCAGTTACACTTTTACAGATGCTGGAAGTAGATCAAGTTAGACAGAAACCAGGCATTGCAGAATGAGTAAAGGTTGCCACTCGCTTTCGCTCATGGTGTCTGAAAGTAATCCCTCCTATAGAATTTTTGACCATTACGAAGTTGCTGCTACCGATATCTATGAGCTTCAACACCATCTTGGAACGATAAATTCCCAACGCATAATGGTAAACGCGACCACTAATGCCAAATCCATTCGCCCACCTCGTTCGATGCGGTCAACTCCTTTGCTGTGGATTCGAAAGCAGACATGGTTGAGCCACTGTCAAATTGACTTCCTGTTCTACATTTAATTCATGTTGTTAAAACATTCCCAGTTGATGAAGGCACCAACTATCCACTTGTGGTTTTCACTTGTTTGCGGATAATTGACCATATGACCCAATGCTTGATTTTCTGCTTTCTCCATTAATAATAGCCTTCATCTACAATTTTCGCGATTAGGCTTTCCTGGTTGCATAACACATCACTAACGTTGTAGGTCGAAATGCCAATGATGCTTCAAGTTATGCATTCGGCTGAAGCATGCTTAATGCTGGTGCCAAGTAGTAGGGAAGAGTGCGGGAATCAAATTGCATTCCTCTTTGTGTCCGATTAAACAGAATATTAAATAGTAGCTGTTTTGCTTCGGTTTTGGACGTTAGGAACTGCGACCTAATGATTGCCAATTTATTACCAATGGAAATCAACACTATGAAGTGTAACAAAGCATAAAATTTACATGCTCTAGTCTGACTTTGGCTTTGGGGTAGCTGAAGGCTCAAGCATTATTCCTCACATAGAATTTAACAGGAACCACACTAAAATTTGCTCATAGTAACAGAGTGAAGCAATAAATCCCAGAAGGTACGGATTTGGCAAATCGTGTTTATTTCGATGCAACGTATGCGGACTCCTTTTGGTTCGAACTGGTGCAACGTGTTCCATGTGAATGCACACGATCGTGAGGGAACACTCACTGTCGCACAGCTTTGGTCATTTTTTGGCTAGAACAAGACCAAACTCAATGCTGCACCAAACCGTGAGGTACTGGGTTTTGGGAGGTGTGAGGAGCGCGTGATCAACATCATCGCATATTAATTCTTCATCATGAGGTCTCAAACTGTCGATCTCAACCAGTTGGTTTCCAGCCTTTTCTTCGTCAATTCTTCTTCTAAATTTTACTTTTGAATTCGCCAGTCATGTTCTTCTTTACCCCGCCTTAAATAGTGTATTCGAGCCACTTCATTCGCTGCCTCTAATTTCAAAATTTATTTAGCTATTTAACTCTATCCCTCCGTTTAAGTGCATGTAACAAAGATCCCTACGACATCGACGCTAATGACGCACAGTAGCAGCGATGGCATTTGATGGAATCGGAAATGATAGCAAATGCAGATGTCTCTGGACGTATACTTTTACATCTCGCCCTCTAACACTTGGCCGTAATCAACAGAGGGTTTCAAGTTTTGAAACGGCATCAATTAGACGACACTGATGCACCTTAGCCTACATTCAATGCTTTTGTAGAACAATTGATGCATTTGCAGATTGTTCATTCATTTATCACCCCATATCTGTCAAATACCGAATGACTTAAGAAGTCTTTTGAGAAAAGAAGGCTAACCGACTTAACACGGGTTTCGAATTGCAGCACTTGCTCTAAATTTTCGCTTCATACGAACAAAATGTATTATCGCTACTTTTACTCGATTGTTTTGCTTGTGGTAGCGCAAGAAGGAAGTGATATTTCAAATGGTGCTGTTCGCATCATGGAGATGGTTCATGGTGTGCTTGTAAGGTAAAGAATAGATGGAAGCATGAAATCTTGCCCTCAGAATGACTAATTTTCCTTAGGCCATACCCTCATTCAATTTGGAACAACAAACGGCGCAGCGAAAGAGCTTAATGGCTTTTATTTGAAAAGTAAACAAGCCACGTTGTGTTCATAAATTGTGTGTCTATTTGCATGAACAGTTGGTGTCCTTTGGTAAACTCTTCGCCCTCTATTAAAGCAAAACCTAGCTAACTTATACAGTGGTGAACGAGTCAACCGAAGATGTGCAAGCGAATGACTGCAATGAAAGCAATCCACAAAACACAATTGCCTGTCTGACGGCAACGCATGTGCACTTCCAGAGTGACCAAAGCTTCTAGCATCCTGCAGATTTAGCATTATGCCCTCTTTTACTTTTAATACATTCTTGAGACGCCGTGTAAACATTAGGAACAGGGAGTCTTGGAGCCCATGAAGAGAGCAAACCACATGGGGACGTTTTGCTTAAGACCTGTTCACTAAATACCATTGACCGAATAAGCGAATGATGATTAGATGTGATCCAACCATATATAAGCCAGAATAGAGATTTAGCTGCGCTCGCTCCTTTAACACAAGCCTTAGCATAAGCGGAGTTGCAGGCCTTCAAACATCTTACAAGGATCTTCGCTCAAATGGACGACATTACCTGTTGCCTAGACCCTATGTTGCGCGCTAATCTCGCCCTCTATCGGGCACACAAGGCGCGGGTGCATCACGGTAAGCCCATTCGCTTTTTAAGGCATGCATGGATGCACAACTTAGACATGGTTGTAAATGCGCTAGGGGATCATGCAAATTGGTGGCTTTTATTAGCTAGATTACTGCATCACTTGTGCGTCTTTCAATAGCTTACCAAACGCTTTCCTTTCACGAATTTATCCGCCTTTCAGAATACTTGCCCGCGTGTTGTCCGCTTTGCCCAACTATGGAAGCAACGGTAGGAATGCTCCTCATACATCAAAAAGGTAAGTAAAGTTAAATTATATTCTTCTTACTCTTGCTCAACATTCACATGCTTGCCCACGATAATACAAAATTTTTATCTCAAAACTTTCCAAGTTTCGCAGCACTTTATGTGCTTTGGATGCCTACGGCGACTCCGTGATTTTAAACAACTCATGCAACACTTCATCGAAGCGCACATCGGTAAGTTTGGAGATGCTCAAAAGCAATTTATTGCTTCAGCACATGAGCTTATCCTAAATGCTTAATTTCTTGTAATCTGTTGTAGCCGTTGCTACAACGGCATCTAATGTACGCCACTACTGCACGGAATGCTTTGGGGACTATCCAACATGGGAGACCCTGAAAGATCACATCCGCTTGAGCCATCCCAGTGCGTTGCCCTCCATTTACCAGACCTACTTCTTGATGACTAATTTTACTGATCATGCTCCTGCTTTGCAGATGTTTGGTTCGGACTGTACAGTCAAATAGAATAGACACCTCCTCACGCAGATGACCTTCGTAAGTCTTGAACAACTTTACTTTTCATTTCTTGATGCCTTTGTAATAGCGATTATCACTAAGATGGAACCAGTTGCTTGTGCGAAGTTCTAACTGTCCTACGAGCGTGGGTTCGTCTTCGCAAAATACTGTTAGCTAGTTAGTTAACATTGCAAGCGGCACTTCATTTGTTGAGGATCAGCAGTTGAGCTTCTCTAAGAATGTCAACTGCTCCAGAAATCATATTCAGCACAAACTGCTTGACTAAATTTTAGTTCCGTTCAACGTGCTATCTCCTGTTACCTTCTCAAACAACCGCTAAGTCACATGCTTTGCAAGTAAGCATTGGTGAAACCTGTGCCCGTTGTGTTGACTATTGCTCTTGTAATCTGTAAATTGCAAATATATACACCTCCGCATGCCCTTTTAATTGATTCTCATTGTTTGTGAGGGTACGTTTAAACATTTATTTAGTGCAGTAATTAGGATTTCTATCGAAAATATACTTGGTGTTCTATCAATTCTACGCAAGATGGCTGTGTGTGATTTGATTGTCAAAACCCCTGTACTGTTTAGACTTTAGACTTTTAGAAGCACAACCTGTAAACTAAACTTCTTTATGAATTTTAATGAAAAGTTGACTTAGCAAAAGATTTGTTGATTCCGAATTACTGTTCCCACCGCCACAAAGTGATTAAGAGAGGCATGCCTTCACTGGCTGTCATCGGTCCTCATCAAAGGCAGAATTCTCATTCAAAGCATTGTCAACTCTAGCATATAGTGGCTGAATATGCGTTTTGTGTAGCAAGTGGTCGGATCCGCAAGGTCCTCCAGCCAGCAGAGGTGAGTGGCACTTATGGAGAAAGTGAACTCTGTTTATTCCCCGCACTGGTTCATCCCTAACTATCTCTATGCCAGTCCTGCAAAATGTGTCATCCATAATAGGTTCCTTTGCCCAAGGGTCCAAAGCCGAGGATTGAAGCCAGCTTTGTATTGACTACCATGCTGCTGCCTTTGCTGGCACTTCATTCGCAACAGATTTTGCTCTTGCACTGCGCCATGGGCATGAAGCGGTGCGAATAGCCACCCAGTCTTACTCCTTTTTGACAATCTCCAGCTCATTAGGAGCTTGAGTAGATATTGTAATTTTGGCCTTATTTCGGTAGTTCTGGTGTACTTGGTAAATTTTTAATATTCCTTTCCACTAATAGGCTAGTGGACTTATGAAGACTTTCTGCAAGTCCAGCCTTTCCTAGCTATGTTAATTGCAAGAACACCCACCGTGTCTAGTATTCATCTCGGTAATTCCAAGGACGAGAAAAATGTATTCATGTAAACCTCAACTCGTTAATTTGCTAAGCAAAATACAGTCCATGAATTTGCAGCCGAAGATGGTCAAATCGCAGCATAATAAGTTAGTGGTAAGTATTCAAATGGAAGTGAATTATCGTCATTTATGAGTGACAATTTGCGATCTGGGAGAGCGTGTGCTGTAGTTGATGCAGTAGCAGTAGCTTATTTTCCGCTGGCAGAATTCAATGTTTGGCACCAACCGACAATTCACCTTCGCTGGAAATCAAGAAGGATCACTTGGAAATGCGTCCACTCCTCTTAACTCCACGCAGACCATGCCCACATGATAGCAGTACAAATGAGCGTGTGCTCTTTAAATCAGTGCCAAATAGAGACCACATGTAGTAAGTTGTATCAGTTTGATTTAAATCCTGTGGTTAATACCAAGAACTCGCTGCACATCGCGCAAAATGAAACAATGATAACGAAACAGCTAGTTCGCTCGAATGCGACATTGAAAGAGCTGTTGATGGAATGCAAACAGTAAGAGTGCTGAAGGCATTGCTTAGCTAGCAATAGTTTTTGGTTAATTCTTCGCAAAGTGGTAAGATAAGCGTAATATGATGCAAATGTGCTCACATCCAACAGTGAATATAAACACACAAGGGCAAATTTACCACTTGCTGCTTAAAATCTTACATCCTAACAGAATGAATTTGTAAACATTTGCTTTTCTCACCTCACTGTAGATAAAATCACGTCTTCACCACCTTCGCATAGCTGATTATTTTGGCGTGCATCCAAGTATGGCGAGGAATAACACAATGATCATAGAGGGATACCCCTAATTGACTCCATATAGACATTCCAGTTGCCTCGACATACACTTTCAAAGAAATTCGTTACTGATTATGGGTGACGACTTCAAGGGCAATGAGCAATTCGAAATTTCATTAAGAGTAATATGCGGTACAACAAAGCTAAATTGGCAGACACCTGTTCTCCCAACGCATTCGCTTAGGCAATTATCCAGAGAAGGCCAGTACATCCCGTCGCACATAACTGTAACATTGACAACTATATTTAAACCTCGTAAATTTCTTAGAACTAAATGCGCCTATTTAGTAGAATTCGATGTTTGTTAAGATGCGCCTGACTCTCAGTCATCCGAAAGCAGTGCATAGTTGGCTGGAAATGCATGCTTGACAAATAACCACGCCCTAACTGGTCATTATTTTAATGAGAGCATTCATTAACAACGTACCGTGTTAATCGGAGCGAAGGCGTATTCATTCCACCTCACTGAACAGTCCGCTCCACGTATCTATAGAGCAGTGGACGTAGGTAGTTAATGCTAGCAGTAGTCATGAATCAAGGCCGGTAGAATAGGTAAAACTTACAGGGATGACGCAAACGAACGTGATCTTTCAATGCCTCACATGTTGGATGGTCCTCATAGCATTCCGTGCAAAATAAGCGCACCTTGGAAGACTCCACTGTTTGAGCTACAAAGCGATAGGAATTTCAGGAGAAGTTTGAAGAGCACAATATTAGGGCAGAGCAGCACTGAGGAGGTCGAAGGAGACCAACTGCAAGCTCACCAATATGTGCCTCAACAAAGTGATGGAGAAGTGAATCAAAACTCTCAAATGTCAGGCCACATATGGCACAGTCAGTGTGGTTTGAGGCTATTGCCGATTTTGAAATAAAGTAATAATGCTGCTATCAATGGACGTGAAGATGTTACAAATGAATTTGCAAATAGTCTCTAACTGTTCTTACCATTTTGGTGCATTAGAAGCATCCCAATATTTTCTCGAACCGTGAAACAAGTGGGACAAATTGCGTGTATGGTTTCTAAAATGCATTATAGGCGTTTGACATGAAATGCGGAGAGTTCGTCCATCTGTGGAAACTTGATGCAATAAATGGTAACAGTAGATTAACTAAGGTTGCACTGAAAGTTGTGCGGTTCCATGCATATACACAGTTTCAGTAAGGCTGACTTCACCCACCTCAATGCACCCGTGCCATGTGTGCCCGGAATAAGATATTGTTGGTGTGCTCCGTGGAGCACATTGAACAGGGAAAGACATCCATTTCAGCGAAGGAAAAGGTGAAGTGTGTAAACACTCGTTAGCTCACATGCAGTGTATTTAACTTGAAGAAGCAGAGTTTAGTCGGATCTGTCCTCAAATTCAGATGTGATTAAAATGTGGAGATCGCTGGTCACCTGTGTGCTTAGAAACGTTTCATCCAACGGACTTCTAAGTAAAACCAGTCTATCAATATTGTGTTTTGGCTCTTGCTACCCTTAAAGCTAGTATGAAGTTTGGTTGACGATCAAGGCGTATGTAATTTGGTGAATGTTCACCTCATCGTATTATAACTAAATTAGTTTAACTAGAACTCTGTGCGATTTGTTCCAAGGTGTTTGGCCACATGTGTCAAATATCAAACGCCATCATCATCGCCGTCAACCACTGAGGCACTGTGGGGGTGCGGATACATTGATCGTGACAACTCTACGCGTGCCATTTGTTTAGGTTAGCATGCCCGACAGACGACTGTGTGAATACATGGCAGAAATCAGGCGAAGTGTTGATGGCATAGCGGTAGAAGTGTAGAACCTTTTGCCAGTAATTATAGTGTAAAGGCACTGCACAATGGGTTTGTACGTTTATTTTGTGTTGTTGTAACATATCAACCCGTTGGAATTGAATCAAATGTCTACTCACTCCTCTTTTATAGATTAACTGACTGGCTGAGTGGCCAAGTAGGTGGTGGTAAGAAAGGGCGATAGAGATGGAGGCAGACAAGTGGAAACCAGAGCTAATGTATGGATGAATAATGGCAACTAGATGGACGGCTGCTCACCGCGAGCGACCATCAGCTGATGCTTCTGAAAGGTTCCTTTCCTATCCTGACAAACCTCTTTTTAAATACTGCGTGGGCTTTGAATGAATTGGTCACAGTTTTCTGAAGCTTTTTTGCAGACTCCATCAAGGTGCCAAACGTTAACGCCTTGACGCCTGAACTGTTGTACCTGCTTGCACGAGTAACACTGCCACCTGCAACCAAGTTGGGATGGCAGACGCGCCTACAACGAGTCAAGGTGCCCATGTCGAATCCACCTTCGCACTAATAGGGGCAAGAAACTCCGTTTTGGGACTAAATGGCTACCACAAATTTCCATTTTCCTAAATGGGACGGGAAACGCCTGTAAGGCAGTCCTTATTAAAATGACGCGACAGCAATTTTTAAGTTGATCGCTAGAATTGGTAATCCAGATATTCTACGATTTTGATTAATTTGTTTTTTTGGTGCATCTACATTACATTAACTGGTCTGCATAACCTACATTAACTATCTATGCATTCGAAACAAGCTTGGTTAGATTATGTCAAAATGTGGAGACACGGAAGGTCTCTTGATCCAATAGTTATAAGGCTTGAACGGATGCAAGGGTACGTCAACTCTTCTAGTGAGCAGTTTCGATTGAAGCACTTTCGTACAACCACCTTGTTCTCTTCTTAGTGATGGATGAATTCGCTTTACGATTTTAGGATGACGGAACTAATGTAGGGAGCCAAATGGTTCAAAAGTGTGTTTTGTTTTGAGTACGCAATCACTTATGGTAGAAATGAAGCACAGCATGGTGAGTTTCATGTCACCTTGAGGTAGTTGAGCTGAACCCTGTTTTGGAAGACTTACCGGGTTTCTACCTTTTGTACCTTATCAGTCAAGTGCCTTGTTTGCCGTTTTCGTAACCGCCAGGAGTCCCACTTCGACTCCAATTCGTGCCTGAAGCTTCAAAAGACGTCAACTAGATTGTTTTACTATGAGGGCATTTCTATAATACCATCGCAAGATGTTTGTAAAAGGCCTCGGTTTTATTGCACCACGCTCAACGGTAATAAGTAGATCCACATTGGTCATCGCCTTAGGTCACCTATTGGGTGATGATGAAATATATGCTGCGGAGCGATCGTGTCGATGATTGCGCCATAGCACACGTACACGATATCTGTGTTAGCAGCCCAGCTGGGCACGGCCATAAAGGCCTTGTGGAGATGGATGAGGAGGTCGTATGACTGCATCCCTAGTCAAAGAGTTACCACGGTCGGTAGTACTGCAAAGGGTAGCAGTGGCTTATTTTGACGGTGAAATACATTGCGAATTGGACGTGCACATCTATGCTTGATACCAATGCTTCTTTAAACCCCTTGGGTCGTAGGCAAAGGACACAATTTTCCTTGCAAAAGGACATTCATCTATAGGACTGTTACATAGAATCCTCTCCGAGGATTGAGTGCTATGCACCAAGTTCCAGAGAGTGGATGAAGTGGCTTTGCTTTGAGAAGGCACTCAATGAAGTGGGATACAGCAGTTGGAAACTGGTCAAAGCGAAATTGGTTCTCAGGTAGCTACCCAGATTTGGTGGTTTGAGGTAGGAAAATTATGTTTATCGCATGCGTTGACCTGGAACTTCATGTAATGCCACTTTAGGCAAACTGAGATGTGGCCGAGTCGGACGCTATTGACAGCTAAGCAGGAGAGATGGGTGTGGGTGTGGGAATAACGACCCAGCTCAATACTACACTCACGTAGAACTATCTCTATGACAAAAATGGAAGGGACGTCAAGAAGTTGCAGTCACGAATATATTCTGTTACCGATAGGGTAGCATCTCCATCGTCATCTCTGGCAAGGCTGTCTACAACTGTTGCGGAACCAGTGACGGGTTCATTGATCGTTATCCTCCAATCTTATAGAAGGCGTTCGATATGAAGTTGTGACAGACCTTTACTAAATGGATGCTTTCATCTTCCTACAGTCTAATGGGCCCATCCTTCACATGACGCAGCAGACGATAGCTGAAGAAATTCGAAGTACAGCAACAAGGGGATCAGGACTCTCAGCTGGAATAGAATCCTAAGTTTTCACGCATCGAAGCCCAAGATTTAGAAATTGCCAATTGTGCATTTTTGGTAAGGAGATCTTTGAAACGCGTTCCTAAAAAGACTGGTGTGCAGTTGGAGTCTAGGTTCAGGTAAATCCCTCACCACTGGAGCAGATGGTGACACGTAAGATGTCAAATGTGGAATCGATGCTAAATGTGTTGGCAACAAAATCATTGCTACAACCAGTCACCGTCTTCTGTAAATAGTGACAGCAGCTGACCCTAATAAGCAAAAAAATAAAATTACATGCACTAATAAGCACTAACTTAGCTGTACGAATGCTGAAGAAATATTCGTACACACATACACGTACTTATTTTGGCTAATTCGAACGGATTGTTACAGAAAGACATGAGCAGACTGGAGAGGAGTAAATTATTAAACGCTGATGGGTGGTGAAGGAAGTACGCAGACAAAGGGAAACTGTGAACAGTATTTTTACTCATAGTAACCAACTTATTTTCCACATAGTTTGTGTTGCAACTTGTAAAGGTGGGTTGCGGAGCATTGCAAGCATTTGCTTTTGTGACACATCTGCATTGTCATGAATGCAAGTCAAAATACAGGCAATTTGGCATATTTAATAACGAGCTGATACGAGTCAAACAAAGCATGCAACCCTCCAACATTCAAAGCACATTTGTCTTCTAGGTCAGCAGTCTCAAACCTGATTAAAATATTAGTGATAAATAAATTGCAGTCAGCATCACAATACATCCTGTACTTCAATTCTACTCATTGCATTTCTTCCTCCATGAACCCACTTGTATAGTTGCTTAAACACTCTCCACATCTACATGGTTTCAAAGCGTTAAAGTAGGTGCTGCTCAATAAGAGCTTAGGCTTTCATGTCTGGTGGCTAGGGTAACAAGTAAAATTGCATGCCCGTAAATAATACACAACAACATAGTATAGTATACTATACTATACTATACTATACTTAAAACGGTGAGAGGCCGCCTACGAGACGTGGATTTGAGCTTGGTACCAGCTAAATTGCTGGGGCGTACAGTGCGGTTGAATAAGTGCTAGCCGCTGAAGGCCAAATTGGACAAGCAATAAGATGACAAAACCAGTCATTTACAGCTTGGAGCATCAATTGCATTAGTTTTTCAAGTCACGGTAGGCGTTTTCCTAAAGACTTTGCTAAGATCGCGAGTCTGAGACAACAGTTTGCCGAGTAGTGGTAAAAACTTCTATTTAAGGATAAGACGTGACGAATAATTAAAGAAAACTAAGTTAGACAACACGCTTTGCGTCAGTGTGAGCACTAACTCACTTCGGTCAAAAAATTCACTGCTTGTTCTAGACACTAAAAGAGGTGATGCAACAGTCTATAATGTGCATTGACAGCAGGACGGAAAGGAGTTAATGCCATCACCTGCCCGATTACTGTACTCACTGAAAAGGAGTGGAGATGTGTGGCTCAACGCTAGCTGCTCACTGTCTTCATAATCATCAGACAAACCAATCACCAGCTGGCAGCGAAGAAGTTCATGTTTAAAACCGACCATTGGGCACTCACCATGATAAAAATGGTAAAGGCGACCTATCATTCGATAGCACATTGACTCAAAAAATGCAGCAATATGATTCCAGACTACAGCGAATGATGGCAAATGTGCGCAGCATTGCAAGTGATGTTGCAGTGCTTACAATAGTCTTGAAAAATTTAACTAGACACCATCGAAGAAATTCACAGAGCATTGATCTCAACATACCTCTGGCTTGCGAGAGGTACCTGACATTCGCTTACAAATACAGAACAGAGAGATTGGCCTCGCCCAGTAAGGCAGCTAGAGAGATACGCCAAGAATGACCGAAACTCTTTGAGGAAAATGCTAGTTTATCAAGCAAAAGTCGAATTTCTCAAGCGTCCAAAAGCGCCACTCCCATTGACGCAAACAGTTCTCTAAGATTTGCATGAGCAGCTATGTTGCGTCTGTGAAAAGGAAGCTGTTAGATGCCTCGAGCGGAAGACACTTACAGCTTTTGCCTATGCCGGATCGCCTACAGCGATCGCACCAACGAAACCTATGTCTGCAGTTAACAATGGAAATCCCTGAGGACACAGGATACTGTCGCAGTTTCTTGAATTATCCTTATCCTATGGATTTGCCAGCATGAAGCATGAGATTTGATCCATGGCAAGCATGATCCTAGCTGTGATAGCAGACTTTTAACTAAACCAAGCAAAACTGTCATGGTTTCAGGGACAGGCATGCCGCTTCGCCATCCACAAGGCAATGAACAGGCACAAAAATGCGTCGCATTCAGATTGAACCATTGTAGACTTTTACCCATTGTGCGCAGCCAGAAGCCTGGAACGTATAACTAGCACGTACACTCCCTGCGCACTGAGCTACAGCTCATACACCGAGTGGAGTTTTGCAACTCAAGGTGCTCATAGATAGTGAGACTAAGGTATCGTCCTATATTTTTGCCGATCCAGAAGTAGCAACTTCCAATGCCCTAAATTATGCACTGTGAGACTTATGTTTATATGTAGCGTCCTGTTAATATGTTATGCAATTACGCACTATTTATTTTTATGAACTTGAATTTCATTTTAACACGTATATCTGCACACCCTTGTATCCCCTTGGCGAATGCCAAAGACGTCGCCACAGGTACTCATGCTCGCTAATGAATAGTGTATTCGGTAATATACATGCGCATATTCATACGCTGTTTTTATCGAGGCATATTAGGCCCGAACATGCAATAAGACTAAGAGGCCAATTTTGACTAATAAGAAAAGCATCCATTAGTGAACAAACAAAAGCATAAGCTTACAAACCCATTTCGGTTGCATGATGAACTTCCATCCGTAAACACTCATGTGCCTGTGCACTTATTCTAACAAATTGGGTTCATTTGCACGTGTGCACATGTGTCCCAAAGGGAAAGTGTATTTACATCCTCAACCCACCAATTGCGGGATATCCACTAATGTTAAGGATAAGTAGTTACATCTATTCTTATTAAAATGAAATTTGTCGATCTATATGCGCTTTGCCATGGACACAAAATACACACACACTAACATGCATGTGCTCATTTTACTGGTGTTATGAAATCCACACACACGTACGCACTTACTTTAACCAATTCGAGCGGATTGCTAGGGAATAAAATGAGCAGACTAGAGAGCAGAAAAAGCAAATGGATGCCAGTAAGTGGTGGAAGAAGTATGCAGACAAAAGAAAGCCATGAACAGTATTTTATGCTTATGGCAATCGACTTTGTCCCCGCTAGCCGGTGAGGCGGATAGTGAAGGTAGGAGGCGGAGCATCGCAAGCACTCGCTTCTGCAACACATCTGCACTGACGAGGCAACAGATCAAAGCTTTGAAAATTTGTGAACATTAGTAACGCATTGACATGAGTCGAGCAAAATATGCAAGCCCCTAATATTTGTCGTTCATTTTTCTTCCAGAACAACCACTGATTAAAATAATAATGATAAATAACTTGCAGTTGGCATAGCAACACGCAATATTCTTTCGTTCTGTTCATTACATTTCTTCCCCATAAATCCATTAGTGGAATATCTTCATCGCTTTTCACATCTACGTGGTTTCAGGGCATAAAAATAGGCGCTACTCAAAAAGAGCTTAGGCTTTCATGTCGCACGGTTGGGTGAATAACTGAAATTGCAGTGCCTACAATTAGCACATAAAAACAGGCATCGTCCCACAAGTTAAACTGTGTGGTCTCTAGGAATATGCGTACCGAAGGCAAAAGAATTTCCCAAGTACGAACTAAATTTCCTTTGCTTTAGCAGGCATTGTTACAAATGCATGGACACAATTCACTGCTCTTAAGACTTACATCAGGAAGGAAACGGCCTCTATTGTGTTTTCGAAATTCATTATTACAAGTAAATCGGTGACCATGTATGAATCATTACCGTTGACATGTCATAAAAATGCCGTTGGTCATTAAATGTCTACGTTTGCTTGTTTACACATTACAGAATATTTGGCTTACAACGATGAAACTGCAGTACATATTAGTTCTTTCAATTTTCCTTAAAGAAAACCTACCTCCACGCTTAATCTTGCGAGAAAAACTGAAGAGGATGTTAGAGAACGAATGTGCACACGTCTTTTCCGAAAGATTTGTGCAACCATAAGCTATACTTATCAACATTCAATTGCTGCAGGTAGTGCACTGTACATGGTGCCATTACAAGGTGCAGTAATAGTATGCCGATTGATCAAAAATAGCAATCACGAACCCTTTATGATGGCCACACTTTGGAGCGTGCAATGCTTTCGAAGAGTGCGCGTCAGCTCATCTCTGTTTTGCTAGCAAACAGTTACACACAGCTTCTCATTCAACAAACACAATGTTCCAAACATCTAAATGGAGGCAAATGTAAGACAGTAGTCAAAATGCTTTCTGCAAACTTATTTGCCGGAAGTGACGCACCTCTGTGAGCTGAGAAAAAGTGATCTCTGTATGATTGCCACAAGCTGAACACGCACTGACACTCCGAGCACTCGTATTGCAGACCTCGTGGCAATGCAAAGTACACTAAATGCGCAAAACAGTGACGCTTTGCATTTTGACTGCATTGACACGGCAATTTTGTGCTGATTTTACACAGGTGCAAACTCACTGAAATGCCTTGCCAGAAAGTGATCTCGCAGTAGCGAAAACCGTGAATAGGCCAGTGTGCACACACCGCATCTGTAATGTCGCATATCTAAATCGAAGGGAATGCAAATAATCCACTAAAATCGTCTTTCCAAATAAAGCCAAAAGAATGCGAAACGCTCAATTCAGAAGTAGCTTACGGTACTGATGAATAAAAAGGTAGCCTGTGGTTGGACACATCAGGAGGCACACTGGACAAATGAAACGAACTTGTGCATAAACAAACACTGAGGGCAGATTTCCTTACCCGGGTGATAAGTTCGAGCATGTCGAAGTAATAAATAAAAATACGGGAATCTTTCGCTACAAAGACGACAGCGGAAAGTACTCATTTCAAAGAGAATCTACGAATGGAATTCATCTGAATAGCTTTCAATTCACCCTAGCCAACAACTCAGGCCATCATTTAAACAAGCCATATTTCGATGCTCCAGTAGTTTTTTACTCATAACGACTAGTTTTGGGGCCATAATTTAGTCTGACCTCACTCACATACACCAGTGCCTCCACGGGTATAAGGTACTACGACAACTTGGGTAATACTACTGCAAAAGAAGGAACAGTTACGATCACTCCTTTAAACGATTTGTTTAAGCTTGATGCGTGAGCATGATCAAAAGTTCATTTGATTATCAGTGTTTGAGTAGACCGTGGATTTTACAAGCCTGTTTGAGCAAGCTGATTTACTCAATTGTATGCTGAAAGAGATCTGGCAAGGGCTTGATTTAGGCGTTTTTAAAACTGTGCGCTGCACAGAGCAGGCCGAAACTACACAATTAAGCACAATATTAAAACTAAGTATAGATCTGTCCGCAGCTTCAAATGTGATTAAAGCGCTAGAAACCACTGGTCACATGTGTAGTTGGAAAAGTTTCATCCATCAGCTTCTAAGTACAGAGAACCTATTAAAATCATGCTTCGACTTCTTGTTCCTTTAAAGATGGTGTGAAATTCACTTGACGATCGAGGTGTGTTTTATTTGGTGATTGTCCGCCTCAATGTGGTCCAGTCAAATTAGTTTGTATCGGAATGTGTACATTTGGACTTAAGGCTTTTGGTCATACACGCCAACCAGCAAATATGGTCCTCATCAATTACTTGGGATCACTGTGGTGACGCAGACCAATTGGCCATGAATACATGCGACGCCTCTCATTTGTGTGAACTAGCATGTTTGGCGGACAGTTGCGTAAGCTTTCATGCCAGGCATCAGCCAGAAGTGAATGTCTGCTGTGGATGCACCTTCTGAAACCACATCAAATGATTGCCCGTTTTGCCTTTTGAGTTGCCGCTAGGAGTCCAACTTTGGTTTTATTTGGTGCTAGAATGTTCCAAAGATGTTAGCTGGATTACCGTACTAGGTAGGCACTTTGTAGCACCATCGCAAGATGGTCGCGGAAGGCCTCGACTTTATTGTAGCACGCTAAATGTCAATGACTAGATCCACATTATTCATTACCTTAAGTTAACCATTTGATGGTACTGGAATAAGCGGATGCAGAGCAACAGTGCCGACAGTTGCACTAATAGTGCACGGGCATGATGGCTGTGTAAGTAATCGAGCCAACTATGGTAGATGCTGTAAACATCAAATAAGGTTCTTGTTGGCATTGGTGGCATGGCTTTAAATCAGTGCTTCCTTGTACCTTGAATGAGCACACTCCTGTATGAAAAGTATGTCAATGAAATGAAGTCTATTTTGAAGCCTTTAGACTCCGTGGTGATGGAAGAAGAATAATGTTTTGGCAGAAGCATATAACCGTCGAAGGGAAGGAAAATTGCATCAGGTGGTCATGGCCTTGAGACCATCCCTCGCGCCAGAGGCAGCATGGCCAACCAAGAGCTCGCAACCGAAATCTGGAGTCAAACAACCAGTTAATTACACAACTTGTTCATCTTTCAGCTCATGTATATCTGGCCAAATTTCAGATTCTACTTATAGTATCTGATGGACTTTTTACAGGACAGTCGCGCTGATTACTAGCTTCCTTGCAATATCCTGACTGCTTCCTTAAACATGGGCTTGACTACAGGGGCGCGAAGATCCCCATGGATTGTACTTTCGCTTGGTAGCATGGCATCCAGTCCACGCCGTTAGATACTAACCTGCTGTGCTCAGTAGTGCATTAGCTGCTATCCTGGTTCCGAAGAAGAGACTCAGAGCCTTGCACAACAGCAGTGCTCTTCATTGACGAGCTATCGAGGCGTTTCAAGTCACCCGATTTTCGCACTGCTGTGAGATTTGATAAACAGGATGCTTTTTAGGTAATGCATTTACAACCCGGGTGCCAATTTGTAGAGGTTGGCACATAAAAGTACAAGAATGCTAAATTGATGAAGTAATGGTCTATTTTTCATTGTCAAGAACATGGGAAGGGACTTCATGACCAACCTGTGGTTGCTCATTCAAAATCAGCGAGAACATGAGCCATCTTATAAACATTTCCTTCCACGGGCACATCTGGACGGATTATGCATTGCCAAATTTCACGGTGCATGCTTTGGTCCCATTTCACCTACTTAGTACTTACAACAACTCGCCTACACGACCTTGAGCTGGATGTCCGATAAAAAGCAGCTAATTCGCTCGTGTCATTTCTCATGCAATGGTTCGCAAAACAATCGTCCGAAAAGCTATTTGACTGTTCAAACTGTCCAAGTAAAATATTGTTAACCTCGTCTTATTCCAAAGCGTGGCCAGATTGCAACGAATTTTGCCAACTGGTGCCATTGCATGAAATTTTTGCACAGGCGAACACACCAAGACGGCTAATAGATGCTTCTAAGGATCAGGAAATGTATATTAGGATTTGTGATTGCAGTATTTGCATCGATGACTTGCCTCTATGAATGCAGTGTCGAAAATGTGTTTACTGTGCAAATCCAGAATTGACATGATGCAAGTGCCTTCTACTTTGCAACTGTGTGACTCCAGTTTTATGTGAAATTAAAGTAATGGGTTAAAAGTCTTAATAGGTATGAGATGGTTTTGATGGTGTTGGCTCCTCTAAGTATGCCGTATGCTTAGTTGTGCTTAGTTGTGTGAAATATGCTAACCTGACCTCACTTTGAATGCATATCAGCCAAAGTTAACTCATCAGTTGCTGCTAAAATAATAAAAGGGATTTACGAAAGCAAGCAGCAGTCAACTGCGTTTCTCAAGCGTGCTTTTATTGAAAACATCTTCACTTATCACTCTGCAGTCAAAACACGCACGTCCTCATGAAGTCCTCTCCATTCCTCAGCTTTGACTATTTCAAGGTATGGCGTAGTTTGTATTTGTCACGAAGCGAGGGATGAGTTGATAGAGCACAACTTAAAAATATGCTAGACAACCCTGTAATACTTCGCTTGTTTGACTACCGGTTCCAGTTGCGGCCACCTGCGTGGCCATATTGTCCAAGCCGTGTGTGCTGGCCTTCAGACCATGCTAGCAGACCCATTCCTCTGCTTGCTGAATATATATAGATATTCAGCACTAGCATTATGCCTTCTTTTGCCTTCAAGGAACTCTCAAGATGCCACAAACTCCACGTATAATTTTAACTAAACATGCAAAGTCATGCTGAATGCTGAACTAATAAAATGCTCATGCATGAGAGCTTAGAAGGTGCTTTGAAATGACCTGAGGAGATTCAAATGCATTTGGACCAGAAGCTATTTCAGGGATCGCAAAGCAATAAGACAAAGGCTTCAAGTGACTCATTAGATTGTTTTTCAGCAAGGCAAATTTGATGTAGAGCAAAACACAAACCAAAAATATTAAAGCGTACTTAAGGCAACCTCTACTTGAGATAGCTCAGTGTTATTTGTAGGCGCACGTTCCAAAATTCTTGCATTAGTTTGGAAGCGGCGCTCCGACTCTTCAAATAAAATTGCAGGAAGCAGCCTTAACCATTATAGAGGTGAGACTTTGCACACATGTTGCCCCCAAAATGACACATATTATTTGATTTATTCTTGGAGTTGATATGGTCCTCTCAAGCAAAGCATTGGGTTTCATGGCGCAGCAGTTTAGGCTTGCAGAAGCTTCATTTCACTTAAGCACATTACGTTTTAGAACAACGAGAAATCAGTTAGGAATAACGCTTTAGAAGGCGACCATAACTTATGCTGCCTGATTCCCCACTGAGTAAGGCTATTTACCAGCATACTAGATAAAGGACAGCGCTTGAGACTCAAAATGGAAGTCGCATTTATATGATTGTCGGTATAAAATCATCGACTCCCTGTATCGAGCTTATCTCAGTCTGCGTCAGGAGGCCCTGGAGTACAGACGCTAGTGTACAAGAATATTACATGCTTAAGATCATCTATGATTTTTCATTGTTACTGCCGGACTGTGGTTAAGCCTTTCTGATTAAGGAGCAGTTCACGCTAGAAAAAGGAGAAAAGGTGGAAAACGGCAACATAGACTGGAGGAAGCGCAAGCATAGGGCCTGCCAGCTGTATGGTTACAAGTCTGGTCCACTTGCTTCTCTAGAAGGCCACGAAAGGCAGCTGTTTCTTCAGGCATGGATTGAAGCGGCTGTTAAGGGTCTGGAAACTTTCGCAACCACCTTTGCTAAATTGAGAATTAGAATAGTTAGTGGTTCGCTTTGTTATGCAATCTACAAATCAGCAGCTACAAATATATCCATGTGCGATCAGGTTCATTTGTAATGCGTGCCGTGTTTTAGGAGACCATCAAGATGATCTGTGTTTGTTCGTGTTTCAGTTTTGGTAATCGAGCTATCTTCATTGATCTTTTCATGAATAAATGTTCGAACCAATGCATTGGCTAAAGTGAGCAGATAAACTGGGCTTTATTGCATAGCACATCGCTCTTCGTCATTTTCTTCGCATTTAGGGTATGGACTACGCTTACCTCAGCAAGTAATTCCTACGGATGTGAGAATTCCCTCGATTTTATGTGCCTGGTTGGGACCTCTGGATGGAGGCATCTAGCATACTTTATCCATGGATTTCATCGCGTTACCACCCAATTTCAAATAAATGCGATCTACACCACAAATTGAAATCATTAAAATTATGGGATGGAAGGTTGTTAGTGAAGACGAGAAGGTATCGAATGCAAAGCGGTCATTAGATGTGTTTCTTCATGAGGCACGTGTGAGAAATAAAGTTGCCTGCAGCCTGCTTTTGTAAATCCGCTCCAATTTGAGTAAGAACTGACGATTTACTTCGGCTGATATGCATTCATTCATTCATTCATTCATTTTACAGCTGTTCAAAATTTGCGTGAGGATCCTGCAACTAAGCATGTAGCATACTCAAGGGTGCCAATGCCATCAAAGTCTTCCACTGCCTAGTTGGACTTGTAAATCCATTGCACCAAATTTACATAAATTTCTTGCCTGATAGTGGACACATAAAAGACCCTTAAATCAAGTCAATTCTGGGCCTTCACGATGCAGGCAGTTTTGTCGTCAATTACGTAAAACATTACCACTACAAACCCCCTGAAACATGTTCCGATTGTGAGAAGTGTATATTCGCCACATTGGTGGTTTCACAGCGCGGACGTTTCACGTAATGACATTAATTAGTGAAATTGTTGCCAACAGCTCCACTTTTCATCTGGCCGTTCATTAAAACAATGAGAGTTTATAAATGTTTAGCCCAAACACATAATGTATGGGAATCGCTAAGTGAAGTCAGGCTAAGGCTTGAACAAACTAATGTCTCTATTTCAAATCCATAAGAAAGTTGCACGTAACTATTCGCACAAACTAGAAGATGGATTTATACTGCCTTCCATAACTCACAGCATATTTTATGTATCTTCAGAAGAGTCTTGGGTATAAGTGACTTACCACTGAGCAGCCTGAACACTCTATTCTTGGCATCGGCACTGCATTCACTTGGAAATTTAGCGATAGTGCTCGATTACCTGTTCTCAGTGCAGAGGGTAGCAGTACAGAATTAGGGTCTGTGCTCCTTTAAATTGACACAAAATTGCTTCCACAAGCAGTAGGCTACATCGGTTTGCTTTAATTTCCACAGGTAATATGAAGAACCCACTGCGTATGAATCAAGTGAGTTGCTTGAATGAAGCATCGAAAGACCTTTTGGTAGAATGCAAACAGCAATGGTGTTGAGTAAATCGTGAAACCTTCGCGAAGTAGCAAGGCATTGGCAACTGATTCACGAAGAGGGTGAAAGTCTACCAGCATCGGTTGGCACTGATGCCGACGAGTGAAAGTAGCACTTGCGTGGACCTAGGGGCCCGTCCAACTTAAGGCAGAAGGGGACTGCATCCACCACCGAGAGCATTTTGAGGGTGCAGATCAATTGTTCGTGGATACTCGCTGCACCTGTCGTTTGCGTGGGTTGACATGCTTTGCAGACGGCTGCGTCTGCTTAAAATGCAAACGGTTTACTAATTCTTCATGCACAGATGTACACCTGCAGAAGCAGTCATGAAGTGAGAGATCTCTTGGTCACATCATTATTCGTTCGTGAGCTCGTGAAAGGCGTTGTGTCACAATCACCTGCAGCTATGTTTTTACGACAAATATGCCAACAACGGTTCAATTACTCATTCTGTGCAAGGCAAAAGTAAGTCAAGTCTTGTATCGGACGGTTGAAACTAATCCATTTACAGGTGATTACTTTGTTCACCCCTGGGTGACTAGCAAATACGCTTAACAGCTTTTAGGCAATCGAATTTATATGAGTAGCTGAACGGCTCAAAGCATATTTTGTTTAGAATGCACAGTTGCACGTGGTTGAGAATCAGCTCAACGTGAAGGCGTTGGAGAAGTAGTGGGTTAGGTTCTACGCCCTCTGCAAAATTTGGGTTGAAGTCAAGTTTGGCATCTATTTCCCAAGTCTCCTCAAATAATTGCCGATTGCCTTTTTGAGGATAGCAAGAGGTCGCTTTCCAGAATAAATCGTGCTTCCGTACCAAAAATGCAATGTAGATCATAGAACGGGAGAGGCGTTGTCAAACTACTACCGAAATACGGTCGTAAAAGGCCTCTATTTGAATGTACTGAGCTCAATATTGATAGACACATTATTTTTGCCTTGAATGTTCCATTGGGTACCTCTGAATGGCATAGATACAATGCAGTTATTTCGGTAGTTGTAGTACAAATGCTCGCATACAATGGCTGTGTAATCAGTGAGCTAGTCAGTGCAGATGCCCAAAGCGATCAAAAGGATCGTGTAGAGATGGACGAGAAATCTGCGTGGCTGTATGTTTAATTAATTAGTTGCCGAAATCAGCAGTGTTGTAAAGGGTGGCATCGGTTCAATCCATGGGTCAGATCCGCGAGTGGCTGGCCATGCGCGGCTACATTTGAACACAATGCTATAGCAAGCTTACTGGGTCCAAGGCGTAAAATTTCATTAATTCTTGCAAAACAGCAATGGTCTCTTGAGATTCTACAAAGAGGCCTTATCAAGGAGTGAGGAGAAGGAGCCGAAGTTTAGAGAGTAAATAATTTGTCTGTGCTGAGAGGAGGTTCGGGGAAGCGAAACTCAACTTTTGTAAAATCGGTCAAATATATTTAAATCTTCTCGTAATCATCGTTATTTTTGTTGAAAATAATCCAAGTTGATAAAATTCTTATCAGGAACCCACGAAGTGGGGCAAGCTGACGAGGTTTTTATTCCATTGAACTGAACGGCCTGGGTCTACTATCTATGAAACAGGGTAATGCTGAAGACGTCCAAGGGTATCGAAAGGTCTTCACTCACTGCCACACTTGATAATCTCCAGCTTAAAGAATGGGTTGCCAAAACAGATCTTCCTTAGCATGATATTTCTTTTATGCTGAGTGCTGTTTGAGATGCCCAAATCGTGTTAATTTAAGCAGCATATGCAGGTCTATCACAAAGGCGAGTGATTTTCGCCTTGCAAAGCTTTTAGGAATGCAAACTATCTGTATTTGGCATCTATCAGCGATTTCTCACGCAAATTGGCTCCTCATTTTAGCACTCTGCCTTCTGTCTCCAGTTTGGTTTATTAATTTACGAGCTATGCGGTAAAGACATTACAAAGTTGGCTCCTTGTTGGGAACATGCACAGAGAGGCGCGAGGCGGTGAACGACAATGAAAGGCTGTGGGACAGGTCGAGTGGTAGTTAGAGCGTGGGCAAAAGGGACGAGTAATAGAAAGGAAGGAAGAAGCACTTGTGCTGGAACACCTCGACGGTTGTTGAGTTGGATAATATTTCGTACAAATACAACAAACTAGGCTTACTTCACACAAGAACCACTTTGACACCTTCCTAGAGATTGGAATTCGGAAGCGTCCCGTATGCCTCGATGAGACAATTTCGATGCTCTTGGTTTATCAAAAGTGTAAGACGCTTTTGTCTATTTTATTTATAAAAAGGCATAAGTGAATGCAACATTCAAGCCTCCCTTCACATCAGGCTGTAGACATCTGGTGTGCGCTCGATGTGGACAGAGGGTCAATTGTTTTAAGAGGTATCTGCGTCACTACATTGTATACCACACTCACTACAGGCACACCTACGCTACGAACACACTAGCAACTTACTCTCTTGTTTTATTTCTTACTCAGTAAAACAAATTCTCTCACAAATGCCTCGTTCGCAGTGCTTTGGCGACATTTAGTGGTCTGAGGAACGCACATTCTCCAGCTAGATTGGACAGTTGCGTGAGTTGCTCTTTCAACTTCAGCTTTTCAGGAAGCACAACATTCGAAGTAACAATACTGACTTAATTACTTTGCGACAGAACCACGTGGGTGCGGTGACGTATTTCAACTGAATGACGAGAGGTGGTTGAGCAGTTCTACAGCTTACTTCCCTCCAACGTCAAGCTCTGTCATATTCTCAGTCGATCCCTATTGTAAACCAGATTGCTGTCTCACTTCAATCAGCGTCGCTGCTACCATCGCCGTAGAGATTTTGCGTTGAAGTAAATGAAGTATTTGCATCTCAGCATTTATCCTGGTAATTACATGTGCTCTTCACACTGCATAGGAAGAGGATTGTTGGGTAAAAAGTTAAAATGGGCTTTCAGCTAAGTGCATAAATCTCAATGGCTCACTTCCTTGCCTTCAAAGGCACAAACTCATAGGATTTGGTTTTCTGCATCAAGGTATTAGCCATTCTGCAAGGTGTAGGGAATTAACGCTTCCAAATGATGGTGCGCCTAATTTCCCTGCGTGATTAGCAACAGTGAACAAGGGTCCAGATAATTGAAGACTTCCACGCAGACAACATTGTCAGTCCATCTTAATTTACTGCCTGCTCATTGAAGTTAGTTCATAATCTTCGTAGCTGTACACTTATCAGATGCTAAATCCCATGTCTTGAACTGTTTCAGCTCGAGGTACCCATCTAAAACACTGCACTAAGAGACGTTATTCAGATAGCGCTCGCAGATGGGAAAGTACTTCTATCTGTTTCCCAAATATGGCGTACTCTTACGTGACCAATCTGATGTAGTGTGCACTACGACTCAAAAATTGCTGGCCTAATAAACCCGGCTAGTCCTTGTCAGTGCATGCCGTCAGTGGAGTAGTAATAAGCAAAGGTACTATGCACTGCGGTTCAAAAGATCTGCAATGCTACTAGCACACCTTGGAGATCATACTGTAGAGCCCTACGCTGGCTGAGATACCATTGTTGAGCTAGCTAAATGAAACGGATCTTCTGTTGCATTCGACACTGGCATAGGTGAGGTATGTGGTGGATGCATTGGGAGGTGTTGAAACGTCAAAGTTTCCGTGTGTTACTGATCTATTGTGTTCATGTCATTGCCAATTCGGGCTTCGAGCAGCCACGAGAAAATCAGCAAAAGGCATTCATTGGCGAAAAGAGATGTGTTTTTGTGGGAAGGAATGGGAGGATGGTTAATTAGATTGGCTTTGCACGATTATAATAACTCCAAGCGTAAAATTTTTACCTACGTGACTTCAGTTGCATTGAAATCACGCCTGCTAGACAGGCATTGAAATGACCTTAACTGACCCCGTCACTGCACCACCGTGTTATGCTATGTGATGATGGAGCAAGCACGCAAAATGTTCGGCTTTGTTTTCGCATCATGCGATTGGTCGTTCAAATGTTAGATCGCATCAGTGGACGGAATAATTTTTTGGTTTCGGGGTCACCCTATTATCACTATCGTGCCTGAATTTTTACTTTGCTTTTTCGGTAGGACATGTACTGTGAGTTCTCCCTGCCTCTCTCTCTCTCTGTTTAGTATGCCTGTACAACTTTCTCATTGTTGTTAAGTAGCCGACTGAATTGTTTCCCCTCCTTCGGCAACAGTTGAAATAATACTAACATATGAACGCGATTTCTATTCATCTGAGGATGTCAGTTAAATTGCTGGATGAGAGAGAAGTTTTCAAATTACTATCAGTAGGTGGTCGTAAAAGACCTTAGTCTGATTGTGCCATGGTCAATGTTAATAAAAAGTATAGGAGCAAGCATTGTCTTATATTTGTTCATTGGGACAGTGTCGATAGTAGCTGTATCATCAGCAGAGCCAATTAATGTCGCTGGTCGAGACAGTCGACAGGACTATGCAGAGATGGATGCGAAACCCATTTGACTCGGTTCCTTGTTAATGGGTTGACATGACTGGGGACATTGCAGAGGTTAGTAATGACTCAGCCACTGAGACATTTCAATAACTGAGTATGCACATCTGTGTTTGAAACCAATGTTGGTCTTCATCTGTGTGGCTGTCAAAAAGAGGTCCTCACCAAGGAGAGAACTCTGATGGTCATGCACCATTGAGTGGATGAAGTATCTTTGTACTAAGAAAGGTTTCATTTAAGTGAGCTGGAGCTTTCGTGGAATCAGTCGAAGTGTAAGTTGCCCCCAGGAATTGGTCAGAGCATATGCTTTGGACTCGAAACCTTTTATAAGTTGTACATCCTCACTTGGCATTGAAGGCGTTCCCATTTCAAACAGACGGTAATCAGTCACCTGAATTTGGTGACACTCACCATTGGGACAATACTTTAAATGTGCAAACAAGTAGACGTTTGGGAGTGGTGTTATATCAGTCCTTCTTTGACATTAGTAGAGCTCATTTATTGGCACTAGTTTCAACGGGTCTATGTACATTTGTGGTGCTGTGCATTACCTGTCAAATCGTAGGAGCCCACAGTAGAATAGTGCAAGATGCATTACTGGTATCCCGAAGGAATGAAGAGTCCACTGGTATGTTCCTCAGTCTTATGCGTTAGAGAAAAGTACCATCTGTGCAGATTGAGGTGCACGCAAGCCTGTAAGATCAACGCCTCTGACCCTCCCTTCGTTCAGCCTTCTACGTCGGCTATGGATCAAACACATCAGTGTTGTCACAACCCCTGAGTCTATATCAACCATTCTAACTCACGGCAAGTTTTAGGGGTAGAAGAAATAGCAATTAATTTAACGATCATACCAACGAACTCAGCATGGCCAAACAATTGCTCTCCTTGTGCATCGTTCTACTGTTGCAGGCCTATGAATCTGGGATTTTATCGGCCATATGCATTCGAAGCAGAGGTGTTTTGACGAGGTTAACACTGATGAAATATGTGCATAAAGGACCATTCGGCGACGATGTTATTTTAAAGTGCTCACGTGGATTCACCTGGCTAACTAGTTTCTTGCATTAGGCGTGTAAATCAGCGAAGGTGTTGTGACATGCTCGGATCATAATTGGGTTTAGACAGGCACAGGG
Source organism: Taenia multiceps (assembly GCA_001923025.3). Lineage (NCBI taxonomy): Eukaryota > Metazoa > Platyhelminthes > Cestoda > Cyclophyllidea > Taeniidae > Taenia > Taenia multiceps. Next base: position 16,345,202 of record CM010315.2, read on the forward strand.
AGTTTATCGAGGGGAATGCCGAGGCAGGCAAAGCACACGTGGTGCAGATGACTTTTGGGTGCTAATATTCCACGTCTGGGTCACTATCGGAATGAGAAGCAGTGTCTAACAAGAAGGTCAGTCGTGGTATCATGCTAAAAGGCCAAAAACACAGAGATGATCGCATAGTAATCGCGAATCGCTAGTTAGAAATGATTCTAACCAAAGGGATTATGGGGGAGTTGTATCAGCTATTTCGTGACTCCTCTCAACAGAATTTTGCAGTGAACAAATCAGCCACAACTGCCAGCGGACCGATTTGATGGGTTGAGATCTGCCGGCCGCTATTCGAATTACGTTAATTTAGAACAGTACAAGAATCAGGCCTTGTATCTGTGCGCACGGTCACATTAATGCTTCCCATCAATTGTGCATTTTAAATGGCATTGAATTAATTGGAAACGGGGTAAAATTGAATGTCAAGTGCCTGTCTATCCCTTAAATCAGGAAGATCCAGTCTGTTTATGCTAAGGTAAAGCTTCAAGACTTCTGTTAGGACATGAGAAGGCAATACTCGATTGGAACTGATGTACACGTGTTTGTCGAAGAAGAAGAGTTGAGTGTTACGGGTATGACACTAGGCAAGGTACGCAATGGCCAATCAAATACGCACCCGAAGCCAAGAATTAAACAAACACAATTGTGGTAAAGCTGCAATGTCACTGACAGTTTTCTCACCACCAATCAGGTGACCAAATCAGAGGTCACTGATGCGCGTGGCCGTCGCCACTGAAATTCAATGACAGTAGCTATTTGCTTTCACTTAAGGCCTGCAAGGAATTACATGGCATTTGCCCACTAATCTTGCTATTCAGCACATCACACAACACCTCAGGGAATGAGGTGACCTTTTGATGAGACTTCTAGCACAGAACCACGAGAGACGATTTAATGGTGGGGCCTATTACACTTTTTGGGAGGACATCAAACCCACTCTAATCCCAAAGTCACACTATCGGTTACTTAGTCGTGACCGAATAAAATCAAACGCGAAGGTCATGCAATCATCCGAATGTATTTCCAGGTGACACATTGCATTTCTGCCTGCAGGTCAATTTACATGCCATGCATTTTGTGAAACAATATTTTGAGGCCATGGTAAAGGTTTTCATGCATACAAGACAGTTAAAGCCAATTCTGCGTTTTCGTTCCCTTATAAAAACTTCGAGTTCATAGGGTTTCTTGGCTGCGAAAGATAAGACAATTCAAAGCAAAGCCGTGTTTGCATCAAATATTCAGCACATTGCGCAGAGAACTTCACCCCTTAAAGATAAAGTACGAGGAGCGGATCGCAGCGGTGGTGGTGGTGTAGAGCACAATACCCATTCGACGGCAAAGGCGCGTCTCGAAGCAGTATTCACAATAAAGAAGGAGTTTGTTCAGTAGAAGTGTGTGAGTAAGCTCATGGATTAATCTACCTCGCAATGGAAACAATAATAAATGTGGCCACCATTGTCGCCGCTCTTTATCAGCATTATTAACCCCACAGTGGTTTAAATTAGGAGTGAGTAGTGCGTTTCGCCTTGTCCCGACCTCCCCTTTACCGAATCTTGACTCACGGTCGCCTCTTTTCAGTAAGTTAGCCGAGGGTGTTATACCATGGGCCAGATTCGTAATTCAAGGTTCTTGCATTAATTTTACAATGCGTTGTAGCTTGTCTTCATAGTTAAAATTGCTACACAAAGGCTAGAATGGTGTGTTCGGGAAGCAATACAACACTGAGTGGCTGTGGACTACCCCATAGACCCCAAAACAATTAAGACGTCAATATGTTGTCTTTAGCTGCCCATTCGATTTAAACGGGTGCCAGACAAAACCACTTGGTTTACACTGCGCAGCGACCACATATCAATGCGCAGTATATTCATTGTCAAGTGGTATTCTTTTTCAGACAACTACGCTATCTATGCAGACAGCTTAATGGCACTTAGTTAGGTTGTTCGAGACCATAACGAAAAGCTGTTGGGGTTTCCAGGTGAAGTCCAGGAAGCAGATTTGCACTGAGATCAAGAAATTGTCAGGTCCTGATGTTGATTCTAGTCAAATTGAGGCACTATCTTAGCGACCTTTGGTGTTTGGCAAACGTTCGACTGACATCCACCAGACTAGAAGCCTGATGCCGAAGGTATGTGGAAGATATTTCAAATATGTTAGTCTCTTCCATCTTTAAGTGGAAGCGAGCTTGAAGGCTATGATGAGGAGCACAAATGCCACATTTGCATGTCACTGGTACTGCGCTTACATGGCTTTGGCAACGATGCTCCACCGTTTGAACTGGGTGCTGACGCTAGCAGCACGGGAGCATAATTTGCCCACCTTCAGGACAATACAGGATTACGAACACAGGTAGTGGTCTATACCACTAAAAGATAGAAGTCGGTCAGTGAAGCCGGGGCTTCTGTCAAGTACACTGTTGGAGAAGCACAAGACAGAAAATGCGAAAGTAGAATTTGTTGGGACGTGGGTGAGCATTCAAAATGCGAAAGCTTCAACTGCAAGAACCGACAGCGTGGTTTTCATTCAGGCAAGGTCAGATGCTTTCCCAAAAGTCCGAAGAGTTCAGACTCCCGGCCTATGCCTCGTGAAAGAGATTTCAAAGATGAAAATGGCTTGCTATCCCTAAATTATTCCCATCAAAGCCCTACACCGTTACAGATAGACTAAAAAACGACGGTAATTTTGAATCACCCAAGGCAAGTAAAACGACATCGTCAAATAAAGGGTTTAGGCAAGCATTAGTTCCGCTGAAAAAATAACGTCACTCTGGCGTTTTAAAACAATAGTACTGAAATGAGTCGTTTGAGGACGCGCCTATTAGAAACATCTCGCCAGGCAAATAAATGGCTAACCAAGCTTAAAGCACTTTCAAGCCTTAATTTCTATGCATCAAACACAACGCGAAAGCAAACCAAATGAGGCAATCTCGCTTGAGGGTCTGATTCATTCACAGTTATTGGCCAAAAACCGACCAGTGATCCCTTGCGTTCAAACCATGTTTAAACCTGAGGACAAGTCCAGCCGAGTTCGTTCTATTAACACTGAATACAGTGCAGGCGCTGTTGACAGGGCTTCGCACATTTCGCCAGGCTCGCCATCGATATGGACGACCTCACCTGTCACTTATGCTCCACCACACTCGCTAACCGCATCCTTTACCGGGCACACATGGCAAGTGTGCATCAGAGTAAGCCCATTCACTTTTACCAGGCTCGGGCGCATGTGTGTGTGCACTAGCTTTACTCCAAGCTGGTAAAGTGTTTCGCAAAATCTTATGCTAGTCGCCGTTATGACTTGACAAATGTACTGATCAATCGGATCGTTTCTCTTGTCTATCTTTCTGCTACTTAGGATCCATAACCGCATGTTGTGCTGACTGCCTGGACACAGAGTTTACCGTTGGAATAGTCTTAGTGCACCAAAGAGGTGGGCAACACCTAAAGATGACTTCTCGTTTCTTACTCTCCATTCATTTGCTTGTTTGCGTTTGTAAAATGCTTTGCTTCACCTCTTATTGGATAGAGGCACAGCACACCAAGTGTCCCACATGCCTTCAGCCATTTGAGTGTTTTGATCTACTCATGAGGCACTACATTGAAGAACACATTAGTGAGTTTGCAGATGCTCTGGTCCCATCTACTCGAAATTACCTCAGCGCCCCACTATGCCAGTGGCGTGCTTTCAAACTTCTCTCTACTTCATACGGCATTTCATTATATTGTAGCTCAAACAACTGAATCTTCCGGAGTGCGCTATTTCTGTACCGAATGTTATAAGGACTACCCGTCATGGGCGGCGCTTAAAGACCACATCCGTCTCATTCATTCCCGTGCGTTGGCTTTGATTCATGAGACTTGCTCTTTGATGACCGGCTTTAGTGATTAATTTTTCGCATTGCAGATATTTGGGACGAACTGTTTAGTCACCTAGAATATAGAACCTCTTCACTCTGATGAGTTTCGTAAGCTCTGTACCAGTTTAATCCCTGCTCAGTGCATTCTCACTAAAGCGATGCCCACTAAGGCGTGACCATTCTTCATGAGTTAATTTATTTCCGTGAAATATACCACTTGTTAGGCAACAAGGCAAGCAGCTCATCGGTGGTGAAGGGTCAACAGTGAAGAGGACCTCTGTTTAGCTGTGCTTCAATTCTATTCAACGTGCTATCTCCCATCACCTCCCTCGGACAATCGTTCTGACCTTAGCTTTTCAAGCAGACATCCGTTGAAAGCGTGCCTTCTGTGTGGTACACTGTTCCTTGTATTTCAGTTAGCTTCCAAGATACAGACTACCCTCCATCTTATCGACTCTTTCTCATCATTTCTACGGAGACGTTGAGGAATTCATTTGCTGGGACACCTGGCGCCTCTGAGTGAAGCCATCTTAGCATATCTCTGAATGTGAGTACCATCGTGGAACTCGTTTATTCGCCATCACTTTGAGGTAGAGATATCTACTGGAAAAGGGTTGTGAGAAACTCTCCTTTGACTATACATGGGGTTGATGCAAGAGAACCAGGTGTCAACAATGCTTATCACATTGACTGTTGGACTTGGAGAAATCAATCTTTAAAGGGGAATCGGTCCAAGTGGCTAAAGACCACCGAACGAACAGTTATAGGGACTCTCTGTTTAGGGACTGTGAATTGTCCTCCAGTTGAAATCAATGTTAATCAAGGATCTTGCTTAGATTGTGAAGCATGAACTCCTGGTGACTTATCAACAAATGCTTGACTACTTCAAGTTCTGCAGCATATAGAGTGACTTAACCCCAAAAAAGCGATTCGAGTGAGGAACAGCACGCAATTAAAGGAAGAGGGGGACTCGAGTTGTCCTAGATATCGTTTTCACCCTCAAATGCTATTTTATTGTCCTTGTAAAAATGATGACTTTGCATTTGATTCGTTGCTCACCGTAGCTCCTGTTGCTTGACTGTACCAATCGGGTAGCAAGCGATTAGGCTAGCTGCCTTCGTGACCGAGCGGAAGTCATTACTGCTAGTGAAGGGAAGAGCCTCCGATTCTTTATCACCTCTAAGCTTCTATTTTTAAGTTCATTCCAATTTCTTTTGTTTTTGCGGTTTTGCATGGTCTTGAGTCTTTCCCAGACGGCGAGGGAGGACATAATTGCAGCGTTGCGAGACCTCCTTAAATGATTATGCTTGACCAACCCATCCGACCAATGCAATATAGCCACCAAAGTCACCGTAGAAATTCGCGTATTTTCACATTTTCACTATCCTTGTATAGATATAGTGGGGAACCCCATAAAAAACCCTTCCAGATGCGTTTGTTGTTAACAGCTCTCTTGTGGAGCACGGGAATGAGTGAATGTCAAGGGTAGAAGGCATTCCCAGCTCTTCTGCAATGGAATGTCATTGATTTTCTCATTTTCTACGCAGTTAAATTGTGCTACAAACGGTATAAATTAAAGTAGAAATCCTTTGAATTGGTCAACTTCCTGCTACCACCAATGTAGCACTCCAAGGTTTCCCAAATAGCAAAGGAAGGCTAAATACCAAGGCAGAATACATAAATATTGAGCAAACAAAAAGGGATTGCGACGCTGACATGGCTCAAGGCAGCCCACCCCACTGGGGCAATATGGCTACCAAAGTGACCTCCACCGGAATCGGCAGCCAAACAGAGCATTGCACACTGAAATCGGAACAATGCAGAGAAGATTATCGTAGTCCATGTGCAAGGATCACATACAAAACTGCTAAGCGCACCACTTTTTCGTTGTTCTACTCTCCCTTCCTTCTTCCTCCCTAGCTCCACCTCTTCAGCACTGACCGACCACCTGCCTGCTTGCTTTTCACTTCACTTTCAGCGACTGCCTGGTCAGCCAGCAACAAGCCAGGAAGGCAACAAGTTAGCACAAGGTCTTCTCGACTACAAAAGAGGGTGTAACACTGGGCAGAATATAGATGTAAATGTGTTTGGCAAAACGGAAAGGGGCCGAGCTAGTGGCATGGCTCAGATGTCGACTTACCAGGCAAAGGCAATATGACCACCCAAGTCTTCGTGATTAAAACTAGCAGCTAAACAGAGTGTTGAATAATGCTACGACCAAAATTTACCGTCAATGTTGACAGCTGGCTAGTCCGGAGACCATACTGCCGGGTGTAGGTACAAAGACAGAGCCTCAAGTAACCTCGACTCTACAGGGTGAAATTGAGCAAGATTGCCAATTCCACTTTATGTAATCAAACCCAAGTAGCGCATGTTATTATCAATTTCCAGATAAATAACATCAGTAAATCCTTTGAAGCCTGGAGGGTGGAACTCTTCCAGACATTGCAAACGATAGATGTGGCGATTCTCACGTAACTTAATTTTGCTTAAAGGCACCAACATAAATAGTAAAAATCACCACAACGTTGCTGCTTTTTGGTGCCAAATACATTGACTGCATCTTCCGCCTCATCTTTTAGCCAAATCTTGTCAACTAGCGGAATCTCGCCAGCTGAAGTCGTGAAGTGGATGGCAATGCAGACAATGTCAAGTGACCTAAGGCACACTTCCCCTAGAAGTCTTTGCAAAAAATACACCAGTAGTAAAATAATGCAAAAAATTAAGTCCAAAATGCTTAAATTATTTGGAGGGTTGAGAAGAGTTCCAACGGTATGGAATGGTGTTCATTCACTGCCGCGCTTGACCATCTCCAGCTTGGAGAATGAGTCGCCAACACACTCCTTCCCTACCAGAAGCTTACTATTGTACTGAATGCCAGTTGATAACTCAAATTCTGTTATTTTATAGCAGCGTGTGCTGATTTGTCACAAATGCGAGTATTTTTTACCTTGCCAATCATTTTAAGAATGCAAATTATCTGTTTCCCTTTGCCATGTATTTGCAATTTTCACACAAATTGGCTCCTTATTTTGTTGCTCTGTCTTCTGCCTCTAGTATGGCCTCTTAATGTGGAAGGTATACGGTGAAGACATTGCTACGTGGCTCCTTGTTGAGAAAATGCGAAGGGAAGCACAAGACGATGCTTACTTTATGCAAGGACCACTTTGATGCCCTTCTAGAGATTGGAAATCGAATGTTGTCCCATATGCATCGATGATTATTCGACCGTCGGCATGCTCTTAGTTCATCAAAAGTGTAAGACGCTTGTATCTACTTATTGATAGAAAAATATAAGTGTGTATGACATTCAAGCCTTCCTCCACATCAGGCCGTAGACATTTAGTGCGCAAACAATCGTTTTGAGCTATCTACGTCGCCTCATTTAATACCACACTCGTGAGTCTTTGCATTAGTGCTCAATTATGACTCTGTAAGAAATTTTCTTAACACCCACAAAGTTCGAATCACTGAGAGTTAAGAGGGGTTGTTCATTTTTAGAACTCATTACTTACAGCATTGACGTTTAGTGAATGCTTTGAATGCGGCAGGATCGTTCCAAGGATGTGTTCACTACAACACACCCACGCTACGAACATACTAGCAAGTTACTGTCTAGTTTTATTTCTTACTCGATAAAGCAATCAAGTCCTCCTACAACTATCCCGTCTGCAGTGCTTTGGCGACATTTAGTGGTCCGAGGAGCGCACATTCTCCAGCTAGATGTGACAGTTGCGTAAGTTGCTCTTTCAACTTCGGCATTTCAGGAAGCACAACATTTGAAGTAACAAGGTTGACTTAATTACTTTGCGACAGAACCACGTGGGTGCGGTGACGTATTTCAACCGGATGACGAGAGGTGGTTGAGTAGTTCGACAAATTACTTCCCTCCAACGTCAACCTTTGTCATCTTCTCAGGTGGTCACCTACTGCATACCAGATTGCTGTCTCACTCCAATCAATATTGCTGCTACCGTCATCGTGTAAAATCTTATGTTGAAATAAATTAAATATTTGCACTTCAGTGTTTATCCTGGCAATCGCATGTGCTCTCCACACTGCATGGAAAGAGGGTTGCTGGATAATAAGTTAAAGTGGGCTTCCAGCTAAATATGGCAACTTTCGATGATTCACTTTGTCTCCTACTAATGCACGGACTCATGTGAGTTGAAATTTATGTGAGCTGGAGTGGGATCAACCCTTCTAACCGATGGTGCGCCTCATTCTCCTGCGCGACTAGCAACAGTGCACAGGGGTTGAGACAATTGAAAATTTGCACTCAGACAGTTTGAAGCAGAGTTGTGCGTTGTGAATGCTGTCAGTCCACCTTACTTTACTGTCTGCTTATTAGGACCAGTCCATAACCTTTGCCACTGTCCTCTCTATGCGATGCTCATCTTCGTGCCTTAAACTGCTCGAGATTAAGGTACTCATCGGAAACTTTGTGCTAAAAGTCGTTGATCAGATAGCAGTGACAAACGGAAAAGCACAACTTTCCTTCCTCCCAGTATGGCGTACTCGTGCGTGGCCACTCCTGTGTAGTGTGGAGCGCGGCTCTGTAATTGTGAACGTGCCAATATAGTCTAGCTTTCATCAGTGCGTCTCCTCTCCGGAGTGGTAATAGGCCAAGGTAGTATGCCACTACGATTCAGGAGATCTTCAATGCTGCTAGCACACCACGGACGTCATGCTGCAGAGCCCCTGCGCAGGCCAAGATACCTGTGTTGATGTTCCTTCAACGCGGCCAGCCCTGAAATCAAACCGTGCTGCACAATCAACTGGTATGAGCGCGGTCTATGCAAAACCTGAGGCAAAAGGAAAAGTGATAGCTGTGTCCCATTATTTATTGGCATATTTGAATTCTTGGGTAAAGTTTTGATTTTGCGGTGCTGCTCCAGTTTCTCCACCACGAACTATGCCTTCGAGCTTTGAGAAATGAAAACAAGGTTGTTATTGGGGAGTTCAGTTTTCTTGCAAACGACCTAATCCAAACCGTGCCAAATTTGTCGACAGACAGATAATCAAAATGTGATACTTGTATGAACATACCTTTCAGACGACAAGCTAAGAGTCTACACCGATCGTGTCAGCGACATCTGACTCCAAGTAGCCTCTGATACTACGTAAACGCCCCCATACTACTCGAGCATAAAATGTTTTAGATATGAGGGTTTAAGCTCAGAGCTTGGAAGAAAGGGCACCAATTCTACTAAAATCAATGCTGCTTTCATTTTCTATTTATCAAAGCATAGTTTTCGCCTTGAGTCATGCATGGAAGCCTTCTTGCTGCGGATTTGTTAACATTTCATCTGTCGATGTAAGTACAGTACAGGTGAACTTACTGTTGTCTTATGTGTGGGACTCCACAGTGGTAAATTAAAGCATTTGGATGGAGGTTTCTGTTCCTCCAAGTACAAATACATGATCCACGAGCCTTATGCTAAAGTCGGTTTGTGTAAATGAATAAAAACATTTGCTTGCCAACTGACTTAACAGAACTTCTCATTAAATGCATTAAGCGTCTTTCCACCCATTTTATGCTTTACAAGATTTAAGATACGATTTTCGAGCGTTTTGACGCCTCCAGGCGCAGATATTTGTCTTAAGTCACTGTTGAATAACTGATATTAGAAAGTGCTTTCAAAATCGTGAACAGTACAATCATTGTATACAGATTTGCAGTCCATCAGATTTGACAGCCAGCAAATGCGAAATCAGCGGCGATGAGCAGATGAAGGCGGCCATGCGATTAGCCAGGCCTAATGGAGCGGATTCATTGTCGTACTTTGGTGCATACCAGTGGCTAAAAACCTCGGATAAGCTGGTTTAGCTTCCCTCCAGCGACCCACATGTGTGGAAATTGTGTTCGCGGCAGAAGGCACATTTGGGTGGAACAGTCAACGAAGCCTTAAAGATTGTCACATTGTTATGCATGGTGCAATAGTACAAAGTGGATGTTTAACAACATAATCTCTTTCACACAGATGGTCAAAATTTATTTTCTATTGCGCTAGAAATGCGGATTTTGCTCTGTTTCCTTAATAAATGCGTTGATTTTGTACACTGAGGAAGCAGTACCGCCTTCTCTACTTTTAAATTTTATCGCGCAGGATAAACTGGTATAATCTGCATTTTCTGCATTTGATACCAAAATGACTGCAATTTTGACGTGGAAGTAGAGACGACTAGGGACGAACCCTCAGATCGTTATGAGTGGAACCAGCGTGGTCTCGGTTAGTAAGCACCTTAATAGCAATGGTCAAGCCGAGACCTCAAAATTCGTTAATGAAGGGAGGCCTTTCCATCGTGGGAACTGCATTTATTTTTGGATGCAGTACGTGAATGATTACTCGAAGGATCACCTCTCCGGTGAAGATATGCGAATTAATACATTCAAGATTATCATGGACAGGTTGTCTTTAGTGCTCAGTTTCTGGAGCTAGGAGTGTATGCTGTTCGGAAGCCTTCTTTCACTTGAAACTTCTAACCTCACCACACGGTGTCCATGGATTCACCAAATCCATGACTAACTGGCCTAAGAGACGGTGGCTTGAGTGGCCAACGTGGATGCGCCGGCTGATCGGAAAAGCATTGAGGTAGACTTGACGTGTGCCACACTACCGTGTCATCCTTTATGTAGCCTCAGCAATACCCTCTAACTAGATTAGCGCTGCATATCAAGTTCAAACTACCTTGATAAGAAACATGGCAATTAATTCCCTAAAGGAAAAACATTTGTTAAATTTGGACATTCTTCAGAAGGTTGTACCAAAATGTGCACAAGCTTAGGATTATACAATCGAGTAATGCGTCGTAATGCTTGTTTAGCTCTCATTTTTGATTACATTTACTTGATTGGCTACTATGCTTCTGTCGGACAGGCTAGTCTCCAGGTCGAGCTGGGAACTCCAATCCCTTTCGTTTGCCGAATATATGCATGTGTATATCCCATCAGAGTAGTATGTCGTCTTTGCTTCAGGGAAGCTTCAGAGCGATGCAATAACAACTACGTCCATATGCTTTGCCTCAAGGTCTGTAAATGTCACTGAATTGTCTGCATCACTATTTGCCCAAGCTTCCGCCACATCGCCTCTGGTCAACCTATGGACTTCATAATATATCTGCACAAAGTGGATTCCATTTGCAATAGCACCGTGAATATTTGGGTCTACACCCACCATGTCAATTAAGTCCTGCCAATTAACCAGCTTGCATGAGCTTGCGCTAGGCAACGCAAGACCAGCAGAATCGTCAATGCTGGTGAAAAGATAAGATTTTGCAGAGACGTCAGTCCGAGCGCTCGCATGTCTTTAACAATCTTTAATTTGAAATCTGAAAGGTCTAAACGGCATTTACGAGCGAATCGATTCAAGAGTGAATGAGCTTATGGCGATTCATAAAAGTCCTTACAACATCCCAGGTGAGCCTTTGGTCTCACGTGAACGTTACACCCAAATGCACCAGTGGGAGGTGGTCAACCCTAACTCTCACACTGACAAAACTTCATGTGGATATGCCGACACCCAACAGCTAAAGGCATAAAACGCAGCAGTTGCTAGAGCGAATCCCTGCCAAGGATGTGGTTTAGAGCCACGAAGCAGCCAGTGGCGCAACGCATACTGGTACCATTGCTTACATACACTTCCGCTTCAATAAGTGTCTAGGCTCGATAGATCCCGCTTCCTCGCTGGTCACGTGGGGGAAAGAGGTGCACCACTGGTCGAAAGGGTTGATTTAGTTCAAGCCTAAGGAGATGTTACTGCCCTGTTGCTAAGGTTAAAAAATGGCTATTGTTGGCATCCTATGGCTTGTGCATTTGGAAGCGATATAGTGGACCATCGAAAGTGACCAAACGGCGGCGCACGGTTTGTACACTTACCTGGAAGCCCAATTCACCTCATCGCCTAACAATGCCTGTGTTACATAGTGAGGCGGACACGTGCATCAAAAGGCTATGCTTTGGGATTTAAATACTTCATTCATTTCAGTGTAAAGTGTATATGGTGACAGTCGTGTAGAATGGAGTAAGAAGACAATTTGGTGCGGATAGGGAGATTGTCCCAGGAAAAGACAGAGGCGTAAGTAGGGAAAATATAATGAGCAATCACTCAAGGCGTCGCTATTAGTTGGTAAATATACTTTGCCGCAAATGCGCGTGGAAGACTTCATTCCCAGGTGGTTCTATGGAAGTATGCTTCTTGTTTAACATCACATAATCTGTAGGCCCTGGAAATAACAAAGAATTTCTGCAAGTTTAGAGCCGCTGATAAAATATCTCAACTCCAGCCTTAAATTTGTTTAAAGTGTTCAATTACAGTTACAATTAGGTTGCAAGAGTTTGTTTGATTTGTTCACATATTTAAATCGTGATACAATGCTGGAGAAGAATAGATGGATTAATCCAGGTTTGTCAACGACTGATAAATAAGGAACCTAAGTGACTGCAACCTACAATAGTGTTGTAAGGCCAAGTGAGTCTGAACCCCAACAACTGACGGGAATAGCTGGTAACACTCAAAGCAACGTAGCTTGACCGTCCCCTCACGTTCCAGACCGCTTCAACAAATACCAACATTTCAACACAGGCTCATAGGATAGTATCCGCATCAAAAACAACTCCATTACCTTCTTTTAGCATCTTAAGTTTTGTTTTCTAAGTTTATGGGCAGACATAACTTACGACAGTGAGACCTGATGTAATGAACTAGGTGTGAACAAGAGTCAAACAACATTTGGCCGCAAAGGTTACACCCAGCATGACTTGCACCTACCAAAAGAGTAACATTCATGAAAAAGGAACTGGATCGGCTTCACAAGAAATGAACTGAATATCCCAAAGCATGTAGCGAAAAACATGCACTTTTGGTGCAACAAAAGCCTTCCAATGGTGGTGAACTGCCATAAGCACACGGGACAAAGTCGGAGGAAGGCAGCTAAAGTGCATTAAGCATGATACAAACTTTATTTGCTGCAATTGTGTGTAAAGGGCATTATAACTCTGTCACTTGTGTGATTGTCAATCACAAACGGACTCCTACACACCGAGTCGCTGTCGATGGTTTCCTATGCCCGAACTCTTACTCGTTCTGCCTAAATGCCTCTCACTGCTGTGCATCACCCACCGATTTCTGCCAGCTACTATTCTCTTAGCGCAAAACAACGTACTTCTTGTCATAAACTTGACTAAAACGCAGTCAGGTGGCAGTTTACAATGGCTAGAGGGCGGTAAATAAAGGCGGATTCCACCTGCCGAAGTGAAAGTTCCTATAGTGATCTAATAAGCTGATCCGATCGAAATACATCATGCTGCATCGTGAGCAGACGAGAATGCCCATTGGAAGGGAAAGGCTTGAACACCAATTTAGAAATTAGACTGAGTCTAAATCTGTGGCGAATGAGCACCTTTTGATCCCCGTTGGATCGCTTCTCAGTCCTTTAACCGATTTAAACATTTAGGTTCAGTTTGATACCTTAATTTTGCAGCGTGACCGAAACATACTTAGAGCAAATGCGCCCTGCTTCGCCTCGTTTGGTTAGATACTTGAGCGTTGTACATAATTCAAAGCCGAATACATGGCGTTGCCATGCACAGGCTGTTTAACGAATAGCGAGACAACTTAATCTACAATGATGTCTCACGCTAACACACATAAAGCTTCTAGTACGCATTGTCCTTAATTCTCTACAGCTGTGAGTGTGTACTGCTAGAACTTTCTCGATCATACTATACCAAGCGTCCTCAATGGATTGCTGTTACTACAACCACTATGCAGATTGACCTCGATTGAAGGGGCCTAAGGAAGGCTTCGCTAGCTGTTGGAGAGAATGTTGAGACAGATATTGTATCTACCCCCTACCCGTAGCACCCTTTTTATAGGTGCGAATTTAACTGTCCTTGTACAGCTTGAACTGCTCTATAGCTGCAACTGGCTGCATCATTATTTATCAATCTCTTTCACTAAATACAGGTTATCCATCATGATTTTACTCCTATGAGAATAGGAACTATCAATCACGACCAGAAATGGTGGGGATTTTGGTAAAGTTCAGCACTTCAGCAACCGCATGTGTGCATGGGAACGTCACTAATATTTCTAAACTGCCATTTTCCTAGATAACAGAACAGTCCTATTACTCGACTAAGAATTTCGCAAGATAACCACGTAGAAGATAATCAGACCTGAAAATCATGATGGAAGTTCATTCTGGCCAATGGGTAGAGTTTCCTTAATGTCTGTGATGCTGCTGGTATTAATAACTTGTACATCAATTTTATTTTTATAAACTTGAATTAAACTTGCAGTTAATCAAGGTCGATCATCAACATCGCATTGAATTACTTGCTTCTTTGCTTACTGGGCATTAGACTGTGAGCGCAGTTCAATAGCATGAACCTAGCAGCATGCGAATAGCATCCCGTATCCTCTAGGCATCTGTAATAATAGTTCCCCCCCACCCACCCTGGCTTATTGCGACATACGTTGGCATGAACGCGACAAATCAGTGACACTATTCATCGATGGGGTTCACCCCGCCCACATCTCTGCTAAAATGGCAGCAAGTCGGTCCAATTTCTCTGGTCGTCTATGGAGCTTG